>CM072512.1:35893771-36013771 GCA_036898135.1 Oncomelania hupensis
GAGAGAGAGAGAGAGAGAGAGAATCTTTTTATTCTCAGGGTAAAGAGTAAGCAGGGGTGCTTCTTTACATCTAGCCCTTGCCCCATTTATAAAGGGATACATGAACAATTTACAGTACACGAAAGGTTTTCAGGACATAAACATACAGAGGAACTGAAGCATTCATTCACATTAAAAAAACAACCCAAGGTAATACTAATAGTACAAGTTTTTGGAATATAACCATACCGATGAACTGAAGCATACATATGAAAAACAATAGCATGACATCATAATTTATCCAAATACATGTCAGTGTCTACAATTCACACACAGACACATTTTAAAGTAAGTGAAGTAAATGATGTAAAATGTGTCCCGACATACGTTTTCCAAAACCTTTGGAGGTAGTTTTTCTGAACAAGAAAAAGTCAAGTTAGACCAGTTTACTTCTATGGCCTTAATGATCTAGTGGAAACAAACCAGACAAACTACAACTGAATAAACACAAAACCCTTAAAGTGTGTCCAGCAGATTCCACTGTTTACAGTCTTTCAGGAAAATTACCAAACTATTATTTCTCAGGAATATTAACAAAATTACCGTCATGTGCCATCACCAACTCCATCACCGACTCCACCTCCGACTCTGATTCTGGGTCGAACTCAAAGTCAAGCCTTTCATCGTCTGAGCAATCAGGAGGCTGAATTTAAAAAAAATAATAAAATAATAATAACAATAATAATAATAATAATAATAATAATAATAATAATAATAATAATAATAATAATAATAATAATAATAATAATAATAATAATATTAATAATAATATTAATAATAATATTAATAATAATAAAATATAAACATGCACATTAAAGTTAGACAATAAAGAGTAGCTCTAATTTTTGTCTGCTGGGCGTTAAAACAGGAGAAAATTTGGCATGTAGCAAGTAGTTTTCCTTCACAAGAGTAAGCCAATGTAAATTAAAATGTCATTGCCGTGAACAATTTTTTTTCTTTCTTGGAGATACATGCATCGATTTGCTGGTAATTGCTTTCTTAGCAAGGACAATGTATCCCTATTGATAGATTAGTAAAAAATGGTTATCTGAAAGTTTCTGATTCAGAAGAAGAAGAAGAAGAAGATGAAGAAGAAGATGGTGATGATTATGACGATGAGGAGGTGGAGGAGGAGGAGGAGGAGGAGGAGGGGGAAGAGAAAGCTCCTGCTGCTGACGATGATGATAGAAGAAGAAGAAAAAAAAGATGATGATTATAATGTTGATGATGATGATAAGGAGGAGGAGGAAAAGGAGAAGGAGGAGGAGGAAAAGGAGAAGGAGGAGGAGGAAGATAAAGCTGCTGGTGCTGCTTCTGCTGCTGACGATGGTGATAGAAAAAGAAGAAGAAGAAGAAGAAGAAGAAGAAGAAGAAGAAGAAGAAGAAGAAGAAGAAGAAGAAGAAGAAGAAGAAGAAGAAGAAGAAGAAAGTAACTTAACAGACAACAGTAGCCTAGACAACATGTTTCTTACCAACGATTCCATAGATGTTTCATCACAGGTCTGTGCTGGATTGCCCTTCAACCACTGCTGAACTTTGCATGTACGATCCACTGTGTAAACAAAGTAAAAAAAAAAAGAAATTTTATATTTAGGCCTATATTATATATATACAGTGTTACCCTTTTAGTAAGAAGTACAGGGGACTAACATTTTTACTTCTTGCGTGCTATCTCCTCTGTCTCCAAAGCCTAGATCATTATCTACTCTCAAGGATGTGGTTCGTTTTGCATTATACTAGGCCCCCTATCCTCTCTCTCTCTCTCTTTCTCTCTCTCTCTCTCTCTCTCTCTCTCTCTCTCTCTCTTTCTCCTCTCTCTCTCTCTCTCTGATGAGCCAGGGCCGGATCAAGGCCTTCAGAGGGGGAGGGGGGGGGGTATTCCAAATTTGCGACGGGAGGGAGGGGGGAGGGAGGAGAGTACATACATTTTTTTACCGTAGGGTAGTGACAAACGAGAATAAGTTTATGCACAGCAACTTCGGCTTTTTACCATTGGAAACTATTTCTTCTTTCACTTTTTGATTTAATATAGTTATTAGATTTCTGAAAAAAAAAGATACAAATTCAACACCCCCCTCCTCCTACCTCCCCCCCCAAAAAAAAAAAGAAAATAAATAAAATAAAATAAATAAAATGAAATAAAAAATTACATAAATAAATGAAATAATTAGCCTAATCAAATAAAAATAATCCAAAGCAGGAAGTTAAAAAAGCCTTTTGTCACAGCATTGTAATAAACCAATAAACCAAAGGCAAAGAAAAACTTTTTTTAATAGTCTATTTACACAACAATGTTATCAACGCAGTACAGTAGGGAGTAGGCCTATATTAAAAGGAATTTTAAATAAATATCACTATTATCTACTGTTCTGATACAGCTTTTTGGTTTATTTCTGTAGATTTAACAAACTGTACGCCTAGTTTATCTTTAAACACCATTCAATTATCAACTTTTGAAAGAAAAACTTAGAATTCTGTGATTAACCATAAAGCGTACGATAGTGAAAAAGCGCAAACAAGACTTCTGCTAGGAAAAGCCATTCAGCCAATCGGTGTGCCGATTTTCCTGTTAAGTAGGGTAGTGAAAAACAGCTTGATTTACATTAAATGTAGTAATATTCCAAACGATACCCGCATAAAAGCAGAAATGAATAATTCATCTGTCATCGGATTCCCTAATAAACATTTTCTGTGGAAAATTGAGTGTAAATGATTGTTTGAAAGTTGACAATCGAAAATGGCTGCCACGATTGACAAGCAAAACGTAGGCCTACAAAACATGTACGAGCCTTTAGCGACTGTGCCCTTTTGAGTTAAAATGAAATGCAGTAGACATAATCTAAATGGCGTTTAAGTATGAACTGTGGCGTAGACCTTGTTAGAGTTTTAGAGATATACCGAAAAAGTGCCTCGGCTTTTTGCGTGTAGTCTAGTACTGTAGTAGCAAAAATGTCACTTTCCCAAAACAAATCACGATTTTTGTTGCGTTGAAAACATCGGCGAAGGTGTCTTCTTTGTCATCAAAATGTTATTGTAGTGCTACAATCCAAGAAGAAGAAGAAGAAGAAGAAGAAGAAGAAGACTAACATTATGCAATGCGTAGTTGAACACGCGTTTACTCATGCACCTAGACCAAACTCCTAATAGTAAAATAAGTTCAATGAAAAATAGCGACCCACCGCACCGGTGCTTCACTGAGCAACCTTCGCCGACATGTTAAAAACACAATTTGCTTTGAAAGATAAACAACTACATCGACCAATTTTGTTCAAACTTAGTGTTGTACTAGTATAACAAATTTCCACTCACCGGTTTAAGCACAGGCTCTCTGAATCCAACAAGGCTCCTGTGACGTATTATTCCAGATCCAGATCCAGAATCTTCGTGAGCCCATTCTCGTTGCAATCAAGAACGGTAACTCTCCTTTCACATTGAAGATTAAAATCACCATGGCAAAGTCACCATGGCGGACAGATTGAAAAGTTTTGAAGCAAGGGAGGCAATCCAATTATTTTTTGGGTACAATTTTATATAAAACGTTGTTGCGAGATCTATACAGGACAGTAATCAGCAAACCTGCGGCAATATTGTAAACAGGTTAAAATTGTGGGGCGTTTTACAAGCCCCACAATTTTTTTTATGCCCCACAATAAACTCAAAAATACGGAAAATGCCCCACATAAGAACAATTCATGTATATATATATATATATATATATATATATATATATATATATATATATATATATATATATATATATATATATATATATATATATATATATATATATATATATATATATATATATATATCGTCGCTGTCAGACGAAAACCTCGCAAGTCCCAAAATGGCGGTTTGGAGTTAACTTCATAGTTGTGACCCTTGGTCTCTTGCCCATGTTCTGTGCTAAGCTCAAAATTGCGTCTCGAATAGAAAGTTAATACAAATCCATGAAACCAAACCTTGTATCTCTCTACTGTCGGACCAAACCTCGTATCTCGATATACCAGTTTTTTATTGTAAAAAGGCTTAATTCTTTTAAGGGACAAACCTCGTATGTTTAGATACGAGGTTTTTACCGAACGTTTTCGCGGTAGGAAGTGACAATGACGCAACATACGCGGTTTTCTTTGTCGCAAAAGTTTGGAGTTTGGACGAAAATTGGTAAGTACAGAGCACACATAACACTTTGAGTCGTTTGATTTCCTTCACAATTAGACAATGAATGTATGGAAAGGCATTGAATCATGTAGTCTTGAGTTTACAGTGGTTTTAAGTGGTGAAAGACTGATCTCTCTCTCTCTCTCTCTCTCTCTCTCTCTCTCTCTCTCTCTTCTCTCTCTCTCTCTCTCTCTGTGGTTGAAGAGAAAGGGACAGTTCTGGAGGCGAAGAGAATAGATCTAGTGTGGGGAGGGTGTACGTGGCGGTCACTGGATCTGGGGGACGGATGTTAGATCTAGTATGTAGGCTTAGATTGAATAGATCTCCATATCGCTTGTTTGCGAGAGGGGCGTACAGCATACATTCATTTATTTAAATCGAAATAAAACACTTGAGATTGTTTATGTTAATTAATTTCAGAATCTACGTCGATGTCTGATAACGGAAATCTGTCGTCTGGGACCCTCTGCGGAAAGTGCAACCTGCCACACTCCCCTTGCTCATCATTTGATGATTTTGCGGAGTGGATTTGTAAAGTCTGCAACGAACCTCCCAAAGACCCTGTGGGTTCGGGCACTAAATAGAATAGACCCAACGTTTCCCGGCGTGTCGTAAGAGGCGACTAACAGGTGTGATGTTAGCACGGCATCACTGGGCGAAAGTCTTCTACACAGAAGTCACCGGCCAGGGCGGAGTAACCTCACGTTACTACAGGTTCAACGATCACGTGCTCAGGGCCAAGGCGAGCCACACTGTATTCGTGGATTTCGGCTGTGGCCAACAGCCTGGAGAGGATTGGGCACCGCAAGGTCTTTTTTGCCAAAGACACACTACATGATGAAACTATCCACTAATTCCATACCGGATCGGTCGTCGCCCGGCTCAACAAGGACCGCGCCTTCCGTTGGCCACCAGGACGGAGGTGATAAATATGCTACTGATGGACAATTTAGCAAGATCCGCACGAGAAACAACATCGTCATAGGAACCTGGAATGTCAGGACCCTAACTGCGGAAGGAAAATTAGAAGAACTGGCCCACAAGCTGGACCACTATCGATGGAACGTTTTATGTATCGGCGAAGTGCGCTGGAAAGGCCTGGGTAAAACAAGGACCGACAAAGGCCACAAGCTCTATTTCAGCGGTAGAGATGACAGGCACGAACACGGCGTTGCATTCTTGGTCCACAAGAACATTCTAGCCACTGTCATGGGTTGCCGCCCAGTATCCAGTAGACTCATTACCATCCGTCTGAGAGCAGCCCCTTTCAACATCACCATCATCCAGGCCTATGCCCCAACATCAGACTTTGACGACAGCGAAGTGGGGGATTTTTTTTGAAAATCTACAGGCGGTCCTTGACCAAGTGCCGAAGAAGGACATAGTCATAGTGCAAGGCGACTGAAATTCCAAGGTTGGCCAAGATGCGCACCACAACTGGGGAGACACATGTGGACCCCACTGCAACAACGAGACAAATGACAGGGGTCTGAGACTCTTGGAGTTTGCCAGATACAACAATCTGATACTGGCAAACACGCTTGGTCTCCACAAAAACTCCAGACGATGGACATGGCACAGTCGCGGCGGGGAGCATCACAACCAGATCGACTACATCATGGTCAAGAAACGCTTCAGATCAAGCATCAACATTGGCAGGACACGCACTTTTCCAGGAGCAGACATCGGAAGTGACCACGATCTCGTGATGATGTCTTTCCGGCTCCACTTGAAGAGAGTAAATACAGCAAAGTGCACCAGACTGAAGTTCGACCTGGACAAACTGCAAGACCCGGAGGTGGCAGAACTATTTCAGGCCACAATTGGAGGGAAATTTGCACCACTGCTCATTTTGGGGGCTGGTGAAGTAGATGTCAACACCATGACCACCACGTTCAACTCAGCTGTGACAGATGCCGCCACTGAGATCCTTGGCAAGCACCGACCAAAGAAGAAGCCGTGGATCACACCTGAACTTTTGGATCTGTGTGATAAATGAAGAGAGATTAAAAAGAAAAAGAACACCTCACAGGGAGCTGATGTCTACCGAAAAATCAACAATGACATCGAAAAGGCATGCGCACAGCAAAGGAGAACTGGATCGAAGATCAATGCCAGGAAATAGAGAACAGTCTGAACAAGAAAAACAGCAGGAAGGCCTACCAGACTGTGAAGCGCCTGACAAGTGTTAAACAGCCCAAAGTCTCCACGATCCCAAGCAAGTCTGGCATATGCCTTACTGAAGAACAAGAAGTCTTGGACAGATGGACAGAGTACTGCTCCGACCTTTATACCAAATGGATACTCATCAGTTCTTGCATGTCCCGAGAGCAGAGAAGAAGAATAAATCCTCCCAATTCTCCGGGAAGAAGTTGAGGCAGCAGTGCAATCGCTGAAGAAGGGGAAGTCAGCGGGAGTGGACAACATACCAGCTGAACTGCTACAAGCAGGAGGAGAAGCGATGATTGCCTTCACCATTATCTGTAACAAGATCTGGCAGAGCGGGGAGTGGCCTTCAGGAGTGTGAAAATTACCGCACCATCAGCCTCATCAGCCATTCCAGCAAGGTCCTCCTGAAAAATAATACTCAACAGGTTGAAACCCAAAGCTGAACAAATCATAGCTGAAGAACAAGCAGGATTCAGGGCATGGCGAATTACCACTGAACAGATTTTCAACCTCAGAATAATTGATGGATTGGCTAGAGAGGAACAAGAACTTGAACAGATGGTACAGAGGCTTGACACCACTTCCAGAGCCTATGGAATGGAAATAAGTGCAGAGAAGACCAAAATGATGACCAACAACACCCATGGCATCAACACGGACATCAAAGTCCAAGGCCAATCCCTCAACACAGTGCATAGCTTCAAACATTTAGGAGCCATTGTATCAGACAATGGGTCCCGACAGGAAGTCCTCTCCAGGATCGCACAAACAACTGCTGCCCTGACAAAGGTGAAGCCCATTTGGAAAGACAGGACCATCAGTCTACATTCCAAAGTAAGACTGCTGCGCTCCCTTGTCATCTCCATCTTCCTATATGCTTGCGAAGCATGGACCCTCACAGCAGATCTACAACGATGAATACAAAACATGGAGATGAGGTGCTACAGAAGACTTCTGGGCATTTCCTATACCCAACACATCACCAACGACGAAGTCCGACAGACCATCACACAAACCATTGGACAACACTATGACCTGCTCACAGTGGTGAAGAAACGGAAACTCCGATGGTATGGCCACGTATTCAGAGCATCAGGCCTTGCAAAGATCATTCTGCAAGGCACAGTGCAAGGAGGTAGAAGAAGATGGAGACCGACAAAGAGGTGGGAGGACAACATTCGAGAGTGGACTGGTTTGACACTGAGCGAAGCCATCAGGGCTGCTGAGGACAGAGAAAGATGGAGTATGCTGGTTAAACAATCATCTGTGGTGCCCCTACGACCTCCGAGTTACGGGACAGGATAGGATAGGAAATGCCGGAAGATACGGTATTTCTGTGTTTAACGTTTTGACAGCTTGTGACACCTATAGATATGGCTTTCCTGCTATCTTTGACAACGTTTTCCTCTGATTTTGTGTTGTACCAGGGTCTGTTGTTTTATTCAAAAACCTCGTAACTCAAACTTTTTTACAAAGTTGTAAGTCGAAAACCTCGTAACTCTTCATTTGCTTCCAGATCTCAACGGAAAACACTTCTTCGACTTTGTATCCTATACTGCCAAATTTCTAGACTTTTCATAGTTCCTTTGAAGTAAAAAAAGTCATTGGTTTGGCGTTACCCGACTGGTTGAAACAGTTTTTATCGATTTTCTCAAAACAGCAAAAAATGAGATACGAGGTTTTCGTCTGACAGCGACGATATATATATAGTCTTATAAAGGTACCCAGAAACAGGGTATATATTTTTTGTACGGTCATCTGGGAACACAGTTTGGTATCTAGGAACATGCGAATGTCCCCACATCCAAGGTAACTTTGAAAACGCAAGAAAAAGTAAGTTTCGTCTCCTCTAGGCGACGATTTAGGTCACGCTGTATTTGTTTCTAGGTCAACTGTCTTTTACGAACCGTTTGAGAATGTTTTCGAACCGTTTATTGACCCCGGATAGTGTCCTCACTTGGTTTCATACAATTTAAGAATCCAAGAAGGCAAATGGGTTTTTGGGAGTGATAAAGTGCATTTTTCTAGAGATAAGGTTTAGGGCAAGGGCTAGGGCTAGATCTACAACTAACCCTTACCCGAACCCTTGTAGCATATTTCCGATGTTTCCGTCAATTTTAAACAGTGTTTTTGCATGTTATCAGAAATATATATGCGCGTAAGAGTGTGTGCAAAGGAAAATGAAGTATAGAGAGGTTAGAATAGTAGGTATCGTGCTCGTGGTTTCAGAAAAGTGATACGCGCATGTGATATTTATTATTCTACAGACCAACGAATCACAAGAGTCAATACCAACCTTCACGAAGGGGTGAGTGTGTACGCGGGTACAAATAGTGCTGGTGCGAGGAGTGTTGATAGAATGGAGAAAGAAAGAAAGAAAGAAAGAAAGAAAGAAAGAAAGAAAGAAAGAAAGAAAGAAAGAAAGAAAGTGAGAGAGAAAGAGAGAGACAGAGAGAGAGAGAGACATAGAGAGAGAGCATTGTTGTAAACTCCCCTTATCCAATTGTTAGGTTTTTGTCCCAAATCTATGACACACTATGCGCCCTCAGTTCCTGACCAACAAGGAACATGCAACAGTGCTGATATGATCATCGTTAGTTAAATGACTCTATTTGTAATTCCTCTAGTTGTTATGCACTGTATAACATTAGAAATAGGCCACAGCAAAACAGACAGCCAATGTTCGCTGGAGTATGGGGTGGTGGAGATCGAGGAGAACTGACAGACGAATAACAATTTAAAAAAAAAAAAAAAAAGTCTATGCACTAAATATAAACACAAATGGTACTTCCCCGCTGCTTAACTAGCCAACCATTTTACATGTACTTTCCGTAAGGAAAATAGCAATAAATCATCCAAATGGGACAAACAGATTTGAGAGGATAGTTCGTGTGGAGGGGGAGAAGAGGGGGGGAGGGCTGTTTTGTGTGGGCGATATTTCTATGGGATTGGTCTGAAGGATCGTGTTGTTTCTCATGAGACTGAATGGAGTGTGTCACAGGGCAGCTGTGAAGAAAGCCATGTAGTCTGTGTGTGAAGAGTATAGGGGCGGGGGTGGTACTGCGTGTTGCCGTATGTGTGATTATTCTTGTCTCGGGAGCGTGCAAAGCATGGTAAACAGCATACGCCGGTTAGGCCAGGTTAGGAATGCGCTCACTATCGGCAGAACGTGTTTGACAGCAGTACAGTGTAGACGGTGTGTTTGTCTAGTGCTCTGTGGTTTTTGCTGTGTTCTGGAATTAGGGTGGGACGGATATTAACGAATAATAGTATCTGGTTCTGAGAAGAATACTAGTTTAAAGATTGCCAATTTCTGAAGTTATACGCTCAGGTGAAGTGCAGCGTTAGGAAGGCAAGTCTCTTGGTAGTGTGGTAGGTAGTATCGAGGTATTGTCTACTACGGGAACTACACACTACCGGATTACCCTAATTGGATGTACTTTCGTAGACGAGCAGTGGAGAAGGGCTACGGGGTGCGGTTACATGCGAACCGTGTGGGTTCGTCGAGGTTCGTCGAGGATTCGTCAAGGATTGTCCGAGTTCGAAGTTCGCAGCTCAACGTTCGTCAATCCGCCAGTTCGTCGCTGGAAAACGTAAGGCAGCAACGACGACGACATCTGGTCACGTGGACCAAACATCATCAACATCGCCATTCGTTTGTCTACCACCTCTGTTGTCAGCGCCATCAACATCACTTCATCATCATCGTCAGTGGCGACCGCGGGTGGCAACGCTCCTTCGTTTGGACGTCAACGGAAGGGAGTGGATACTTTTGAGGAGACTTTACCAGGGACTGCACTTTGCCAGGTGGGCCCGTTTTGTGTTGTCCCTCTCCTGTGCTTAACCCCCCTGTCTGTTTGTTAACACGTGCCTCGGACTTTGGCTGTGCACGTTCGATTTGAGGACGTTGGTCGATTATCGACCCCCGATCACCCACGAACCATTGCATCGTTCCATTGACCCATTGATTGTCTCATTACCATTTCTTCGTTTCATGTGTAAATGTTGTATGTGTATGAGTGTGTGGTATGAATGAATAAATAGCTTGAAAGTTGTATATTATTTGTTGTGTTTTCATCCCTTCACGTCTGCGGGAAATCGTCATTCTTTCTGGGTTGTCTGCGTGTGGAAGTTGTTTGTTTGTGGCGTCTGCCCGGGGGAGTCGTGGCGGTGACATATGGTGGAGATGCAGGGTATGTGAGTGTGCCCAGACGTGAAGTTGTCTTGTGATTGTCTTGTGGTGTCCGAGTGTGTGAGGCGTGATTCGGTGAGAGTGTGCACCCCAGCGGGTGGTTGGAGGGAGTCAGGTCGCTGTTTAGCGGAGGCTCACAGCCGGCCTGGGTTCGACCACACGTGAGGGGAAGCTGCCGTTGCACTCTCCATCCGGTTCGCTACCTCGCGGGCCAGTTTCCACTGTTTGAGTGGGAGGAGGTGGGTGATAGGTAGGGAAGATAGCTTAGTTAGGTAGGTTAATATCTAAGGCTAGGCTAGGTTAGGTAAGGTTACATAGGTATTGTTGACTTGTTGGTGTTGTTGTTGCTTTCCTTGTAAGCAGGATGGCATCGCACGAGGAGGCTGAAGGAGTGTCACCGATCGCGGCTCGTACGCGTTCTCGCGTGGGTGTCACGATGGACGAGCGCACGGCGGCAGCAGCTGATACTGGAGTCACCGACTTACTTTCTGCGGACGAGCAGCGGAGATCGCCAGTCAGGTCATCGCGTCGTGGGTCAGCAGACGAGGAATTGACTACGTTCGAAGCCAGAGACACAGTGAGTGATCCTTTTGGGATGGGATTTGGCGCGACTGGCGGGATGTCAACGGGCGCCGACTTCTACGGAGACCAGGACCGACTGAGCGATGCAACGAGACCGAAGAGGTTCGAGACCAACCCTTACCGTTCGGTCTACAAGGTCGAGGCAGCGCCGACGCCGAGGACAGGACTGTTCCCGGGCGAGACGCCGATGGAGCGGATCTTGAGACTCGCCAAGCGCGAAGGACTGAAGGGTCAGGCAGCGTTAGACTACGCGATAGACCAAGCGGCTAGGGAGGAAGACGCAGACCGGAGAGTGAGGGAGAGGGAGATAGAGCTGCAGGCGAGCCGGCAAGATGCAGACCGGAGGGAGAGAGAGATAGCGTTGAGAGACAGAGAGATGGCACACGAACTAGCGATGGCGCAGCTGACGTTGCAAGGCGCCGGGAACCGCAGGAATCGTCAACCCGAGTTCGAGACGGTCAAGCTTAGGTTGCCCTTCTTCGAGGATAAGGACGACCTAGAGACCTACTTGTGTCAGTTCGAGCGTTTCGCCAAGGCTCAAGACTGGAAGAAGGACACGTGGGCTATTCGCTTGGGGACCTTGCTGAAGGGGAAGGCGAGGGAAGTTTACGTTGGTTTGAATGAGGACGACTCTGCCGACTACGAGATCCTGAAGGCAGCGTTGTTGGTACGTTTCAACCTGACGGCCGAGACGTATCGAAGAAGTTTCGCCAGCTACGAAGGGAGCCACCGGAGACTTTCAAACAGTATCTGCGGAAGTCAGAGTTGTTCCTGGAGCGCTGGATGGGACTAGCGAACAAGAAGGCACGTATGCGGATTTACTGGACCTAGTGCTGATGGAGCAGATGATCAACGGTTTGACGCCAGAACTGGTCACGTTCGTGCGCGAGCGCAACCCAGCAACGGTGGAGGAGGCCGCGACGTTAGCACAGCAGTACGTCGACGCCAGGGCGGGAACCAACCTACGTTTCCCACCACGTCAACCCTTTACACCCAGGGACAAGAGCGAGGGTCGCCAGCCAGCGGGACCACGACCCAACTCGCCGGACAAGCGAGAGTGCTACACTTGCGGACAGAAAGGGCATCTGAAGCGGGATTGTCCGAAACGCAGCGAGCGGAGTGGAGGAGCGTTGCGCATCTTGAAGGAGGCAGGCAAGAGGGGAGATCCTCGGTTCCAGAGCCAAGTGGTAGTGGAAGGTGTTCCGCTGACGGCTGTGAGGGACACGGGGGCCGACTTGATTTGCCTGCGGAAGGGAGAGGTTGCCAACCTTGTCTACACAGGACGCACGCGGCGCGTCGGATTCGCCATTCGCCAGCTATCCAAGTCACTGCCGACAGCGTGGGTACAGTTGGAATCACCGTTCTACACCGGGAGAGTGGAGGTAGTGGTGGTACCAGACTTGATCTACCCAGTGGTGATCGGCAACTGGGCGAGGACGGAACAGCAAGGGACACAGCACTGCCAGTGTATTCGTCGAGGGGAGCCGCAGAGTGTTGCGCTGTGCAGACGCGAGCGCAAGCCAGCCAAGGACCAAGTCGCTACGGAACCATTGGTAGTCGGACCGAGCAAGAGCATCGTCGCGACGCCGAAGGAGATTCGCCAACTGCAGTTGGAAGACGGCGAGCTTGCGAAGGTACGACAGCTAGCAGACCGGAAGGCAGGAAAGGAGCAACGAGGCAAAGGGCAAGTGGCATTTGTCTGGAAGCGGGACCTTTTGTACCGCGAGTACACAGGACAGGACAAAGTGGATCACAGCCAGTTGGTGGTACCAGCCAAGCTTCGATCGGAGGTACTACGCACGGGACACGACACACCTATGGCTGGACATCTAGGAGCCAAGCGGACCCTGGATCGCGTGTGGGCCGAGCACTACTGGCCAGGGATGTGCCGTGATGTGAGAAAGTACTGTGCTTCATGCGACGTGTGCCAGCGAACGACGCCAAAGGTGAGAGCCAGGAAGGTACCAGTGCAGAGAGTCGGCAAGAACAGGAAACCGTACCACACGATCGTGCTGAAACGCTACGTAGAACGTAGAGCGGAACCAGAGGCGACGGTGGCAGTGGTGTTGGACCAGGCAGAAACAGAGGGGGCATCAGGCATCAGCTACCAGGACACCGTACCACTGACACCGCTACGAGCGAGCGAAGGGCGTGTGGACGTACAGATAGACCCGTCGCTGTATGCACATCATCGGAGCCAGCTACGGGGAGTGAGTCAACAGTACGCGAGTCAGCTGACAGATCGACCCCAGCGCACCAGCGTGGACGAATGCGAAGTGGAATTGACTGACGACAGCGCTGTTCGCGTGCACCAGCATCCGCTACCATTCTCACAGATGGAAGTCGTCAAGGGTGAAATGGAATCGATGCTGGAGTCGGGGGTGATCAAGTCTTGTACGTCGCCGTACGGAGCACCGATCGTGCGAGTAAGGAAGAAGGGAGAGGTCAACAGGAGGGATGACTGCCAGAAAGCCTTGGGTGACGTGAGGAGAGCGCTGACAAGTGAGCCAGTGGTAAAGCTACCAGTATTGGACGAGGAGTTCATCCTGAGAACGGATGCACCTCAACAGTGCCAGACTCACCCGGTGGGCTATGCAGTTGCAGGCGTACGTCTTCACAGTTCGACCAATTCCAGGGAGAGACAACATTGAAGCGGATTTCTTCAGCAGATCTGACCCTGTGGAAGTTTAGGTTTTGAACTCTCCGTAGGTTCGTCTTGGGAGGGGGGTGTGTCACAGGGCAGCTGTGAAGAAAGCCATGTAGTCTGTGTGTGAAGAGTATAGGGGCGGGGGTGGTACTGCGTGTTGCCGTATGTGTGATTATTGTTGTCTCGGGAGCGTGCAAAGCGTGGTAAACAGCATACGCCGGTTAGGCCAGGTTAGGAATGTGCTCACTATCGGCAGAACGTGTTTGACAGCAGTACAGTGTAGACGGTGTTTGTCTAGTGCTCTGTGGTTTTGCTGTGTTCTGGGATTAGGGTGGGACGGATATTAACGAATAATAGTATCTGGTTCTGAGAAGAATACTAGTTTAAAGATTGCCAATTTCTGAAGTTATACGCTCAGGTGAAGTGCAGCGTTAGGAAGGCAAGTCTCTTGGTAGTGTGGTAGGTAGTATCGAGGTATTGTCTACTACGGGAACTACACACTACCGGATTACCCTAATTGGATGTACTTTCGTAGGAGGACAGTGGAGAAGGGCTACGGGGTGCAAGTACATGCGAACCGTTGGGTTCGTCGAGGTTCGTCGAGGTTCGTCGAGGTTCGTCGAGGTTCGTCAAGGATTGTCGTTGAGGACTGAATTCGAGGATCGAGTTCGAAGTTCGCAGCTCAACGTTCGTCAATCCGCCAGTTCGTCGCTGGAAAACGTAAGGCAGCAACGACGACGACATCTGGTCACGTGGACCAAACATCATCAACATCGCCATTCGTTTGTCTACCACCTCTGTTGTCAGCGCCATCAACATCACTTCATCATCATCGTCAGTGGCGACCGCGGGTGGCAACGCTCCTTCGTTTGGACGTCAACGGAAGGGAGTGGATACTTTTGAGGAGACTTTACCAGGGACTGCACTTTGCCAGGTGGGCCCGTTTTGTGTTGTCCCTCTCCTGTGCTTAACCCCCCTGTCTGTTTGTTAACACGTGCCTCGGACTTTGGCTGTGCACGTTCGATTTGAGGACGTTGGTCGATTATCGACCCCCGATCACCCACGAACCATTGCATCGTTCCATTGACCCATTGATTGTCTCATTACCATTTCTTCGTTTCATGTGTAAATGTTGTATGTGTATGAGTGTGTGGTATGAATGAATAAATAGCTTGAAAGTTGTATATTATTTGTTGTGTTTTCATCACTTCCGTCTGCGGGAAATCGTCATTCTTTCTGGGTTGTCTGCGTGTGGAAGTTGTTTGTTTGTGGCGTCTGCCCAGGGGGAGTCGTGGCGGTGACAGAGTGGATGGTTCTCTTTTAAAGACTAGATAGAGGAATGGGGTTTTCTCTGTGACGGACATGATGGGCTTTTTTAAATTTTTATTTTTATTTTATTTAGACTGCTTTTCAACGCAAGGACTGTTTAAAGACTGCTTTCACAGCATCGTTCGTTGGTTAAAATTTACGTCCCCCAACCAACGAACGATGCTGTGAAAGCAGTCTTTACAAACACAGCAAGGGAGACTACTGGCTTTTAAGACCGCTTCCACACAGCAAGGGAGACAACGTCTATCGCCTGTTTGCTTTTAGATTTTCTACTTTACTGTGGCGTGACAGAACTTGATTCCAAATCTACTTAGTTCTTAGTCAGGCACTCTAAAAGAGTTGCACTCTGTCCGCGTCGCTGTTATACCGCCGTCGTTTTAACGTATAATCCAATATCATCTCGTGCTTACTTTCGATCACTAGTAGACTATAGGACAAGTCACACGATATAGGTAGGCTTCCTCTAGCTCTTCCGTGTTAAGACAGCGGGATGGTTGGCATAATAATGATAAATAGATGAAAGTGCGACTGATGTTAATATTATGACGGATAAAGAATGTTACAATAATGATTATTAATGCATGCTATATACGCGCTATTCTCCAAATCACCAATAAGGCTCAAAACGCGGCGATATGTACCAACGTACACGCACGTACTCTCAAATAAACAACAAACACACATTTAAACATGTAATTTAAATGCAGAGAGATCGGTATCAGAAGACAGGAAGGTACCCCAATTTTAGATTGACTGCATCCAATACGAACATTAAATTGAGGGAGGAAACCAGACTACCCGGAAAAAACCTCGGTGACCTGAATAGTCTTGTATAAAAGTCACTTAAGTTAGCCTTTTTGCAGGAATCTAACTCGCACCTTTCAGCATGGGAAAGCGGCTCCTACTCAACTGCGACATAAGGCCAACCCAATAATAACAGATAAATGAAAGCACACCTGAGGTTAATATGATGAGCGAGGGATAAAAATGGAGAGTAACATTTATAGCAGATCTGAAGTCTTCTATCGGATAAGCCTAAGAAACTGCAAGATGAGGTGTGTTTGGTGAAAGAAACACAGGCGACTCTATTTGAATATCGTCCCTCTATGAAGCCTACTATTGCTATTATAATAGAGGGACGCGCATCCTGGAGAAACGCTACCCATCTAAATACGGGCGCCTGTGGAAAGAACTGAAATGACGATTGCGGTCTTCTTGCATAGCGAAATGTTCGATTCGCTATTACAGATATTTGTGGATTCAACTTAATTATTAATGTACAAAAAAAAACACTGCAGGGAGGGAATTCGCCAACGGAATGTCCGATTTTCTAAATGAGATTGTGTCGATTCAACATAATTATCTCCGTTTAGTAAAGCCATAAAAGTGATGGAGATGGAAAGAAAAAGAGAGTGCAATATGTTGACCACCGTGCATTTAGTGAAATCCTACAGTGTCAAAATGGATCTAATAAAATCTAATATCAAAACTAAATGTTTTCGCCATTAGCGTGTGGATACTAGTACACAAAGCTGGCGAACTGCCTGCGTTCGTTAATACAGGCATCTGTGGAACCAAGATTAAACACAAAGAACGGGGAAAAAAACCGCGTTGTGAAACAGAGCGGATTCGAAGCCGGTGCACGCTTTTGGAAACGCATCAAGCAAAATGACCCTTGTTTAAGAAAAGTACAATTAAACCAAAGAATAATGTGCGTACCTTGCGAGGAAGTCGTTTTGTCTTGGTTCCTCATTTCAGGCTCATGTGCATTACGCGACTTGTGTGCCTGTACAGCCCTATGGCTGATGATCTCCTATAAAGCAGACATATACAATTATTATATAAAGATCCTCTAATACATGTATGTATTATGAATCGTGATAAGTAAGTCTAAGGTACAGTCACCTAAATTGTGTCATGCCCCAATTCGCAGATGCATGCAAAAGTCGTTCTTCGAAACCGAGTGCAGAAATAACGGCTAACCAATTGACGGCTTAAGCAAGAGAAAGAGAAACAGAGACTGACAGACAGACAGAATGGACTATACATGACCACAGCGGTTCGAATAATCCACAGTTAGTTAGTTATTCGTTGCTTACAGGGTCCAGCGGACTGCAACCAGCCGAATCAGGACCACAAAATCAAGACCACAACTTCGCTGAGAGCCAAATCAGGACCAGAGAAGTGAAAGAGGACTCACCCCTAATCCGCATAAAAGATCTGCCGAAACAACCCTAGTGGTGACACTGAAGGCACTCCACCAGCCGGTCGCTTTACAATAAAGACATCCCACGCAGGGGACGCTGAGGCTATACTCTAATTTATAGAACCCCCGTTTACCAAAACAAAATAGAATATAAACATCATTATAAAATATCAACAAAACTAATAAATATAAAATGCCTACAGTGCCAAATAATAACATCATAGGAAGCCCCAGTGACCATTTGGCAGAAAGCATCCAATATCCCCAAGCTGATCCAACATTCCCAAGCTGATCCAACAGACCTCACACACAAATAAGGAGTTTTGTCCCGGAAGAGTTTTCAAGAAAAAAGGTAGGTGACTGCTCTAGCGAAGAGGAAGATAGTATAGTAGATTGATAGAACAAAGTAGGAAATGAGAAGGAACAAAAAAGAAAGACAGCGACAGTGGGAATTTAAAGCACTAAATTTCCAGAAAGTGGGGATACTATTTATACTGAAACCCCGGGCACCCGCACGGGGGGGATATTAATCCACAGGTACGGCCTGGGGTGCCAGTAACATGACCGTGATACTCATATAGCGCGATTCCCTACTCTTTCGTGCAAGAGTACAAACCAAGGTCTAATCTATTCTTGCGTGCATTCCATCGCACGAACTGCGACAATCTTGACAAGAAAAATTAATATCTGCGTGATACCGATTGTAAACGGTTATAAGTTGCTTCCACCTAATCCGTGTTAATATAATAAGAATTCAGCATTTCCCTGGATCGACAAACGGCTAACCGCGACCCTCCTATTTCCGAGGCCCCATTTCCCAACCGTCTGTTTTGATTACTGGTAATTTGTTCATGGGGAACAGCCAGATGAAGACACAAAGAAAAGATGGGTAGGCTTAATTTGTTAGTTCATTGCTGCAAGGGAAACGTGAAGGGACAAAGAGATAAAGAAGATATAGCGCAGCCTTGGGAAGAGGAGGGGTGGAGAAGAAGAAGAGGAAGAAGAGGAAGAAGAAGAAGAAGAAGAAGAAGAAGAAGAAGAAGAAGAAGAAGAAGAAGAAGAAGAAGAAGAAGAAGAAGAAGAAGATGATGATGATGAAAAAAAAATCTAGAAACAGAAAGAGAAAAAAAAGAAACGGCGGTGACAAAGAAAAATTATTTTTCCTTGGTGATGGATTGTTTGGGGAAATTGAATCCCGCGGTTCCTATTTAAATCCTGCCTTGTCTCATTATGGCCGTTCAAGTTTTCACGGAGCCAAATTATTTCTTTGTCAATCGGTTTTCCTCAAGCCACGTTGATTAACCAAGCCAGTGTAGTTCTATGCTAAGAACAATGTTAAAATAAAACAATAATGAAGAGTAAAACAGGAGCCAACATTGTCAAATACTCTATAATGGTACAATTATTAGTCATGGTCTTAGAAATTTTCCTGACATAACTCAATGCACCAATGAAGATCTTACCACGAAAATTTACAGTATCGCTTACTGTCCCTGAAAATTGTCAGCATCGCCTACTGCCCATGAAAATTGACAGCATCGCCTACTGCCCATGAACATTGACAGCATGGCAAACTGCTTATTAAAGTTGACATTATCATCGTAAACAGCAGAATCGGAAAGACTTCTACATGTAGAATTACCGAATCATTGACTTTTAAACTTTTAAGCTTTTGTTGTTGAGGTTTTCTTCGAGAATCAGAAATCTCCAAACAGAGGCGGTGGTACTCATTGATTCCTTCCTCCCACCCCCATTTACAGATTCAGTGCCTCCGGTGCAAATGGTCTCTTCCATTTTGTTGCAGAATTATGGGAAGGTGCTTAGTGCTGCAGAGCTCAATTTGTATAGGCCCAGGACTTTGGTGTAATGTAATGTAACCGCTCTTATAGCGAATATACCAGTTCATAGATTTGCTCATAGAGTAAGCCCAAACCAGTGTCACATGCACATAATAATTGCCTCTGGTCCTGGTTCTCAGTCTGATATTCAGCGAGTCGGCCATCGTCTTCGCCATTTTGTTGTTGGATTGTGCAAAGGCCGCCATAGGGAGCAACCAAAAAAAAGTGGTTTTATGACTATTGGGTTGATGCATGGACAAGCCCGAACCGCTCTGCCCCAGATGGAATTTCACAAAAATAAGAAGAGGAAGACGAAAGGGAATTTAAAGCACTAAATTTCCAGAAAGTGGGGATACTATTTATACTGAAACCCCCGGCACATCCACGGGGGGGAGGGGAGAAGAAGAAGAAGAAGAAGAAGAAGAAGAAGAAGAAGAAGAAGAAGAAGAAGAAGAAGAAGAAGAAGAAGAAGAAGAATTAGTTGATTGATTGATTAATTGACTTTTTTTATTTAAAAGTCGGGCTACCCCGGAAAAGATGAAGAAAAAGAAAGAGGAGGAGTAGGCAGAAAAGGAGAAAGAGGAGGAAGTTACACAAATGGATTGCATTGATTAATATTGATTGTATTGTTTTGAGCGTTTTTACTTCAGTACCCCCATTCCTCTCCCCTTTCTCTTCTTTAGCAATGCTGCCAGAAGTTTACAATAAACGGATATTTGTCCAAATAATGAAATAAGGAACAAACGGACGAACGAACAAACGAAAGAAAGACGAAAAGACAGAAAGAAACCCTAGCCATAACATTACGGTAATGGACAGATGCGGCCTTGCTGCTAATTTGTTTGTCCGATTGTTTGTTCGTATGTTTGTTTGCTGGTTTGTTTGTTATGGTTTGATTTTGCTTTTAGTTTGTTGAGCAGTAAATATCCTCACTCGTTGTGTTTTGTGTCATCGTTATCTTCTCAACAGCAGAAATGGGTCGCTTGTTTTCTAAAATCAAAGATACACTTAACCACTCAACTTGCTTTTGTGTTTCAGCATCCATCACCACCACTACCACAGATAAGAGCAACAACAACAACAACAACAACAACAACAACAACAACAACAACAACAACAACAACAACAACAACAACAACCACCACAGGCGACAGAAGAGAGTGGTGGGAGGACAGCCGTTAGGTGTGTTTTGTTTGTTTGTACAAATCTTTTTCACCTTTTTGTTATCAAACATTACCACAAGCAAGTCAGCGTTTCTGTCTTGAACGTGAAACTAAAATGTTTCATTAGCTTCCTGGACTGCTCAGGTCAGTGCGATGGTCAAGAAGATTGCTGCTTCTCGTATTTATATATAATATTTATGACTGTTTGCATGAATCTCTGTTGAATCGATAAAGTAGCTTTCTATCGGGAGAAGACTATACTGGTATGCAAAGACGATATTGAAGAGGGTAGGAGGGAGGGGAGTGGGGGGGACTCAAGAGGATGGGGATGGGTTGGGAGGGTAGAGAGGGGGAGTAGATAGGGAGGGAAGACCCAACACTCGCGCTCAAAAATGTGGAAACCAATTGTTATTAGAGTACAGAGAGGGGCGCATTCTACAGAGAAAAGCTATCGCATCCAGATTCGGCCGCCTATGGTTATGGAGCTTAAATATTTTCTATAAGCCATCGTCACTACAGAATCCAGATCTAGGAGTTTCCATTTCGTTGTTCTAATTGTTGCATAAAACGTCAATTACTTTTCATTTCTGTTAGGACCTGGGGAATGGCCGTGGCTAGTGTCCATGCATTTTTTATCCGTACATTCGTACCAGAGGCTGCAGGGCCTGAAGCACCTGTGCGGGGGAACGCTCATCGCCCCGCAATGGGTCGTCACCGCCGCCCACTGCGTACAGTGAGTTGTTGAATTAATGAATGAATGAATGAATGAAAATTTATTAAGCGCATAAATATTTCCACACTAAAAGCAACATCACAGCGCCGGGGTAAAAAAAATTAAACAAAAAAATGGAACACTTTATACAAGATGAGCTAAGAATACACATCATGCATAAAATCTCTCTCTCTCTCTCTCTCTCTCTTTTTTTTTTCTCTCTCTCTCTATCCACGATCTCTCTCACTCTCTTTTACACACATACACACGCAGTAATCACCTCTCTTTTTCAACACGTTCAACAGTCCAAATAAATCTACTATCAAAATAATAAAATAGAGGGTGTAGTAATGGCTTAACATTTTTCTTTAAAAACAGCAAAAATCATAAAACTTACAACACCAACGCTTTTAATGCATATGTACAAACTATATCCCTAACACACGCAACACAACAAACATGCTTTAGCACATAAAATAGCGCCCAACACGCCCTTTACTTCCCTCCTTCCACTTCCCTCCCTTCCCTCTCTCTCTCTCTCTCTCTCTCTCTCTCTCTCTCTCTCTCTCTCTCTCTCTCTCTCTCTCTCTCTCTCTCTCTCTCTCTCTCTTAGCTCCGACAATTACATTATTTCTCCCCAGCCTCACATACAACTCATGTAACAATCTGAACTTAAATGCCAACACAAATAGCAAGTATTTTTTAGCAGGAAAATTATACAATGAGGCTATCTGGAATTAGTCTCGCACGGAACGTTTTGTTGTTGTTGTTGTTGTTGTAGTTATTGTTGTTGTTGTGTTTATTGTGTTTATTGTTGTTGTTGTTGTTGTTGATGATGATGATGATGATGATGATGATGATGATGATGATGATGATGATGATGATGATGATGATGATGATGATGATGATGGTGATGGTGATGAAGAAGAAGAAGACGAAGAAGAAGAAGAAGAAGAAGAAGAAGAAGAAGAAGAAGAAGAAGAAGAAGAAGAAGAAGAAGAAGAAGAAGAAGAAGAAGAAGAAGAAGAAGACAATCAATAGAATTAGAAAGTGCGGATAGCAAGAAGAAGAATAGTGATTGTTCTTATATAGCGCACTTACAAGCTCAGAGAGCTTCTTAAGGCGCTGGCCACTAATATCCAGCAATCACAAAATAGTTACAAGGCGGGCGCCCTGCCCATTGGGCTATCCTTGCCGCCAAACAATAAGAAGAACAATAACAACGTCGAACACGACAACAATAACAACAATAAAAACAAATACAACAACAACATTAACAACAACAACTACTACTACTACTTCTACCACTGCTGCTGCTGCTGCTGCTACTACTACTACTACTACTACTACTACTACTACTACTACTACTACTACTACTACTACTACTACTACTACTACAGATGATGATGATGATGATGATGATGATGATCATCATCATCATCATCATCATCATCATCATCATCATCATCATCATCAATGATGATACTACTAATAAGAATAATTAACGATGGGTGGAAAAAACGTGTGTGTTTTGCAGTGAAGCTTCAGCACCGAACTTGAACAAGCCGGAGAACTGGATTGCAGTTTTGGGGGAACACGACAGGCGTTCTAAGGAGAAATCAGAGCAACAAATTCCTGTCATCAAGATCGTCCACCATCCCGGCTATTCCCGTAAGTCCGATGCCGTCGTAATCATATTATCATCATCATTTTCATCATCATTATCCTAATCATCATCATCATCATCATCATCATCATCATCATCATCATCATCATCATCATCATCATCATCATCACCATCCCGGCTATTCCCGTAAGTCCGATGCCGTCGTAATCATATTATCATCATCATTTTCATCATCATCATCATCATCATCATCATCATCATCATCATCATCATCATCATCATCATCATAATCACCATTATCAACATCAACTTCATCATCTTCATCATCATAATCATCTTTTTCTTCTTCTTCCTCCTCCTTCTTCTTCCCCCCACCCTCTACCCCCATCCCTCACCTCTCCCTTATCTCTTTCTCCCGTACCTATACTTTTCCTCCTAACAATGAAGGGAGGACAAAACACTGGTTTCAGATATTCCCAAGTTGCGGAATGACATTGCATTGCTGAAGTTGGCAACACCCGCCAATATTACAGACTTTGTTTACCCCATCGCCATCCACAAGAAGATAGACCTCCCTGCTCACAACCACAACTGCCGCCTGCAGGCTGAAGAGGCTCAGGTAGACCTATTTGCTTGAGTTATTCGTTCATTCATTCATGCATTATATCGGTCTTTCTTTCATGGTAGTTCCATTTCTGATGTCAAAACATAGATGGCGCTGGACACGTCTCGACAGTCTCCTTAACGCGATTTACAATTTACAAACAGACTGAAGTGGCGAAAACTATAATTCGCGACAACATTCTTCATGTCAACCCCAACGCCCCGACAGGCTGAGAAAGGATTAGGTAGAAAGAAATATAATTCCATTTCTCTCAAAACATCAAGACAAAAATAATTACCAATTCGCCGCCACTACTTCTACTACTCCTTCGGGTGAGAGTATAAACCGAGGTCTAGTCTGTGTCGCATACATTCCATCATAACGGACTTTAAAGATCCTGACGCTCATGTTCTAGACGGGTGAGTGCCGGTGACAAGAACACACCCAGCATGCACCTTGGTCCTTCTCCCCCATCCCTGGCTGCCCAGGATTGTGCTCAGTTGTCTGGAGCGTTACTACGATGCGCCCAAAGGCTGCAAGTTGGCGCCTCGGGCGGCTTGAGTTAGATACTGTATCGGCCAGCGCCTTGAGCAGCTCTTGAGCTGGAAAAGCGCTATATAAGAACGATTAAAAAAATGTCACCTACAAGCCGAGCAGGCTCAATATTGGTTTAGTCAGTGAATGATAGACCCGCACTGAGTAGCTGAGATTGGCCGAATAAGCTTGCCCCTCTCTCTGCTATGCAGTGTGTGACAGACTGAATCGTCATAAAATCATCCGCCAAATCGCAGGCCGCGTGATATGCCTGTGCTAGTGTTGAGGTATACATACAATTTTCTTACATTTATCAGATAAAAATGACTGTGACTGTAAATAGATTGCTGTTATTTAGCGTACTTACAAGCTCAGAGAGCTTCTCAAGGCACTGGCCACTAATATCCAGCAATCACACAATAGTTTCGAACCTACGTCGCCCAAGGCGCACGTACTCTAGTCGTGCGCATGCGCTTTGCACTGACCACTGAGCTATCCCTGCCGCCGCGCCGTACTGTACTAGCAGATCTATACGCACAAGCGCGGATGAGAAAATGGAAATGACAGACATCAGATTAAAAGAATGCGCCGAAATCATATAAACCGATCGGTTTAAATTGACAATAATTGTATTACATCATAACCGGTCCGGCTGTTGACTGGACACCTTCACTGGTAGAGCTTTTCGCCGATTCTTCTTAACATTTCGTCGTGTTCCACTGATTTCTTCAGTAATCGATTTTAACAACTCTTTTGATGGACATTGAAATCTCAGGAGAGACTGGCAGCGCAGGCATCTCGAGAGCAGCAGTCAGACAAGCGACGTGTAACAGAAGGTGGGACCAAGTTACGTTCCAATGGCTACATCGAAATGCTACGCGGGGGCTACAGAAGGCTACAACCCCCTGAGGCTCCACATTGCACGGAGATCAGTCATCCTGCGGAGCTAGACAGACTGCTGGAGAGGCTGAATCTGGGGAACGAGTGCTACACCGCAGGATGGGGGCAACACGCCCCAGGTAGAGAGAATGTGATTTGTTTTATTAATCCAAATCGCCCATACCTACACATTTTCACAATTTACATATGCATGTATCTCTTCTAAAGCGAGACAATGCAGTTTACAACGATATAAATGTTATGTTTTTACTTTAAAAAATAATAATGGTGGAGCTGTGCATAATTAAAGTAGGTTCCCGACGAGGTGACCAATTTGAGAAAATTGGTGCAAAGATTTCTGCTGGTCGGCTGGATATAAGGATTAGGTGCCAAAGAGTACCAAAATGATACAATCGCATTTTATTTGAGGCATGTTAGTTCAATGCGCTTTAAGAATATTCATGGAAGTTCAATTCCTTATGCTGACGTTCTAAACTCTTGATTGGCATGATGACCTTTATTTCATTTGGATACTTCCGAACCTAAGCAGTTATGGGTAATATTGGAACAATCAGGTCACAAATACTAAAAGATGGATAGTTTTCCAAAATCTGGTCACAAATACTAACACAAATCAACATCAGATGCAACAAGTTGACTGTCCGTGTAAGAAAGTTTTCTTTTTGTAAGGTTTTGTATTAGGAAAATTGAGTATAAAGGCACACTTTGATTACTGCCGCTCTTTCCAGCAGTACATGTACAATATACGCTCATTTGCTATCAGAACCTTCGATAACAGTGTGAAGCACTATTTCACACACAAATAAATATCATTTGCCTCCGCAGGTGACGATCACTACGGCAATGGAACCTTGATACCGCACGTGCTGCGCGTATTTCGCGTGCCACAGATTGCCTGCTTTGCCGCCTATCTCTTCTCCTGGCCTCTTATCGACGCCACTGTCCTCTGCTACATTGCCAAGCATCAAGGGGACTCTTGCTGGGTAGGTTAACATTTTGTCACTTACTTTGCTGTACTACTTACCCGCAGAACTTGCCGAAGGGGACGAACTTAGTTGACTAAATTAGGGACGAGACTTTTCAGGTCTCCGAGGGTTTTCTCAGGTTAATCCGGTTTCCTCCCTCCCCTCCCCTCCCCCCACCCACCTTCAATAATGGCCGCAGTCAGTCAAAGTTTAGACATTACATTACATTACATGATTATTGCTTTAGGTCCAGCGGACTCTTCCGAGCCAAATCAGGACCTGAAGTTTAGACATAACTAAATAAAAATTGGTTACTCTTCCGCCTTCTGTATTTTAGCGATCTCTTCATGTCGCCGCGCTTCGAATTCGCTTGAAGAAAAAGCGCGTGATGGCATCCTGTATTACATCACTGCATTATTATTATTATTATTATTATTATTATTATTATTATTATTATTATTATTATTATTATTATTATTATTATTCGTGGGGGAGAGAATGGTGATGAACCGTAACACAGAGATCTCCTCCACTGTGTCCAGGAGGTCGCCCGTCTCAACGCTCCTTGATGTTGTCTGTCTAAAGTGTTTGTTTTTTTTCTTTGGACGACCTCAGCAGGATCAGCGTGCCCTGCAGCAGTTTCTTTCTTTTTTTTTCTCCAGGCTGTCACATCTTGTGTGGCCAAACCAGACAAAATAATGTTATATTTTTGTCTGATACCGATTCCTTGGGACCAGCCAGGATTTTAGAACAATTTAAAAAAAATATTTATTTACTTATTTCAGGTTGTACTTTTATATATTTTTTTTTAACGGAAAAGGTCCATTTTTACTCCGATGGCTTGTACTTCATTTGCCATATCAAACATTTATAATAAGCCTAAACTACTAGCATCGTCGATACCAATGATGCTGAGTGGAAGCAGTGCGGCTGCTGTTGCTATACTTGGCAACAAGGGTCATAATCATAATATTATGTCAGTAGTGGTTTTTCTTAGTAGTGCTCCTGCTGCTGCTGCTGCTGACTACAACGACGATGATGATGATGATGACGACGATGACGATGATGATGATGATGGCGCTCCCTTTGCTACTCAGAATGTCGCCTCTGCTGACTATTGCAGGGCGATTCTGGGGGCCCATTGCTGTGTTACACGGACGGAAAACCAGTGTTAACAGGGGTGGTATCGGCAGGCTTGGGTTGTGCCAGCTCTCAGTACCCTGGGATCTACACTCGAGTATCCGCCTTCTACGACTGGATCCATGATGTTGTCATGAACGACAAGGACTGAGCTGGGCAACAAATTCTAATAATACAGGACTCACAATAATTATATAGTATCATGTACTGGAGTTTCATAAATATGTTTTTAAAAAAAATTCTAATAAGTCTAAGAAAGATTGTGACTGTGCTTTATGGGAATGGTGACGATGTGCATCATCAACGGACAGTTGTTTGCTGTTTGAGTAGGATTTGTTGTTTTGTAGTGCAACATGACACAGGCGTGTATCACTATTACACACAGCTGATAGTGCTCTTTCCACGTGGACCAAGTACTTGCAGTACTCAGCAGAAGAAGTGTTGCTTACAACCGCCTTGAGCAACTCTTGAGCTGATGATTAAATAAATATGTATAAATGGAAAGTCTTTGTGTAACACATTTATATGCTTGTTGTCGAGAAAGATTTTTGGTCTAAAAAAAAACCAAAAAAGTTGTTTGCCATAAACAACAAAGACAACAGTTTAGTGTTTAAGTAGTTTATTTCGTAACCATTTCATAAACAAAACAACATCACGAAAAGTATACCACAAAGTTTTCTACACACTGATACAGTCAGTTTGGGAGGAATTGTTTGTTTGTTTTTAAAGCATAATTACATAATACACTACTTCATTGATACAGTTCAGTCAACAAAAACTATACATCTCTTTTTACTCCAAATTCACATTTTTCAAACGTTGACAAAGAAACAAATAACATAGAACACCAAACTGTGTTCAAAATATTTTCAAACGTTACCAAAGTAACAATTTTTTTTTAAGTCAATAATTTTGTTAACAATTCAGCAGTCGATTAAATTTTTTTTTAATTAAACAACATAATCAAATCAAATCAACATCATTCTTTACAGATTTTGTCAAGGGAAGAGCTTCTAGTTTTAGCAATAGGTCTTGTGATTTTGACCTTTATTTTGATTTTCTGCTCTTTTCTCGACACATGTAAAATGTGGAAAAACAAATTGAATTCTGACCTGACATTAGGACGGAGAGAAAACAGAAATATAAAATAATGTTATGTTTTGTTGTTGTTTTTTCACTCAATGTAATCACCTGTTCATTGTGTGTACGTACTGCTTGCATTAAAAAAAATGAAAACACGATAATAAATAAATGAAATTATTGCATATATGAATATGAATATAAATGTGGTTATGACTATGTCGTGGTCCTCTCTCCCTCATTCCCCCACCACCTCCTCCCTCCAAATGAAACTTGTCTGAATTTCACTTTAAAATTATTTTCACGTTATTTATCTGACAAAGAATGCACAAATGCGCCTGTACGAAAAACTACTGCATTGCCCTATGACTGGAAAAATCTGATCCACAACCACCACACAGTATACATAAAAAATAAATTTCCATGATTAAAATAAAATTAAAATAAATAATGCCTTTTAGGGAAAATAATAAAAAACACTCGCTTGCAGCTTCACCATTGCACTGAAAGATACTTTGCTCATGAAATGTGAAAATATTTGTTGTTTTTTTTTTGCTTTGGAGACAAAAAAGTAAGAATAATGGTTTACAATTGCCAATAATATATATATATTTATATATCATTCTTTCATAAGTGAAAATAATATTTAAAGTACATAATTATTGATTTTCAACTAAACCTACAATTACAAAGAATCGTACAAAATATATATCTTCTCCTAAAAACAGGAAATAATATATGCCGGACACCAACTATTTGTTCAAATTATTGTTCAGCTATAATACAAGCTACATCTTTCCTCTTCTGATGTTTTTGACTGACCAAGATGTACAATACTATAAAATATAAATGCACAACAACAGATACATTTGTACACATAATTTATTGGAAGCTCATTCATGGCTAGCTTCAATATTTCAGCATCACATTTCTTCTCATACTACTTAGGCAAGTTCACAGTTCCATGTCCACATATGTACACAAAATTTTAAAATGTATCATTCATCACCATTAAAAAAAAACAAAAAAAAAAACAGCATCATTTTTTTTAATCCGCTGGCTTGACAAACAAAATCTATATCAACCATAGGTAGGTGGTTTTATTGCAGGGATGGGAAAAAAAAAAAATATATATATATTATATGTAAATCAAAATTCAACTGCACAAAGAACATTAATTTGTGACCAGTTTTGACACTGGGTGTACTATAAACAATTTTGATTTAGGGATAATATTCACATTGCCAAACGTTAAATAAATCTTCAAGTGTTATATCTTTCCAGGAAATAAAAGCAGACTGATGTGCGGGTGACCAAAAAAAGGAGAGGGAGGTAGTAGTGGTGGTGGGAGGATAGGGCGAGATGGGTGTGAGAGGTGGGGGGAAAGGGGGGAGGTAGAGGTGTGGGAGAGAGGGGGGGGGGAGATGTGGAATGGGAGGGGAATGTGGGGGAAGAGAAATCAGGACGTCTGAAGGAAAACGATATTCAACAAAAGAGCACCACAACACTTCACAACCAAAAAAATACAAGCATAGCAACATTAACATCTTCATAATAATATTTCTTACTAAAGTTATCCCTACTATTTTTTTTTCTTCTCTCTGTTAACGTACTGTAACAGCCTCACTGCAGCCAAATTCAACGGCACTGTAAAACGGCTTATAGTGACTTCAATAATGGTACAGGACGCAGTCAATATAAAAATTTCAAAAATAAAATTTCGATTTTCTTTCCGTCTTCATCCTGTATTATTATTACTGTACATCTACTTTTGTGCCAACAAAAATAGGCACAATGCCAAAACAACTGGCAGTGAATAACATAATGCTATAGTGTAATATAAAGACCTACCAATAACGTTTGTAACTCAAATAGTTCTAATGCAATGAACTATTAAAATCTGAAACTAAAAACGTGTAACTCTCATACAACTACATTATCAATTTTAAGTGCTGTTCATCCTTGAACATATTTTTTTTAATGAAGCTTTTTCTGCTATTTTGATTGCTCTCGTTTCTTACTGTGCTGAAGACTAATAAAGGTTGCACACAATGACAATTCGTCAAAATCAAAATATGTGAGGGGACATGGGAGGAAAGCCTAATAATAATATTTGTGTATAAAATGTGTTGGTTTCATAAGAAACAATCACGTTTGTAAAACTGTTAAGTCACGTTGCCACAAAGCAAACCACCATCTAAATCACAACACAACAAAATAAATGGTGAGAATAATAAAACTGGAAGATCACTCAAATACAAAATAACTGCATGTGTGAGATGAGAGCTAAACACATATACAAAACACACGAGAAGACTACACTATACATCTTCCTGTTTGTTCACACAATCGACGATGTTTCGATTGCACAACTCAATGTCTGATTCATTCACCCCTTTGATTAAACCAACAACAATAATTATAAAAAGCAAATTTCACTTTCAATATATGCTGCATCCCAGCATCGCTGTGTGATCACTTTGAGAAGTATCCTAATCCATAAACATCACTAACCATAATCATGCACACAAACATATGTCTAGACAAATATCTCCAATAACTGTATTCACTAACGTCATGATTTTTAAAAATACACAACCATCTTGCACAAAAACATTTAAGAAACAGTAGAAAAAAGCATGCCTTATTTAGCTCTAACCACAACATTTTGACAATATAAATAAAAACAGGCTATTTGTTTGCAGCTGCACTTTAACTTCATGAACTAAAATACAATGCAGATGAAAGTTTGTTTTTTTGGCATGAAGTCAGCTTTAATTTCTAAACCTAAAGTACAACCTACCAGATTAAAGATGATTTGCAAGCAGCCCTGCTTTTAACTTCAAGAACTACGTAATAACACAGAGGAAAGCAGTACTATGTAACACATTCTGATTCATGATTTGCTACTATTGCTCACATCACTCTCTTTTTTTCACAAACTCAGACCAATGCAACACAACCTGACCTACACATCACTCAAAGTCATAGTGAGTCAGTCATACACACACCACCACCCACACCCATATACAAACATCAACAAAACACCACACCCTTTAGCTAAATTCAGATCTGTCGTCATAGTGTGTGTATATATATATATATATATATATATATATATATATATATATATATATATATATATATATATATATATATATATATATATATATATATATATATATACACACACATTTTTATGTACATCTATTTACAATATTAACATAGTGACCTTCTACGTCACCATGCTGAGGTAAGTTTCAGTAAACCACGCAATGTCACTCTCCTACTTTGCCTCCAAAGAGTTGTCAAACGAAGAAGACGACGAAGACTAAGAAGAACAATAAGAATAATAAGAAGAAGAACAACAATACTACTATTACTACTAATAAATTCAAAAGATAAAACTGGCCAAAATTACAGTGAACAAAAGTCCCAAGCGTTGAAAATATGTAACACAATTTTTAAAAAAAAGCCTTTGAAAATAAAATACAGTTTTAAAATATTATTCTAAAATTTCTTTTTTGGTTTTTCTCTTTTACTTTCAAAATAAAATTATGTTTGTCACTAAGATTGAAAGATAGCATTCTTGTTTAATGAAGCTCTACCTCTCTTTTAATGTTTTCTTTCTATCTATCGCTTGATTGCTTTCAGTTATACATTTTGCATATCTTTGAACGTTTATCTTGCTTGAATTAATTTGTTGCAAACAGTAATTAAGACAATTTCAAAATACATGTGCAATGCCTATGAATTTTTTTGTTTAAGTTCAAGCAGATTTTCTCTATACAATTAATGAAAAGATGTTATTCACTAATCAGCAGCATGAAGTCTAGCCAAATATCACAATTTATGTTTGGCAATTCTGCACATTAATGTTGTTGACAACAAAAGGGTTAAAATTACAATCGTTTCATTCTTCAGCAGCAAGTTTTGAAATTAAGAAACAAATTAATTCACAGTTGGTTTATTTCTTGTGCTTTTGTGTGTGCAGTTTTTGCCACAGATAAGAACACATTTGTACAAATAAAAGTGGACAGAAGTATTTTAGAACAAGATTTGGCAATGCCATAGAAAGAATGCTGTCATTGTTAAAAGTTGTATGATAAAACAAATATCTGATAATCACAAAATGAATTGTTGTATTATTAAAATATGCTCTGCAGATCACAAAATAACTTATTTTGAAAAAAAAAAAAAAGAAACAATTTGCATACTTGAACAATCATCACACAAAGATAGGTTTAGTGGATTTGTATACCTCCAGTAAATAAACATCCGACGTGAATGCAGCAGTATCAATAATGGAAGAACAAACGCCCCATAGAAGCAAACAAGTTTTGTACAAAACTGATACAAAATATACAAGGATAACTTGCAAAACAAAGTTCTGAAACCCAACCAAACAGAAATTTGATCAACATCTGAACATATAATCAGAATATTTGTAACATTCAGAGTTTGCGAGAACAAAAGTATTTTCATATATATATATATATAACCGACTGCAAATTTAAATCATTGTATCTTGATGACAAATGTATGACTAAAACAGTGAAAATGCTGTTGTATGTGGCCCGTCACATGCCCATTTCGCAGCAAGACATTTTATGTTGTCACTGCATAGTCATATACTAAGAGAGGTAACTCTTCTGTGACCAGCTACCAAACCGTCACCACACAGCAACTGGCCACAACGCTAAAAGTCATTCTTTAGCTGTAGTCCGAAGGAGCAATGACGGCCTCTGTGATGCAACGTGCCATTGTGCCTTGCTTCGCTGGACTAGCAGGGATCATGTATTATGTATCATGTATTATATATATATATATATATATATATATATTTTTTTTTTTTAAACTGGCTCACAACAGTTCAGCTATTTTTCACTGGCTCTAACTTAAACATAATACTGTGGCACACCAAACAGTGCATTAAAAAAAAAGAAATTAAATAGAATTTATTACTGGCCAAAAAATATGATTATTTTTACAATGAAGTGCTGGGTTTGCATGTTTTCAGGTGGGATAGGCATTAGCCCAATTCTTGCAGTGACTGCCCTCAGACAGAGAACCTAAACTATGCAACCTGACTTGAGAATCTGATCAAGGCTCAAAACAAATTAAGAAAAATCTAAAAGAATCTGTGAAATTTGTTTAAGTAGGTTATGTCAGACTGTATGAAAAATCAGATCCCCATAATAACATAAAGTGTACAATATTCCTCCCTGTATTTTACAAATATGACTGCACAATTTTCGCTCTACCAAAACAAAGCCTTGTGAAGAAACTGCTGACAATGGATGCTGCTTCTCCTACCTTCGATTCTCAATCAGAAATCTTCCAGTGTCCAACTCCCTGCTAACGATCATAAGATAGAAACAGGGAGCATGCTGTCTCTTTCACTGCACAACGCTCATCAACAATAAACTTACACCAGTCGAGTCTCTTAGAGCCCCACTTGTCAACATCGTCAAAGTTTCTCCATACACAGCAGCAATCAGAGACAGTGTCACAGTTCAGCAAAATTTGTCAACAACCAAAAAAACTCCCTACACCGCGACGCTGATGACTTGATTCATGATTTGATGTCTGGAAGTGCTGCATTGTGTTCGCACAGTTTGGCCAATGTTTTCTTGACGCGCAGCGCTGTCAATCTGGCTGCTGGGTTCCCGCTCCAGCACTCACACATAACCTTGCTCATAACCTTCATGATCTGAAAATAGCAATGCACCCCTTATCAGTCAACCAATCAAGAAATGAATCAATCAACAAATTCACTTTTTAAAATCACCATGGGAATAGGAAATAAGCAAAAAGGAGGAAATTATTGCGGGACCAGGGGCAATGCCACAGATGGAGGCCAGGGGGCAAGCATCATATGAAGCTGAGGAATTTTTACATTTTCCACACCTGGAACTTGCTCTAGAAGACACCACATCTTTACAAAACTGCACTTAAAGCTGAAGTTCAGTAATTTCTCACCAATTTGTTCAAATGTAAATCAAAATTTACACACTTACTCACCAACTCTTTATTTACATATAGTAGCAATCTCCTTGATGTCACTAAACCATATTTTTAAAACAATCAACTACCAAGAACTATCTTTAAAAACGGTTACCTCAGAACAGTTGAATTAGATTGATGGTAACTGATGATGAGAAATGATGAATGTATGAACATAAAGATATTGAACCCCTCTTACTCCCAAGATTTTCATGGGCTCCACAAGGAAAGTTTCACACTGTGACACTGTTAGTGTTATTGAAACGTTAATAAGACTGTCTCTCTGGAAAGAGTGGAAGAGAAGAAATGATCTCTCAGAAACAATGATCACTGGCTGGATGGAAAGAAAATCGAGTAGATGCTTGTTGACATTGCAAATGTGTCGTCTGCTGTTGTAACAAATAGTGTTTATCATGATCATGTTTATGCGGGCGTGTCTGATGTTAGTTTTGTTGTGGATAAGAAACTGTGATTTGGATGTAAACAAGATAATAATGAAGATTATGACTGCAAAGTTTTATAACATTCAGATTCCCTTCAATCCATATTTTAGATTAACACCAGACGCTGTACACCTGACCAGGCAAGGTGATTTTGGAGTTAGTTGTGAACATGGTGTGTAATTTTTTGTCTTGGCCTGTCGTCGACAAGATCACTCTCTCCTCAAGCCAACCAAAATTCCATTTGTTTTTTACACTTGCGTCAGTTTCAGTCGCAGGGGCTATATCACCTTTCTTAATTTGTTGATGCATGGTGATCAAAATCGTGCACGACCCGTAAAAACAAAGAAAGCAATCGGAAATCTTCAGCCCATTCCGGAACAAGCAGAAAAACACTTGTTCGTCTGCATTCTTGTCATCTTTGGGTTCTTCTCGGCAAATTTTGTACAAACTACATTCAGTCCAAATAAAAATATGCCAAATGATGATTTATGTGTGATACCACTCCCCAATGCCCTCTTCCGTCCCTTAATTTTCTCAACGGATCTACACCGATCTCAAAAATGACCTTGGGTAGGAAGTTTCTCATGCCTGAATACTAATCACAGGCAGGCTCAAGATTGTTGATGACTAGGACACTAATCACTCAAATGTCAAGCACTGAGTAATGCAGCACCAACATTGTGTAAGGATTATTGCTTTGAAGTTTTTCCAAACCTGAGGGATCGTAATGTAGTCAAATCCAACTCTCAAGCTGCTATAATTACTACAAATTTTAAAATACATGTTTGAAATGGGGAAAGAAAATAATGGTACATAAATTAGTCTCTCTATACTCCCCAACTAAGTAGTTTCGCGCAAACCACCACTCATTATGCATTGGAAACTTCAACAAAGCAACATGTCTTACAAATACAATACAGGCTGAATGAAAATACTATCAACTCAAATTGTAAAAAATATAAAAACATAAAATCTACAATTTAATGTGATAATAGAAAATTTTAATACTGTAGGCTAAGGAAATTAATTCCAAGTCTCAATAAATATGTGAGTCAACAAAAAGTGAAAAGCAACCACTCACCTCATCGTTTAGCCAGCGTTCAGGGATCTCCGGCCTGATTTTCTCCACAGACACAATCTTCCGGACGTCCTCAAAGCTGGGGTCATGAGGAAGGCAGTTGTAGTACGGAACTTGGTATTCCTCTGTTATGCCTGTTTTTGCAATAGATAACACATGGGCACTGAGACATTGTAATTATGCAGCCGCGTTCATTCTCCAACCAAAATGGGGGTCAAATTTAATACGGAAAATGATCTTGGACATTTGTGGAGGATTACTAAGATGTTTTGGAGGTCACTAAGAATATCTGAGTCACTACAGTGGAACCTCCGGTATCCATCTCTCTGGTATGTGACCAGAAAACTTCTGATGGATTCACTTCCAATAATAAATTACCTCTAGTATGCGACAACCTCGTTTATACGACCAGCGACCGTGTCTTAAGCTCTTTATACGACCGTATTAGGCAATTTAACCCCTTAACTGCCTACAGCCGTACATCGTGCGGCTTGATTTTCTGTTTCCTGTGTGCTCAAAAACGTTCGCCGTGCGTGTATTATTCGTCAGCATTCTGTAGTCACCAAAGAAGGGAGGTAACAGCAGTAACTGTTGGCAGAGCAGCTAGAAATCTCCAACCAACGGTTCTTTCCCTTTGACTGTTATAAATTGTAAAAACCGAAATTGGCACAAGTTTTGAAAATTCAGTATTTCTCAGTCTTCAGTCATGAAGCCAAAATGGCGGACGGTGGACGATGAGGGGGTACTACAAGGTCTGTTTTCAGAGGATATTCAGCACTTGAAGTGCTTCAAGAGGTCCTAAATGATCAAGAAAGTGATGATGAAGACCTTATCACACAAAATTCATATACTGGAAGTAGTGTGTGGACTTTGGCTGCTCTGTGGGTTGTGACTTTGTTACTGGCTGAGTCTCTACAGCTGTGGAGTATGACGTGTGATTCGGACTGGCCTTACCATAGTGTCACGTCCCCCGAGCGGGTTCAGTGACGTCAGCACATTAAGCGAGTGAAAAGGAATAAAACTCAAACAAAATAAACTAACACAAAAATGCCAGAATACAAACACACTCTTTTATTCAACAATCAACAAGCAAACACAGGACAAATGGGAACTAACCTTCCCCCAACCCCTAAATAGACCCCCGTCCCAATACTAATTAACAATTACCTCCCCTTGTAACAAACCCCAAATAGAACTAAACAACAACAATTTCTTTACAAAGTGTGTACAGCGAAGACAAAATCAACAAATCAATTCAAAGTGCAAGTCTTCAAATAATAAGCAATGGCGTTGAATCATAAACCGTTATCTAGGCGAAGCTGTGGCACAGAAGTAATGTCTCAATGTTCTTGTCAAGTAGCTCAGAGAGCTAAACAGTCTCTTTCACAATAAGTGGATGATTCTTCTAACTAAATGGATATGTTTTTAGGTGTGTGTAATGTGAGTCTGTGTGTGCATGAATTAGGTATGAAAACCTCCTGTAAATGTGTTGCCTCGATACATAGGCAAAACCTGCAGCAGTGTAAAAGATCACCACAACACTACTCTGTTGTAGAGGCAAAGGCACACCCCAGGCTGGCTAGGATCCAGTCAGCGTCAACAACAGCAACATCAGTACAGCATAACAGGCAACATCAAAGGCAACAGCGTTGAAATAATGCGTAGAAATAAACAGGTAGAAGTAATAATCAGCCCACACCTGTTGACATATACACAGTCTTAACAATATGCCCATAAAACAATAAACACTATATAATATAACATAACACGCCATCCTCCGTCCACCATCTTGACCTGTATAATTATGAATATCATGATAATAATACAAGATACTATACACACATTTCAATAATATAAACCAACCTTTGATGCTAAATAATTCGCATCTTCTATAAACACAAACCTTTATATAAATGTACATAATCATTGCAATCTCACTTCAATCACACAGTCCTGATTCATTCCGCCCCCCTTCATCACCACCGTCACCCCCAACAATTATAGCACATCACGATTACCTCCCTTCATCCATACTGTAAACATGCTTCCTTCATAATCATCACCTCATCTTTCTTCAGTATAATACATTCTATCGCTCTCTCCATACATACACCCTCACTCTCTCTCTCTCCCTCTCTATACTCCCCATCGTCGCCTTTGACCCACTTTCATAACAACAACAGCAACGACATTTCCTCCATCACATATACAATAAGAAAATCATAAGAAAATCATATAAAATCAACAAAATTCATTATACATCCTAAAATACATCCCCTTCCCCACACTCATTACCACTCATACACGTACGCAGTTCTCGGAGCGCGCCACTAGAGAATTGAATGACAGGACTTGCTTACCTTATAGGCCTCGGCTTGTGACGCCCTTTACCCCAACACCACAACACGACACAACACTGTCACAATACAATGGGTTAGTCTTTCTGAGAGTCACTTTCTCTTGCTATTGCACGTTATTCCACTTTCCAAATAACACTTATACTGAGGATGAGGACACCTTAGCTCTGGTACAGACACTAAGTCTTGGTGGGTGTTCAATCGAGAACTACACACACCTTAAGTATGGAACTCTACATTCGTTGACGAATGGCAGTTAACATCTTCCTTCGAATTCTAAACATCCTTATCCCGACGAGGGCATAAGACCTTGGGTGGCTATATAAACAATAAACACACCCTTCCAACAGTAACCTACACACAATGACCTCTGTCACAGGGTTGCTGCCTCGTTAGAATTCGTTCCTCTCGCAACAGCATCTCAAACCACTCTGCCCTCCAAAACTGCGCCGGCCACAAGCAAAATAGTCGAGCTCTCGTCAGTATGCACGTTCTTTATTACGCGTATCCCTATTCGAAATTGGCCGACTCCCTGTCTTCTACGAATCGCACGGACTTTACGAAACTGCACTTTCATACGCAAAAGTAAATCGGTCACGCTATTCTATGTACAACAGATACGGAGAAGTGTAACTTCCTAAAAAGTGTAACTCTCCCTGCCATCTGAAACTCGTGTCGTCACACAACCCCCCCCCAGTTCTTAACACCTTGAAGAACCTTAACTACGACGCGAATTTCCCTACCCCTACTCTACTGAGCGTTTCTGCTGAGGAAATCTGCTGGAACGTTGTCCTTTCCAGAAATGTGCTCCACAGACATTGAGAAAGGTTGCAGCTGAAGTGCCCATCTCATCAGTCGGCTGTTGGTGTTCTTCACCTGCTGTAGGTACTGCAGTGGCATATGGTCAGTCTGCACTACGAAGGTACGTCCGTACAGGTATTGACTGAACTTCTGCACACCCCACACCAACGCTAGACACTCCCTCTCAATGGTCGAATAGTTTCTCTCGGGTTTCGACAGTTTCTTGCTTGCACATGCAATAGGCTGTAGTCCCTGTCCCCTGTCCTGGCTCAAAATGGCCCCTACTCCATCCTCCGACGCATCTGTCTGTAGCACCAATGGTAGGGTGAAGTCCGGTAGACAGCACACAGGGTCAGAGCACAGCTTCTCCTTCAGTGTGCAAAATGCAGCTTCGCATGCTTCGGTCCATTGTACCGCCCCTGGCTTGCCTCCCTTGGTCAAATCGTGTAGTGGTGAAGCAATCGCTGAAAAGTTGGGTACGAACCGCCTGTAGTATCCGGCTAAACCCAAAAATGAGCGCACTTGCCGCTTGGTCGTTGGTCGTGGTGCATCCCGGATTCTCTCCATCTTTGACATCTCAGGACGAATTTCTCCCTGTCCAACCACGTGCCCAAGATACTCTACTCTTCGGAAACCCAAGTAACACTTTGAAGGTTTGGCGGATAGCTGCACCTCACGCAACCTAAGGAAAAGACGTGCCAAGCATTCCAGGTGTCTCTGCTTGGTAATGGTGGCTACCAACAAGTCGTCAACAAAATTGTCGATCTCCGACATTCCCAGGGGTGCTAGTAACTTCCGCATCATGCGAGAAAAGACTGCTCCCGCCGTCTTCAGCCCAAATGGCATTACGGTCCACTGAAATTGTCCCTCTGGCGTTGTAAATGCCGTCTTCGCTTTATCTCCCTTGTTCATGGGCACTTGCCAGTAACCTTTGGTCAAGTCGATCTTGGTGAGATACTTGGCCCCTGACAGTTTGGAAAACAAGTAGTCGATGTTCGGCAATGGTTCCGCATCGAATACGACGTGCTTGTTTAACTTTCGGAAATCTACGCAGAAACGCATCGTGCCCTCCTTCTTCTTTACCAACACGATGGGCGAGCTGTATGGCGAACTGGCCCTCTCAATGACGCCCATCGCTAGCATCGCTTCCACTTCCTTCTTGATGGTCTCGTGATGCGAATGGGGAAGTGGGTACTGCCGCGTCCTCACTGGAATGTCGCTGTCCACCCGTATTTCGCACACGTCCAGTGTAGTGCGTAGTGGCAAGTCGGTTAGGACATCCTCAAACTGCCACACCAGCTCCTGCAATTCTTCCCGGATTTCTGGGCAATTGTCGTCCATCTTCACGTCGCGGGGCGTCTCTGATGCTGTCAAGGTGATTACGGGAATATCCCCAAACACCGGCATAGTTTCCTCCTCCTCTACCCCCTCGTCGTCTACGACGATCGTAGCCACCGTCGCTCTGGTATGAAACTTCTTCAAGAGATTGGCGTGGTATAGTTTGCTTTTCCCACGCATCCTGATCCGGTAGTCGCACTCTCCCACGCGTTCGATCACCTCGTACGGTCCTCGCCATGCTAGCTGCAACTTGTTGTGTTTTTCTGGTAACAGCAGCAACACTTGATCCCCCGCGTTGAACAAACGCCGTTTCGCTTTCTTATCAAAGTGCCGCTTCTGCTTGGCTGACGCGGTTCTGAGGTTTCCTTGTGCCAACTTACATGTCTCCTCGATGCGATTACGCAAGTCTACCACGTACTGGCTACTCAATTTCACCTCCTCCTCTTGTATCTCCTTGGTCCAGAGGTCTCGCAATACCGCCATCGGTCCCCGCACGGTCTTTCCATATAGCAGCTCGAAGGGAGAGAACCCTGTAGACTCCTGTGCTACTTCTCGGTATGCAAACAGTAGCGCTGGAATGTAGCGGTCCCACGCTGTAGGTTGCTCTGTGGCTAACTTCTTGAGCATGGACACTAGCGTCCCGTTGAATCGCTCAACCAATCCGTTGCACTGTGGATGATACGGTGTGGTAGCTTTCCCATGGATCGACAGTAGTCTGTTCATCTCCCGCATGACTTCAGACATGAATTGCGTCCCTTGATCCGTCAAAACTTCCCTAGGAACGCCCACCCTCGACCAAATCTCCCACAGCGCTTCTGCCACCCTCTCTGCCTCTATGCCCTTGAGCGGTACAGCCTCGGGATAGCGTGTGGCATAGTCTACTACCACTAGGATGTACATGTTACCCCGATCTGACTTGGGTTTGATGGGTCCCACAATGTCTACCGCCACCCTCTGAAATGGCTCGTCCACCAGCGGAAGTTGCTGTAGTGGTACCTTCCTCACCCGTCCCCTCGGTACTACCTTCTGACATTCTGGACAACTGGCGCAATACCTCCGTACTTCGGCACACATTCCCGGCCAATAGAACGTTCCCCAGATCCGCTCCCTGGTGCGTTTCCCTCCCAAATGCCCAGCCATGGGTGGATCATGAGCCAACTGAAGGATCCCCCCTCTCAACTGTTTCGGGACTACCAGTTGCGTGACCTGGCTACCCCTCTTCGTGTGTACCCGGTACAACACCCCCTTCTTCTTGCGAAACTCAGCTGACGCCCTACCTGACGCTATCGCCCCACCACTCTGTGCCAACGTTCTCGCCTTCGTGAGCGTCTCGTCGGTCTCTTGCATCCTGATTAACTCTGGGGTGCTAACAGAGATCTGGGATGGTTCGACCACTGCTAAGGGTACCTCCCTCTTCTTCTCGGCCTTCACCTGCGCCCGAGTCTGCACTGCTGCAGCCATCGCGCATTCACCTCCGAACAAGGAAACAGGACTCTTTTCCCCGCTATCAAACGTCACCCAGTTACCCAGGATGATATCGGGCCCGTCCTCGAAAACCACCAGCTCCACTCTCCCCCTGACCAGCGCACAATCCAACTCCACCCAAGCTGTAGGTAGCAGACCCACGTTCGATCGATTCGCCAAGCAAATCTCGACAGTCCGACCCGTCAAATCAGCTGGTTTGACTAACCTGCTCGCGACTGCCCCTATCTCCGCCCCCGTATCTCTCAATACTCGAACGTCCTGCCCGTTCGCCCTACCTTGGCCCCATGGATCATAAGGTTTGATTGCACACACGCTAGCCCGAGATGCGGTCTCCGTGGAAATAGTCCGTCCCACTGTAACCTGGCCTACTGTCTGAGGTTTGACCTTGCAGTCCCTGACCACATGCTTGTCCGACCCACATCGGTAGCAACGACGTACCCCACTACCCCCTTCCGTCCTCCCTGTCTTCTGACCCTGACTTCCCCTGTTGCTAGGTTGCTGAGGAGCCTCCGGTCGTCTGGGAAAACTGCGTCTCTGACTGGGTAGTACGGGTGCCGGTGCTGATGCTGCCCGCTTGGCGTCTACCACGCGCTGTGCTAACTCTGCTGCGGCATGGCTAGTCTCAGGCAGATTCTCCCTCACATAGATCTCTAACTCGGTAGTCATGATGGAGAAAAGCTGCTCTCCAATGAAGGTGTCTAGTACCTGCTCTACATCGGTGATGTCCTTGCCGGCGAGCGAAAACCATTTCTTCACTAACGACCCTAGTCTCACTACTAGCTGAGGAAACGTCTCTGCAGCTTCCTTCTTGGCCTCTCGAAACTGCCTACGATAGTAGTCGGCGTCCTTCCTGAAGCGTTTCAACAGCGCATTCCTCACAATGTCGAAATCCTGGGCTTGCTCAGGCGTCAGACGAAGGTAGGTGTCCCGGGCTTCCCCTTGTAACAAAGGCGCTAGCCTAACCGCCCATACCTCCCTCCTCCAACCCTGAATCTCTGCCACCCGTTCGAACATCTGGAGGTAGGCCTCTACATCCTCCCTCTCCTCCAAGGGTTTCAGTTTAACGGAGTAACCTGCCCCTCTATCTCTAGCCCTATTCTCCCTCTGATCAGCTCGGTCTTCATCTCTGGCTCTACGTTCCTCCTCTAGCCTCATCTCGAACATTCGCCTTTCCTCTTCCTTAGCCTCTCTCTCTTCTCGCTTCTTATCTTCCATCCTCTGCTCCAACCGACGTCGGTCTTCCCTCTCAGCCTCTAATCTAGCTTCCAATCTAGCTTCTAGACGTCGACGCTCATCTTCTCTTTCTTTCTTTTCTTCCTCCCTAACTAACCTCTCTGCTGCCTCCTTCCTCATTCTCTCCCTCTTCTCTTCCTCCTTCTCCCTCCGCTCTTCTTCCCTTCTCATCTCACTAACTACGTAGTGCGCTAGCGCTCCGTCTCGGAAACCCAGACTTTCCCCAATCTGTCTAAATCTCTCACTATCACCGAGCGCGACCTCGACTTTGCTCTGTGCACCGGGCGATTTGGCATACATCTTAGGCACAGTGGTCTGAGTACTCACTGCGTAAGGTTCCTCCAACAACCCTGTCACCGAGCCGTCATCACCGAAGTCCCGATCCTCCTGCTCAGCCTCCTCCTTACGGGTCCTAGCGTCGCGGCGCATCGCGGCTCGAGCATCCCGCGTAGCCATGTCGAAAAAGAAGGGAAATACAAATGTTAGTATACACAAAACAAATAACACTTAACTGATACAAACACCTAACAGAATGAATACGCAACACAACAGTCACAGGAGCCGAGGAATCGTTCACCGTCGTACCCCTAAAGGCGAGCAAGTGAACCCTGCAACCCAATTCCCCGTTAATGCTGCACTCCGAGTGTGATCCCTAGTGCAATACACCCACACTCCCGCCAACCGCCCGCTGCGTACCCTTTCACACAACAACTCAAGTACACAACATACACATCTGGCACTACCCTAACAAAATAAATGAGTCTATCCCACTTCTGACACCAAAATGTCACGTCCCCCGAGCGGGTTCAGTGACGTCAGCACATTAAGCGAGTGAAAAGGAATAAAACTCAAACAAAATAAACTAACACAAAAATGCCAGAATACAAACACACTCTTTTATTCAACAATCAACAAGCAAACACAGGACAAATGGGAACTAACCTTCCCCCAACCCCTAAATAGACCCCCGTCCCAATACTAATTAACAATTACCTCCCCTTGTAACAAACCCCAAATAGAACTAAACAACAACAATTTCTTTACAAAGTGTGTACAGCGAAGACAAAATCAACAAATCAATTCAAAGTGCAAGTCTTCAAATAATAAGCAATGGCGTTGAATCATAAACCGTTATCTAGGCGAAGCTGTGGCACAGAAGTAATGTCTCAATGTTCTTGTCAAGTAGCTCAGAGAGCTAAACAGTCTCTTTCACAATAAGTGGATGATTCTTCTAACTAAATGGATATGTTTTTAGGTGTGTGTAATGTGAGTCTGTGTGTGCATGAATTAGGTATGAAAACCTCCTGTAAATGTGTTGCCTCGATACATAGGCAAAACCTGCAGCAGTGTAAAAGATCACCACAACACTACTCTGTTGTAGAGGCAAAGGCACACCCCAGGCTGGCTAGGATCCAGTCAGCGTCAACAACAGCAACATCAGTACAGCATAACAGGCAACAGCGTTGAAATAATGCGTAGAAATAAACAGGTAGAAGTAATAATCAGCCCACACCTGTTGACATATACACAGTCTTAACAATATGCCCATAAAACAATAAACACTATATAATATAACATAACACGCCATCCTCCGTCCACCATCTTGACCTGTATAATTATGAATATCATGATAATAATACAAGATACTATACACACATTTCAATAATATAAACCAACCTTTGATGCTAAATAATTCGCATCTTCTATAAACACAAACCTTTATATAAATGTACATAATCATTGCAATCTCACTTCAATCACACAGTCCTGATTCATTCCGCCCCCCTTCATCACCACCGTCACCCCCAACAATTATAGCACATCACGATTACCTCCCTTCATCCATACTGTAAACATGCTTCCTTCATAATCATCACCTCATCTTTCTTCAGTATAATACATTCTATCGCTCTCTCCATACATACACCCTCACTCTCTCTCTCTCCCTCTCTATACTCCCCATCGTCGCCTTTGACCCACTTTCATAACAACAACAGCAACGACATTTCCTCCATCACATATACAATAAGAAAATCATAAGAAAATCATATAAAATCAACAAAATTCATTATACATCCTAAAATACATCCCCTTCCCCACACTCATTACCACTCATACACGTACGCAGTTCTCGGAGCGCGCCACTAGAGAATTGAATGACAGGACTTGCTTACCTTATAGGCCTCGGCTTGTGACGCCCTTTACCCCAACACCACAACACGACACAACACTGTCACAATACAATGGGTTAGTCTTTCTGAGAGTCACTTTCTCTTGCTATTGCACGTTATTCCACTTTCCAAATAACACTTATACTGAGGATGAGGACACCTTAGCTCTGGTACAGACACTAAGTCTTGGTGGGTGTTCAATCGAGAACTACACACACCTTAAGTATGGAACTCTACATTCGTTGACGAATGGCAGTTAACATCTTCCTTCGAATTCTAAACATCCTTATCCCGACGAGGGCATAAGACCTTGGGTGGCTATATAAACAATAAACACACCCTTCCAACAGTAACCTACACACAATGACCTCTGTCACAGGGTTGCTGCCTCGTTAGAATTCGTTCCTCTCGCAACAGCATCTCAAACCACTCTGCCCTCCAAAACTGCGCCGGCCACAAGCAAAATAGTCGAGCTCTCGTCAGTATGCACGTTCTTTATTACGCGTATCCCTATTCGAAATTGGCCGACTCCCTGTCTTCTACGAATCGCACGGACTTTACGAAACTGCACTTTCATACGCAAAAGTAAATCGGTCACGCTATTCTATGTACAACAGATACGGAGAAGTGTAACTTCCTAAAAAGTGTAACTCTCCCTGCCATCTGAAACTCGTGTCGTCACACATAGACAGGTACCCCTTATTTCTGTGGATGATATAGCAGTGAAGTTAATTTCCAAGTAGTTTAATGAGTGCTTGATGTTTGTCCTTTTGTTACACCAGTTTTTTGTGGTGTTCTGTGCTGCATTTTTTGTGTTGATGTGTGATTTTATGTTCCAAAAATGCTTGACCACGGACAAAAACAAGAATAAATAATTACTTAAAAAATTTATGTCTTGTCAAATGAAACTATTTTTACTTGAAATTGAAGCCAGGGATGTTACAAAAAAAAACTTGCCAAATATCTAAGAGATATATCTTCAAATGCCTGAATTATTCACGTTTTAGTGAACACACCCTCAAAAGTCAAATTTTTGCTCCGGCATACAGGAGTACAGGTGCGCTTTTTTATTCCGGCAGGTAAGGGGTTAAAAGAGATATCAGTAAATTTATTGTCTGTACCCTTCTTTTTTTTTCTCATTTTAGTGTACGCCTGCTGTTGTCTGCTATTTCCGGTTCGCAAGTAAGGGACATTACTCGCCTACACTGGCTTGTCAAAATGGCGTCACGCAAGAGGAAAGTTTTGAGTTTGGCAGAAAGAATGAAAGTGATTGAAAGAAGTGAAAATGTGGAGAGTTGTTTGTCTATTGCAAGAAGTTTAGACGTTGGGAAGGCCCAAATTCAGCTCATTATAAAGGATAAGGAATCTGTGAAACTACGATGGGAGAGTGGAGAAAAGTGGCGAAAGGAAAACATCGAAACTGAGAGCTTCTGCAGTGACAGACTTAGAAAAGACCTGACTAATCGAAAACTGTCTTCAATTTCAAAGTTTTTCCCTGTTCAAAATGTCTGAAGACCCGACTGTTTTCTATTTTTGAAGTTGTGACTAAAAGACAAAGCTAAAAATGAAACACGTTTTACAGTTTTCTTTGTCAGAGAATACATGCTGGTGAGTGCAAAAATTATGACTACATACCCCTCCGAGCCTGACCCTCCCACCCCCCTGTCCCACCCCTTGTTTCCGGTATAAGACCACCTCTATTATAAGACCGTTTTTTCTCAGATTTTGGACGGTCGTATACCGGAGGTTCCACTGTATTAATTATCATTTTCACGGTGATGAAGCCCATAGTCAACAGAAAGAAGATAACAGCTGCAACCTAAAAAGGAAAAGAGTACTACATTTCCCCCATTCTTGCATGCCGATAGCACAACATGCATCGTTTTTTTAATTGCCAACAGTATGTTATCCCTTAAAAGTTTAGGGTTAACTCCATCAAGCATTCAAAGGTGAATTTAGTTTTGTGCCATGTGTGTGAATTTAGTGTGATATATAACTGGGAACGTTGTCGTAAGTTTGGTTTATGGACATACCCTGTAATTCAGTATTTCCAAATTACTATGGTCACTTTGACACACAAAAGTTCAACAGTACCCACCATCGACAGCACAGCAGCGGGCAATCTCCCACATAACAAGGCCAAAGGCGTACATGTCAGCCTGCTTGAAAGCGTCGAAGTTTTTCACATTCAACGTCATTTCTAGCACCTCGGGCGCCATGTAACGCTTCGTGCCTTGTCGAGGGTTGGGTGCAACATCAACTTCATTTGATTCACTGCAACATAAAGAGCAATCCATATTAAAATATATAATACCACATGATTCAAGAACTAGAAAGCAAGTGCAATACTCAAACCTCATCTTAAAACTGATGAATGTAACTACATGTGCATTTACTTTGCAGCGTCAACTACGAAAAGTAGATTGCCTGTGCGCAGTGTCACGTGGGGTTTATGGGCTCTGCACAATGGAATTATGGACCCTCACGTTTATTCGGTGGGAACTGCTAGTAAGTCACCCTATGAATTACTTTAATAAATTTATTTGTTTAGCTCGTTCTGTGTTAAGGTTGGGGTACAGAAATAGATAGAAAAATGGTAAAAGAATACTGTCACACTAGCTTTCACACGGCTATGAATCATATGTAGTCCAGCCACTTGATAACAGTTAAAATCACACATTTATTTCTTCTACTCTATACAAGATTCTCTAAGTACTAATCTAACTTAAAAAGTCTCTTTCAATGCTAATAGTTCGATCGCTGATAGTCTAGGCAGCTGTTTTTTCTTCCTCGGGCACTTTGCTATAATATTTCATGTAGATTTGGACTACTGTGGTCCGTTTTACAGTTTCTGAAGAGTTGGACTACTGTGGTCCTGTTATGATCAGTTTAAGTGCACTTTCGGAGATTACACTTAACTTTCTGATGGTGCGGTCGAAGTCCTTCTGTGAGGTAGCTTCTGGTACACCTTTGTAGTTGTGTAGTTGGGTTCCCTTGCCACGCTGTGGGGTCTGACAGGGTGTCTTTCAAGGCAGCTCTTTCCGTCTTGTGCGGTAGAGGATCCTCAACCAACTAGTCGTTTCTGTGGAGTGGGGTGCACAGGATAGCTCGGGATAGCTCGCCTGCTCGTCTGTAATATAAGAGACGAAATTCTGCACAACCCTGAATAATCGGTTTGTGCAGAGCGTCTCACTGAAAGCCAAAGTAGCCCTCAGTGATAGCTCCACATCTCTATACATAAGCGACGAACATTCTGCTACTTCCGGGTTCCACTGGAATCTCACTCTAAATTCCTATACATATATAAATATCAAACGTGGCTAACTATACACATACAGAATTAATAATAATGTAAACATTCACGGGTACAGCCACTGGTCTGCAAACATACATATAAGTTAAACAACAGTGGTTCCGTACGGGATACAACATGGCGGCGCAACCGGTCGTGTTTCGCCTCGTGGTAGGCTCTTCCACGTGGTCCCGCAAATTCGGATTAACAATTCACATTTATGCATAGCAAATTCTTCAAACATAATTTCAACAATAATATAAATATAGCACGATGAAACAGAAGGGTGTTCATTTACCTGTTTGACAAGTTCAGGCCCGTGATGACTTGAGAGTATTCTAAGATTCCTAAGTCCTGCTTCCTGGTCTATGAGTGTAGAGATTTCTCTAGCTGTGGAGATGTTGACTCTACCTCGTCTCACACACGACTGATTCAAACTGTGCTAAGATCTGACACAGTCAAACTGCTCTACCCACTGAGCCTGCTGCTGATTGGTTAAAACGGTCCGATTCAAAGCTCAAGTGCTGACTCACTGTGATGTGGGTGGCTCGCTGTGTGTGGTCTGCTGTGTAATTTACTTGCTGCTGTGTAATAGTCTAACTTCTCTACTGTTACAAAGACTACACATGGCTAAATGGTCAACAAGCAGAGTTAAAACTAGCCAATTCATGACACGCAGCACATGAATGCATAAAGCCAATGGATATTATTTTATCTTCAAACTGTTTTCTAGCATAGCAATGCATTAAAACATGCAAAATAGGAGCATCAAGAATTCAAACAGATCGAAGGAAGATGTAGGACAGACATGTTCTTTAATTGCAGCTTCTCCTGTAATAAGGTCCATTTGACAATTACTGGCATAAAGAGGAACGATAGCAGGTCTACAATATGGCACAAATCTAAGGAAAAGGAATTAAAGAGAACAAAGATTACAAACTCTGTGATCAGACCTGATATATCTGACTGCAAGACCCAGATCTGCAATACAGCAGGTACCGTTCTTCTTCACCAAGATATTCTTAGACTTGACATCTCGATGAGCAATGGCTGGCTTGCCTGTAAAGCCAAAAACCACAGGTATATACACATTATTATTCAACAAAGTTGATATCAAGCCCACAAAGAGGGAATTTTGATTTGGTTTGATTTAAAAAGTAAATTTTCATCTTTTATTCCATTCCCATCCAACTGAAACAGTTCCGCCCATGAGGAAACACCACCCAGCCCTGTATCGTGGTGTACGAAAGCACATTCTGACGTACGATCTAAATTCGCAAAACATGGTCGTATTGTGGTCAAGTAGCCTAAGGCTGGACAGACTTGCCCTGTTCACAGGCTAGAACCCAATGGTGCCTGACAGGTGTGGTATCGATCCAGCATCTTGGTGTTATGTTTCTCCAAATAGTATTTACTTTTGACTCGGGCAACGTCTCGGGGGTTTTCTCCAGGTACTCCGGTTTGCTTCCCCAGTAAAATTTATAAACCACAACTAATAATAGGTAGGTTGGGTTTGGGCGGGTCACAGGCTGCAACTATGCCTTCCCCGTGGGGAGGCGGCCCTGAATTCCCCCCCCCCCCCTCACCCCTTGCAAAAGGACAACAAAAACACCAAATGAAAAAACACATCGACATAAATATGATTAAACAATATATATATATATATATATATATATGTTTCACCTCTTGTGCCAAAGATTTCGATGTGCAAATGAGCCAGGCCACAAATGGCCGAGTGAGCCAAGTTGAGCATTTCAGTGGTGTCCAAGACACGGTTCTGTAGGTAATCGTGCAGAGAGCCATTCTCGTGGTAGTCTGTGATGAGAAACAGTTGGGTCCATGACCCTGTCCCCTTGATGTCTGCCGCAATGAATCCTGAGCGCACACAAACATTTTAAACATGTACATATGTTAATCACTGAAAAGAAACCCAAATATATATAAATAAGTAGTTGTCTGGTGCCTATGACATAGACATTTTTAACCCATATCATCCAACTCCTCCCTTTGCACTGAGAGTTATTCGCTCATACATGTATGCATTGCAGACTTCCCTACCTGAAAAACTTTTGACAGTGAATTTTTGGAAGTTTTGACCATATTTGTGCATAATGGACTTTTTGTCTTCTTGCAAAAGATTAATACTGACATTGTGCATAGATGTACATGTAGAAATTAGTGTACTGAAATACGTGTAGAAATGCATGTTGACTAAGCAAAAGATATTACATAGTATAAAATAAAAGGACAAGTGAAGAGTTCAAGTCAACGTTCTGCTGAAGAGGGCAAATATATTTTTTTCCACGTTTGCAACACATCACACATAATTAAGGTTACAATGTATACATATATTCTGCACCAGTGGCTCTTGTCTGTGCCTGGAAAAGGCTTTTGATGGACATTTGACCTTTAGCCTTGATGATACGTGCTTTCTTAGTGATTGCGACCGCCAGGTGCTTTTGATGGACATTTGGCCTTTAGCCTTGATGATACGTGCTTTTTTAGTGATTGCGACCGCCAGGTGCTTTTGATGGACATTTGGCCTTTAGCCTTGATGATACGCGCTTTTTTAGTGATTGCGACCGCCAGGTGCTTTTGATGGACATTTGGCCTTTAGCCTTGATGAAACGCGCTTTCTTAGTGATTGCGACCGCCAGGTGCTTTTGATGGACATTTGGCCTTTAGCCTTGATGAAACGCGCTTTCTTAGTGATTGCGACCGCCAGGTGCTTTTGATGGACATTTGGCCTTTAGCCTTGATGATACGCACTTTCTTAGTGATTGCGACTGCCAGGTGCTTTTGATGGACATTTGCCCTTTAGCCTTGATGATAAGCGCTTTCTTAGTGATAGCGACCGCCAGGTGCTTTTGATGGACATTTGGCCTTTAGCCTTGATGATACGCGCTTTCTTAGTGATTGCGACCGCCAGGTGCTTTTGATGGACATTTGGCCTTTAGCCTTGATGATACGTGCTTTCTTAGTGATTGCGACCGAAAGGCGATGAAGACTATTATGGAGGGAACTCGTACAGGTCTATTTTTAGACTAGGGTTAGGGTAGGGGTAGCGTAGGGTAGGGTAGGGAGGGAACTCGTACAGATTTATTTTTAGACAGACGTCAACTGGGGTTGGGGTAGGGTAGGGTAGGGTTGGGTAACCCTAACCCAACCCTACCCTAATTGACGTCAGTCTAAAAATAGATCTGTACGAGTTCCCTCCAATATAGTCTTCACCATAAAACGCTAAGAACGAGTGTTTTTATTGGACCAATGAATCACGTGTTTGATTCGGGTCTAGCGGTTGGGTAAGAACCAAGCGCGTGTTTGATTCGGCTTTCATCACGTGATTGTTTAGGGTACAGTCATGAATCAAAAAGCGTGTCGGAAAATACCGCAGGCACACAGCGACATTCAGTGAGTGCATGAGTACTATTCTGATACCAGAAACTGGTACAGAAGCACCGCTGGCCAAGATAAACAATCGGCAACTTCTCCTCCGTATTCTTATAAAAGCTACCGTACTTCCGTATTTAATTCACTTCGCCGGAATTAAATACGGTCAATCCGTACTGGTTGGCACCTCTGCTTCTTGCAAACTCCGGCCCTTTCAGAGATGGTATTCAGGCAAGGCCACTTTCATTGTAGACTTTCAAAAAAGCTTTCTTTTTGGCCTGTGCTTAGTTTTTGATTGATCTTTAAGGTGACGCACGGCATGGTGGTATGATGAAAAATGGTCATTTTGGCATGTTTGAGATTTTTGCAAAAAATGGTCCACTGATGTCTTTGCTTCATGGCTCTGTAACTGTTTCTGATTTTTGTTAGCGATATTTGTGTAAATAAAGCTCTTTATGACAGTGGGGTATGGCTAAATTTTCCGCATACACTCAAACACATCCAAAAAAACTCGCTTTTCAAGCCCTAGTAACACGCGTTCCTCCGCACCGAATGCCGCCATGTTTACTATCAACGTAAAGCTGACGATTTCGTCTATTCATTGATAGCCACTTCATCGCGCTATTTTTAGCGAAACGGGAAAATGAGCTAGAAACGTATAAGGACTGTCTTCGACAAACTCGTACGTTCATTGGCTCGGTTCGAAGGTCACTGAAAGCCGATGTTCCGATTGGTCGAAGGGCATGTGCACAGTGCGTGATCGGGTCTATGGGCCAATCAAACATAACACGACAGCAACTTCCGGGATGCTTTCTTCTACAACTATATTCGCTTTTCGTAGTTCGATCAACAAGTTCACAAGCTCTTTTACAACGTTTATCATCATTCGAGATGCCTAACAAGAAGGGAACGAAGTTTCGAACCATACATAAGTTCGGGAAGAAAAGGAGAAAGAGAAGATCGGAAACTGCTAGCCAGCAGTCTGTGATTGAACCGAGTGTCCTAGCTCAGGAAACACTGTCAACCGATCAGCCTTCAACATCGTCAAAGAAACTTTTGTTTTTTTCTGACCCAGTCAGTGTACCAAACAAAAAAAGAAAAACTGTTGGCGCTGTTGGAGATTGTGATGAAGTGCTGGCCTTTCCTGAAGACATCAATTTCATCGCTAATCTTCCAGCTTTGAATGATCTGCTGTCACCTGTCCAGTGTAGTGATTGTGGACATAGTGTAAGTAGGCCTACTCAGCTATGCCTTTTTTAATTGTATTTTATTATAAACATAGTGTTTGTGTGGAGGTGGGTGGAAAAGTTATATATCCATTTTACTGTTTAACTGCATTTTTTTCACAACATTTTGTGCATTCTTTGCAGCAAACGTTTTTTCCTCAACTCCATTTTCCTGAGTAACCAGCTGATACATGTGTGATTTTTGTTTGTTTTTATTTTTTGTGTAGAGAGATGGGTAGGTGAGGCATGATTGATTGTTATTACATTCTGTGTATTCTACTTTGCAGCAAACCATTCCTTCTCTCCCATCCCACCCCCTTCCTATCTCTCCATGATTGATTTAATTATTATTTTGTTTTCTTCAGGGGTACTTAGTTGTATTTTCTTGTGATTACAGCTCTGCCTCATCAATGATACCAATGAGCGAAAGGGTGCTGCTTGTCATCTGAAGCTGAAGTGCAGCCACTGTGACAACATCTTCAGCGAGGGAAAGAGTTCCCAGAGAACTGGTGTCATCCACACAGGATATGATATCAACCGCCGCCTCATCACCGCTGCCTCTCTCAATGGAGTGGGCTTCACACAGCTTACCCGCCTGTTTGCCCTCCTGAATATGCCACCTCCAATGCACCTGAAGACCTGGCAGCATTACCAGAAGCGGTTGTCTGCTGGTGCCAATAGGGCTGCCGACCGACACCTGCAGGAAGCAGCTGATCAAGTGCGGAGGACCTATGAGGAGATGCATCTTGGTGTCCCCGACACTGATGGCATCCTGGACATTAGCGTTTCGTTCGACGGGTCCTGGCACAAACGAGGGTACAGCTCACACACAGGCATTGCTTCTGTCATAGACGTTTACACTGGAGTAGTGCTGGACTTTGTTACTTTGAGCAACTTTTGCCAGGCGTGCGAAGCAGGTCCTGCAGAAGATTCGCCGGAGTACCAGCAGTGGTGGCAGAAGCACGAGTCCAATTGCCAAAAGAATGTTGACTGTTCTGCTGCAGCCATGGAGACTAAGGCAGCCATCATCATGTTTGGCAGGTCTGTGGAGCTGCACAAGTTCCGCTACACCTGCATGCTGGGGGATGGTGACGCCAAGTCACACTTGGCTGTGGTCACAGATGACCCTTATGGCGAGGACCATCCCGTGACCAAGATTGAGTGTGTCAACCATGTGACCAAGCGCATGGGGACTGCTCTCCGCAATGTAGTGGACAAATGCAAGGCAGCAGGCCAGTCGATAGGAGGGAGGGGGAAGCTGACAGATGCCCGTATAAAAAAGCTGACAAACTATTATGGAAGGGCCATCAAGGACAACGCGGGCGACCTTGACAAGATGGAGCAGGCAGTCTGGGCCTCCTTCTTCCATACTTCCAGTACAGATGAGGACCCTCACCATGCCAGATGCCCTCAAGGCCCCAGCTCTTGGTGTTTCTACCAGCGTGACCAGGCTGCCGGTGTCCCGCCTCGACCTCACCCCCATCCCATCCCAAAGCCAGTTATGTCAAAGCTGGTACCAGTATACAAGCGACTGGGGGACCGCCAACTGCTGGAACGCTGCCTGAGTGGCAAGACCCAAAATTCAAATGAGGCGTTCCACTCCATGGTGTGGCGCTCATGCCCCAAGGAGCGGTGGGCCTGCATGCGCACTGTCGACATCGCCGTGGCCGTAGCTGTCCAGCGCTTCAACAAGGGGTCCTCAGCCCTGCTGGATGTAATAACAGAGCTAGACTTGGTGGCAGGACAACTTGCTGAGGACTTTGTAGTCAGAGCTGATGTGAGGAGGGTGCAACAGGCCACAGGGAAGAGCAGCGAGCAGGCGAAACAGCGTCGGAAGACAATGGACAATATTCGTCGCGAGGAACGCGAGGCTCGCAGGGGGAGGGAGGGTCAGGTGTATGGTGCAGGGCAGTTCTAGAACTGAGTGTGTTTTGCCTGGGGTTGTAATTAATAGTGTTTTCTTAGTTCAATACATTATGTTATTCATATGTATATAGTTGCAAAAGCATCTCTTCTTTTCAAATGCCATTTTCTCAGAATAGCACTTTTCCGTTATGTATCGAATTTGCCCCCCAGTTTTTTCTAAATTAAAATAATAGTTCATGCATAAAATTTGGCACCCTGAAGTAAAAATGCATGCTGAGTGCAATAAAACCACAATGAAAACTGTCAGTGACATAGTTTCTGAGTTATACATGATCAGCAGTGTGTGAACGTGCTTCTTGTGTAAGACGATATACTCATTTAAGCACATACCCAATTCATCTTACAAATTTACAATTTTAACACTTTTATTGCACTGTTCAAATCATAAACATGACAGAACATGAATACTTAGCTCTTTAGTGCATTCTGTCTGTCTGTACCCAAGGGGGCAAAAATGGACACAAATTAATTGTTCTTTATTTTTTTTAAATTCTCATAACTTTTTTGTTTGATGATGCAAATTAATCAGACTTTGCATGCACCTCTGCTACTATGTGGGCAACATTCCTGCCAAGTTTCATCAAAATATGTTGAGAAGTCTAGGAGAAACTGCCAATAATGCAAAATGTGTGTTTTTGCACGCCATGCGTCACCTTAATTAGATCAGGAGAACAGCCTGCATCACAATGGCTTTGCTTCATTTTTCGTGCTAGTACACAACAGTGAGCAGAATGGCGGAAACCGGAACACAATTGCAGCGAACTTATGATATATATGTGTGCAAGCGCCACCTCGATAAGGGAAGTAACTACTGCGCATCTTTTAATTGGAAGAAAACAAAAAGCTTAACCGTATTTTTTGCGAGCTGACCAGACGACCGTACTCCAAGGCTAAATTGAGTATGAATACGGCAAACCAACATACAGTAGGCAGAGGTGCCAACCCCCTAATCTTCTTGTCAGTATTTCCGGACCCGTTTGTCAGTATTTTTTAACACTTGTCAGTATTTTTTTTTCTCGCAAAACCTAGCCTATGACACTATAAAGTAACGACAGGCTTCCCTCTGAAACAGAAGGCTATTTTCAATCCTCTAAAATCACGATAAAAATCAGCTTGTTGAACACCACACTTGTTTTACTCTAAAATCACCAGGAAAATCAGCTTGTTGAACACAGCGACGTTCAGTGAGTGCAGGAGTACTATTATGAGACCAGAAACTGGTACAGAAGCACCGCTGGTAAAGATAAACGATCGGCAACTTTTCCTCCGTATTTTTATAAAAGCTACCGTATTTTTGTATTTAATTCACTTCGCCGGAATTAAATACGGTCAATCCGTACTGGTTGGCACCTCTGAGTAGGCATGTCTGGCATTGGTTTCCAACAAGTTATCAAGCACTCAAAGCTGTACCTGTCTAAGGAGAGTTATTTCTAGGAACCCCTCAGTTTTCTATAACGCAAATTACCTAGTGCAACATGTCATCAAAATGAGCAAAAAGTGTCTTTCCTTCCAGTGCTTATTCTTAGTCATTCTGATTTTAAGTCACTGGGCTAGAAGCACACACAAAAATTGAAGAGAATGGGAAAATGGCCGGCTTGACTCATACTCGAGTTCACCATTCTCAAGACTTTTATTTTCAAACCAAGAGTTATTTCTTTTTCTTCTCTTTCTGCTTGAATCCTTCTTTATTTTTCTCTCTCCCTTAACGTTTCTTGCTCTCTTTAGCCTGTAATACAAAACATTAGCCCTCCTTACCCAAGATGTTCTCATGGCGCAGCAGCACTGTCTGGTACAGCTCAGTCTCCCTGAACCAGCTGGCCTCCTCTGTGGTGAAGAAAATTTTGACCGCCACATTTTCTCCTCTCCATTTTCCTTTCCACACCTCTCCATAGCGACCCTTGCCAATGCTGCGCACCATGTGAATCTGCTTGGCGATTGTTCGCTGGACCTGAGAGAGCATGACAAAAAAACAAGTTTTCTCATTTAAATCTATTATGCATCAAAGAATCCTAAATTAAATATTATTAACTTTTTTTTTAAAGTAAAATTTTGTGAAAAATTACCATTTTTTACTAACATTTGTTGACCCTGTGACTTTGACCTTGAAGTGAAGTCATTAACTCACTGATCATTTATGAGGTTTCATGGATATACACCATCTTACCAAGTTCGTTTGTGATAGTTGAAATAGGTTCTGAAATATTAATCCACTTGCAAGTTTTGCACAGATAGATGGCAGGCACACAGGCGGATAGACAGACGACAGACTTTTTTTGTTTAAATCCCATTTTTATACTATTTAGGATTTATCTTGCACAGATCTGCAAAAATCTGGGGAAATTGTTTTTTGGGTGAATATGCCTGCGAGTCAAAAAAAGGTTTCAGCACAAAACAGGTACTCAAGTTCAGTAGTGAACATTCATTATTCTACAGGGTATTCAAAGGTAGGTTTATAGTTATTAAACTACCTTTTATATGGTTGAAGTTACTTGCTTAGTAATACCAATATCAAACATTCCTCACAGTATAAATCTAACTTACATAAACAGCTTTTTCCTTGCTGATTGTAATTTATTTTATTGTGTAAAGCTAACTTTTTACTTGAGGATATTTTTTTTATTTCAGGGTTAATGGCGAACAATTTAAATCAAGAGCAAAGGAAATGGATATTAAAGCAGTATTGGAAGTCTGAAAATTTGAAGAATGTTGCAATGTTGAAGGAGGACATTTTGAGCATCTGAGAGATTAAATTGTTTATGTTTATGTTAACAGGTATAACGAATTTCCCGTGTTCTAGTGTCAAATTTTCAAATAAATAATCTACGTGATAACTGTAAAGCTACTTTTGGGCCACCCTGTATGTAAACTCAGTTTTATTTTGTCTCTTCCAATCTCATTATTGTTTCTCTGCCATTCACATCATTAATATATTCATATTTAAATAATCCCTTATCTGCCTAAACCACACAATTTCTAATCTCTCCTTCTCCTAGACTCAATACATTAATTTTGTTGATAAATACTAAGCTATAATCAGTTCCTATCCTATCCCGTAACTCGGAGGTCATAGGGGCACCACAGATGAACGTTTAACCAGCGTACTCCATCTTTTCCTGTCCTCAGCAACCCTGATGGTTTCACTTAGTCAAACCAATCCATTCTTGAATGTTGTCCTCCCATCTCTTTTTCGGTCTCCTCTTCTTCTACCTCCTTGCACTGCGCCTTGCAGGATGGACAGTGCAAGACCTGATGATCTGGTGACGTGGCCATACCATCGGAGTTTCCAGATCCTTTAATAAGCTTTTGGTATTTGTAGAAGAGTAACACAATTGTATCATAACATGACTACTGGGAATTAATAACAATGAATAAATAGATCTTCTCCAGGGCATTTTAACCATTAAATTAGAAAATTTGTTGAAATATTCATGAAAGATGCTATATTCATAGTCACCGATTTGTCATAATGAAGTAAGTTCATGTTCAAGCGAATTCAGATTTTTGGGATTAGGAATTTCGGAACATGGAGGCCAGGAAACTGCCACTCTTACACCAGACAATCATTTGATGTCATAAGTGAAGAAAACAAACACTGACCAGCAACGGCAGACCAGATCCTGATCCAGAGCTCTGTGACTGCTCGATAAGATCATGTAGTGTGTCTCCCATTGAAATGAATGTCTCGTTCTCTGACTCAGCCAGTAAATGTGTGCGATTAAATATTCTCCTCCTGTATCTGTCATGGGAAAGAAAAACAACATACAATTTATGCATGTGGTTATTATATTTATTCATTGAGAGTGCAAGTTTATAAAGTATACCATCCCCCTTGTCCTCCATCTTCTCTATTAGTTTTCGAATTCCCTATTACAGGGTTCATAAACACACTTGCTCACAAAACTCAAGGAGTTTCCAAAGAACCTTTCCAGGAAACAATAAATTTCAAGGACAATCAGAACAATACATACAAACTGACAACATTTAATTAACCGCAATCCATAGCCTACACTATCACAAAGAGGCATATATATTTAACCCTTTGCCACTCGCAAGGCCCGTTCAGGCCAGCGAGATCAGTGCCTGTTTCTTCGCAAGGCCCGTTCAGTCCCACGAACTAATCTATCACGTCGTAACTGTCTAGCAACGGTCAACCACAATGCATCTCTTTAAAATTTATCGCAGATAAACTTCGTTTCCAGTTTAGTTTTTCGCTAGATCTACAAGGTGGGATAGGTCATAGTCTTTTCATGGTGATTTTTGTAAAACCAGAAAGATTTTGGCCCAAATTTCGGTGTCACAAAGATGGAGGAGGAAGATATGGTGAGATTATCGGTGAAAGCGATGATGACAACGCCTTTATACTAGAAGAAATAGCCAAAGGAGAGGTGTCTAATGTTGACTTGGATTTAGCAGTAAACCCAAATCGCCTTGATTTTGACAATTTTAATGATCAGCAGAACTCACAGGACTGACCGACAGATCATCTGTCGGTGGTCGGTTCTGAGAGTTCAGTAGAGAGTGATTCGGATCAGGAGTTGCCAACTGTTGCTATTCCCATCAAAAGAAAAAAGACAAACAAAGAAGAAAGGTAGGCCTATTGATAGTCAAAAGAAACAGAAAGTAAAAAAAAACTGTACAGTGTTAGCAACATTGGTGTCTTCTTAACCCATTCGGACGTTGACTTACTTAGTCATTGTTTATAGTTTAGGTCAATGTCTGAATGGGTAAAGAAGACACCAAAGTTGCTAATACTGTACAGTTTGTTTCTACTTTCTGTTTGTTTTGACTATCAGTAGGCCTACCTGTCTTCATCGTTTGTCTTTTCTTCTAAACGAAGAAGACAGGTAGGCCTACTGATAGTCAAAAGAAATGTGTCCTAGTTTCTTCAGTTACATTTTTATTACACTGTTTCTTCCTATTGATTTTCTCCCATTTTGGTAATTTTATTTCCTTTACGATCAGCCCTAAAAAAAATGAGTTCTAATTTGAAAATATGTGAAAACATAAAACTGTTGTCTCTGTATTTTTTTGGGAAAATTTTCTGTTCCAACCTCACACATTTTAAACACAACACAAAGTGTGAAAACTTAACCTCTGGATGTATTTTTCATCACAATAAAACAGGTGTAAATCCACATTTTGTATTTCAATTTTTTTTTACTTAGCTTGGCATGAATATTTTGCGGAGTTCTTTCCCCTGCATTGAGACCTAAATAAGGGGAAGCTCAAAACTGGCCCGAGTGGCATTGGGCATGCTAAATATTATTATGCAAAACAAGAACAAGTGCAGTCCCAAATATCAAGTTACATTCTTTATCAATATTCCAATTAGTGATTCGCCTGTAAATCTTTTATCTGTCAACATCTCAGCCTACTGAAGGAGCTTTCTCTGAAGGCCAGATTATATCTACTTAGTATTTTCATCAAGCCGTTTTATAACATCACAATCTTTTCAAGGTACCAGTTTTACTCCTCAGTGACTTAACAAGATTCTAATCAAATATATTAATCAAACCATCCCACCAAAGCTAACTGTAGCCTGAAATAGCAAAAACAGCCAACACAAACGCTTTCTGTGTTGTAGAAAGGCATAGTAAAAGTACAGTTCACAAACGAACATCAAGCAAATGCTTCTTGTATTCACAAACTATCGTTAATTTTCTGCATTTCTTCCTCGAATCGGCTTGTCAATGTTTTTATTTCGTCTTGTTTTGATTTCGCATTGCTCCTCAGTGCATTGTACTGGGAGGATAAACTCGGTGTTCCCTTTGCTTCAGCTTGGAAATGTGGCATGTCTGCTCCATTCTGACTCCCTAAGCCAGCCTTTCAAGTCTTTTTTGTCAAACCACATTGTGTTGAAAACGCATAAGTCCTGAGGCATTTTGAACCTTGCTTCCAAAAAATCACTTCTGGAGCAAATTCTTAGGTCTCATGTCCCGGTTATTCTATGCATTTAAAATCATAAAAAGATTTGTAAGTAGGACTAGAGAGGGGTAATGAAGCAGGTAATATAGGATGGTGAAGGAAGACTGTTGGAGTTGGAGGGGGAAAGAAGCGTTCTTGTTGGAACCAATGGTGACATATCAGCTTTGATGAGTATTAGCCTGACTTATTTTCAAATTGAAATAGTTTGAAAAAAAATAAAAATAAATAAAATATAATTATATTTTAAAAAATCTTAAATTAAAAATAAATTATAGGAACAAATATAAGCTCACCTGAGGTAAAGAAATGTGACTGTGACAATGAACAAGATGAAGCAGATAGTGACAGACAACAACAGAGCTATCTGTGTAACATTCTCATATTTCTCCTCCACTGCCACTGTCTCTGAAATTGCAGAAACAATGACAATTTTATGTAGGATTATATAATTTACATTTACACGTGACATGAAAATGATCCTAAGTTTACATTAACATCTAAATTTATCACAACTTGACAAAAGTTGTTAAAACTTTTTTTTTATTTAGTTAGTTTTATTTAATCTTAGTTTTATTTAAGACTCCGCTAGAAACCTGGGGTTCATCATGGATTCTACTCTCTCTATGAGACAGCATATCACTAGAGTCTGTCGGGTTTGCTACTTTGAGTTGAAGAGAATTAGTTCAATTAAGAAATTTCTATCAGAAGACGCCACAAAGACCTTGGTTACTTCCTGTATTCTATCTAGATTAGATTATTGCAATTCCCTTCTCATTGGCTGTCCAGATTCTATCCTCTCTCTGCTTCAAAAAGTTCAGAACTCTGCTGCCCATCTTATCTTTAAAGTAAATCATCGCCAACCCTCCACACCTTTCCTTGTTAAGCTACAATGGCTTCCTTTCGCGGAACGTGTTAAGTATAAAACTGCCTGTATCTGCTACAATATTGTCATCGGTTCTGCTCCTTCTTATCTATATGACCTTGTCTCCCTTTACACTCCATTTCGTTCCCTTCGCTCATCCACTGATTGTCGTCTTCTCCGTCTGTGCCGTTACTGTCCACGGCCCTCACCTATGGAATTCTCTCCCCTTTCATGTTAGACATTCTACCTCCTGTGAATCGTTCAAATCCAACCTTAAAACGTATCTTTTCTCAAAAGTCTTTCAGCAGTATCTGTAGTTGTAAAAGGGGTTTGGAGGGGTGGGGGGTTAAGTAGTAATTTAGTATGTTTTTGTCATATTGATTTACACAGCAGTAGTATGTACGCGTGAAAGAGTAACTTGTCTTATAATTAAAGTATATGTATAGTGTGTATATGTGTTTGCGTAAGAAAGTATGCCTGTATAGCGCTTAGATCATTAGGGTAGGCGCTTTATGCTAGTTATTATTATTATTATTATTATTATTATTATTATTATTATTAAGAACTAAAACAAAAAACAAAACAAAAACTTGTCCTTGGTCCTGGTTTGCTTTCTTAAAATTTTACAAGTTACCCCAATGGCAGTTTGCCAATGCAGTTGTCAAGTCAGCAATTATTAATTCCCCAAAAGTCGAAAAATGTTGGTTGTCAATGTCATCAATACAACACTGACAAAGACTGGACTAAATGAATAAATAAATAAATGGTGAATTTTAGGAGCCTCGTAAAGCAAAGTACCTGGTGGAAGAGTAGTAGAGCGTTCAATGTACTGAGGATGCAAGAATTCATTACATCTGTCTCGGTCGTTGCAGCACTCTATGGCTTTGGGGAGACGATGTGGTGATAGGTTCCCTTTGCACTAAAATAAAAAGAGCCGCATTTATTGTACACACTTGGAATGAAACTCTGAAAAAATAAGTGCTGCAAAAGAACAAAGAACTTGATAACTTGCAAAAAAATGTATAAAGTGGCATAGATGATATATATTCTAAGAATAGAAAAAGATGCTTCAAGAACTACCTGCATGAGTGCGCTCTGTCCTGGTGGCAAACAGCCCCATGTTCGTGTTTCTATCTCAATATTAGGGTCACTTGTGTACTGCAGGGTCACTGCAGCATAACACTGGCTGCCCAGTAATAATAAGCAAGTGTGATTTACAGCCTCTTCTGGACATGGGTGACAGTAGCACCATAATGCTGCACCTGAGAACAAATATTAAGTGTTAAAATACCATAATATTTAACCGTAACACTCAAAAAATCTGTACAAGTTATATTATAATAACTGTGCACATATAATTATACTATTAATATATAGTCATACTCATAGTTATAATACATACGATTTTAATAATGATAATGTGATCACATGATCATTCAATCACAAAATGAGCATTCAACCTCCACACCAGTGCTCAAAATACTTGAATAAACTACCAAAATGTCAGATTTAACTCAAAATACTTGAATAAACTACCAAAATGTCAGATTTAATGTCTTTCACTTTTCAGTTGAAACTCCCTAAAAATATATTAAACATTTTCAGAATAAGTAACACTTCAAAATATGGCTCAATTAGTAACTACTAACTGAGTAAGTAAAGAATATTCTAAACACCATGAATTAAGAACTATCAGTTTGGAAATTACAAAAGCAGTAAGTAAAGAAGATTCTAAACACATTTCATAAACACGAAACATGATTAGGTGCTACAGAAAACTTCTGTGCATTTTCTTACAGCACATCACCAACAATGAAGTCTGATCAGCGTTTCCCATTACGCACATATGTGCGTAATTCACGCATAAAAATCGGAAGATGACGCAAAGATTTTGATTAAGAGGGTCCCACGGACGCACACGTTGTTGCGCCCAGCGAAAGTGTCGTACCCCCACGTTATCACAGTGGACGTCGCTCACACACACACACACACACACACACACACACACACACACCCACACACACCGGCATAGAGTTCTTGTGCTGTTTATTGATAACGTCAACCCCGTTTTGGTTCCCAAATGGAGACTGCTGCTTAAGAGAAATTGATGTCACAGATGACGTCATTTATGAGGTCACTTCCTGGTTTGAGATGATGTCATATATTCCTTATGATGTCATTTACTGTTCACATAGCCTGGTGCTGGTAAGTCTTTCATGCGCGTCAATGTGTTTGTGTGTGTGTGAGAGAGTGTGTGTATGTGTATGCATGCTTGCATCCGTTCGTTTGAGTGTTTGAGTGTGTGCTTATACATCATACACACGCACAAAAAATACATATAAAGTAATGCATACATGCATACACGCGCACCAACGTGCACACATGTACACACACACACGCACACACCCACACACACACACACTGTCACACGACACAAAAATTTAGCACCTCGTATAAGATCAAGTTTTTTACTGGTAGTTGATCTTATCAGAGGACTGTTTAGGGTGCCCCTCGGATAAGATCAAACAAAAATTTGGTCCCGTGGGGGGTCACCTTAAGAGAGGAGTACTGTATAAGACATTGTATAAGCACTACACTTTATCTTATTGACTTTAGTCACATTTGTATGCACACATGGAAGGGACCCTCAGAATTTTTAAAAGGACCCTCAAAATTTTCAACAGAGGGTCCCTTGGACCCCTTGATTTGAAGCTTGTGGGAAACACTGCTGATAGACCATCATCACACAAGCCATTGGACAACATGATGACATGCTCACAGTGGTGAAGAAATGAGGACACTCATCAGTCATTGAAGATGACTAAGCAGCACTGCAGGCTGAACCTAAGAAGCAACTACTTCTCACAGAGAGCCATCGGCACATGGAACAGCCAACCAGAGACAGTTGTTACAGCCCCCACTGTCGACTGCTTCAAAAGCAGGCTGGATGTATTCTGGAACGACCGCCCGGAGATATACGAACCAAGATGCCACTACTAGATTTAGCTAATTGCCACGCATGCAAGTCTAGCAGTTTTTAGGATCTATGTAAAGGCCAGTGGCCTATATCATTGACTTTTTCAAGTTCAAGTTCAAGTTTCAAGAAATGGAAACCTGGATGGTATGGCCACGACAGCAGAGCAAAGACTCTCCTGCAAGGCACGGTGCAAAGCAGCAGAAGAAGAGGGAGACAGAAAAAGAGGTGGGAGGACTTGATTTGAGAATGGAATGGCTTGACACTGAGCGAAACCATGAGGGTTGCTGAGGACAGAGAAAGATGGAGTACGCTGGCTCAACGATCATGATCTGTGGTGCCCCAACGACCTTCGAGTTACGGGATAGGATAGGATAAACATGCCATTTGTGAAGGAAAAAAGTCTTAGCAGCCAGCAATCTAAAGATGCGGCACAAAAAGCAAACAATGCAGTGAATAGCCATAGTGCAGAAGCATTGATCAGTGTCACGTCTGAAACCTGACCCCAGCTGCCATGGGGTTAGATCAACAACAAGTTCAACAAGGGGGAACAAGGAGGGGCATGAGAAACAGAGTTGCATTCGTTGAATTTTTGTCAGAAACATTTAATTTAAAGTATCCTACAGTTTCGTTATTAAACTTTTAATGATAAAGAAGTAATAACTATCTACCGATTTCGCTCAATCGAAGACAACTTTCTGCAGAAGTTACTAACAAAAACAAACGAACTGATTTCACGCTTCACAGAATTTGCAACAAGAATGTAACTTAAGCTGTATCTGGCACGCACATTTGTGCAACCCCAAGAAAAAAACTGGGTTTATTAAGTATGAATGCAAAAACTTACCTTGTGAAAACTGCTGAAATAAAAGTACCAAAACACTAAAAAGTGATAGTGCTTCGCACTTTCTTTGTGATAGCCCTTTTAGAGCGGCCATCTTTGGTGCGACGATTGATCCCCAAAATATGGTGACGTCACGGATGCTGTTCCGGCAAGTGCGAGCACCCACCAAACCCCGGGAGAACGAAACTTAGAATAGACCTCAGGCTGGGAAGTTTCGTCTTTCGTAGGCCTCAATTACATACTATACATACGTATGTAGGAGACCCACGAGTTTACAAAGGCAGATATGCATTAGACAAAAAAGAAGAGCATTTAAGATGTATAAGAAATACCCTACTAAAGCTAATTATGATGCCTATGGCTATGCAAAGTCTCGTAACCAGGCGAAATGGTGAAATGGAAATTGTCTCATAGTCATAAGTTGGTGATGGCAAAGGAAATGTATCTGGCAAAAGAAGCTAAAAACAATCCAAAATGGTTTTATCAATATGTTTCTGACAAAACCAAGACAGACCTCGAGAAAGCAGAGACCCTCAAAGGCTAAATGAGTTTTTTGCTAGTACACTGGAAGACAAAGAATATGACTGCGATATGAATCTAAAACTGGATGCCATTAATGTTAGTGAAGAGCAGGTGAGTAAGGCCCTGTTGCAGTTGAAAATTAGCAAGTCACCGGGACCAGATGAAATCAATCCTCCAGTGTTGAAAGAATTAGCGAATGAATCGGCTTTGCCTCTAAAGTTACTGTTTAATAGAACAATGAGGGATGGCATGATACCTGATCACAGGCGGCGGAAGCTGCTCAGGATTGGGGGGGCACACACACAATTTATTCACTGACATCAGGGCCGGACCTTGGAAAAGTCGAGGGGGGGGGGGAGGGGTGGCGGGGGTTACAGATTCAGCGAAGGCGCGAAGCGCCGAGCCTTCTAGGGGGGTCCGGGGGCATGCTCCCCCTGAATTTTTTTTTTCAAGGATGCAAAATGGTGCAATCTGGTGCAATCTGAACCTTGAAAAAGCCATTTGTGATGGTCTGGGACATTGAGCTTTTTGAACAATTGAACTGACAAACTCTGGGGTACAAAAATTATCCTCTGCCCCTCCCTTAAAAAAACAACAACACTCACACACACAAACATTTATTTATCAGCAGAGATGTTTTGTATACTATTATTATTCACTACTTTTTGTTGATCGTTAAGGTATAAAGCTTTACCTTGTAGTTTATGAACATCATCGCCCTGCTTTCACTGAATTCTGTCTTGCTGCAATAGGTTCCTCGGCATTAGTACCATTTGTGAATTGTATCTTCTGGCAAAACAGTTCACTGCCTCTTTGAAGTCAATATCAACATCCCTGTGCACTTTCAGTAAAGCAAATCCATTGAGTCTCTGTTGCCCCATTGTAGAGTGCAGGTAGTTTTTCAGGTTGCGCAACTGACTGTTTGAACGCTCAAACTCGGTAGTAGTGACAGGCAGGGTGCAAAGGTTCTTTAGCATGATGAACAGGTTGGGATAAAAATCCCTTTCACAATGTTTCAGTGCTTCTGATGCCGTGGATGGGATGATAGCTGTCGCATTCTCAGCAGTACTTCACCATTTGCAAACCCACCGTTGGTATTCTGCATCAAGGTTAGCATTGTCTGGTAGGTCAGACTCCCACAACATTGCCAGTGTCTTCACCCCTTCTGGAACCTGCATGAAACCATCCTGGTTGTCTATTAAAGTGCTTGGCACCAGAGAGAGACCATCAACTGCTAGCCCAGCATTTTTTAACCTCGAGTCCAATTCGGTTGACAGGTGTTCCAAGAAAAGAATGGCAGTGCTAATCTTGAAATATTCTTCTGGAGTGGCCGCAGGTTGGTTGTCACGGAGAGTCTGTTGGTATGCTTGACGAGGAACAATAACACATGCATTATAAGACAATTATTTAGACGCTCCTGAGTCATCGTTGCCCGAAGGTATGTTTTTACCCGCTTTAGGGCTGAAAAACTGCGTTTAGCCGTTGCAGTTATGGTTGGGATGGTGAAGTACAGTCTGAGAAGTTTATCCACTTCACTCAGCATCCGTCGCACAGTGTCAGAAGCTTTCAGTTCATCCGGCATTGCTTGGAAGATGGTGATCCTAGAGTTAGCCGCCTTCCTGGTGTCACCCAGTGCATGTGGGAGGAGTTCTAGCTGAGTTTTGAGTCTGTCCAAGTCGATGTCAGCGGAATATGTATCTTTGATTTCTTGAGGAATTTCTGGTCTCTTCCCTGCTGCTCCATCACTTAGAAGAACTTAAATTTTCCTTGGTAAGACGAGAGCTATTTGATCAAACCGGCTCTTTAAATGTTCTTTGATGTTGTCAATGGCCTCACAGTATTGCTGTCTGTAGTAAGCAGATGGACAAGAGTAGCTGTGACCCTGTGAGCCATCGACCAGTCTTCGTGGAGGCTGCTTCTGTCTAGGAACGCAGGGCTCATCACACAAATTTGCAGCTTTCGTTGTGATGTCAGCAAAAAATGTCTCATAACAATCTTCATGCCGCATGCTTTCCATTGTTCTCAGACAAATGTCAGCAGCGTTTACTGCGTCATCACAAGTCGTTTGTTTTCTTTGAAGAACTGTCGCCAGCTCTTCAGTCACAGCAAGGATCTCATCTTTGAATCTTTTTGCAACTCCTGACTCTGAAAATTACTCGCCCCGTCGTAGGCCTGGCCCCTACAGTTTTGCACTGGCAAGTCAAGTCTGATTAAGCAGTCCTTCAGTGCTGTGAAAATGGTCTAAGCACAGGTATTGTTAACTTGCATCAGTCCAGAGAAAGGGGGAAAATATTGGTTTGAACCCCCAAATAATGTTTTTGAGGGGATGAATATTGGGGGGGCAAATGTATAGGTTTGCCCCCCCAATATTTTTCTAGGGGGGGCCAGTGCCCCCCTTGCCCCCCCGCTTCCGCCGCCTGTGCTGATGAGTGGAAGGAGGCAGAGGTTAAACCAATCTAAGAAAGGTGATAAAAGTTCTCCGGGGAATTATCGCCCTGCTAGCCTCACCTCGGTTGTCTGTAAGGTATTTGAGGGGGATTCGTTAGACATGCACTGTGCTCTCACTTCGTCGAGAAGGGCCTTCTACATGATGACCAGTTTGCCTTTTCCAGGGGTAGGTCGTGTGCCACTCTGTTGTTGGTGACAATAAATGACTGGATGTCCTCGCTGTATATCTTGATCTTAGGAAGGCATTCGATACTGTTCCACATCAGACTTTTACAGAAACTAAAAGGTTATGGCATAAGTGGCAGCCCACTTGCATGTATAAGGAGTTTCCTGACTGACAGGACCCAGTACGCGACTGTTAACGGTAACAGTTCTGACAAAATAAATTAAATGTTACAAGCGGTGTCCTTCAGGGGAGCGTGTTGGGGCCGACATTATTTATATATTTTATCAGTGACACGCCAGAGAAGGTAGAGTCTGACATAAAGATATATACATGCTAATGACACAAAGGCATATATATGCAGAAGTTGATGAAAGTGAGGAGTCTAAGGAGAGAATGCAATGACAAGTTGGTTGAATGGACGGAAAGATGGCTACTTAAATTTAACAGTGAAAAATGTAAGGTGTTGCATCTGGGCAAAAATAATCCCCAGCACGAGTATTTTATGAGTGATGGTAAATAAATAAGATTGAGACGACTGGTGCTGAGAGGGATCTTGGAGTGATAGTGGATACAGAGCTCAGCTTTGAGAATCACATTGAGAGTACTGTTAAGAAAGCCAACAAAATAATCAGCCCTGCTTGTAATAACTATAAGTAATAAATCCAAGGATATAATGGTCCCCCTCTTTAAGGCTCTTATACGTCCCATCTTGGAGTACTCTATTCCCGTCTGGTGCCCATATTTGAGGAGGCATGTTGACTTGGTCGCGGGTGTCCAGCGCAGATTCACCAGGAAGATATGTGGAATGTCAGGACTCCCCTACGAGGAGAGACTGAAGTCACTGAGGTTACCCAGTTTTGAGTATAGGAGAGAGCGGGGTGATTTAATCGAAAGTTTTAAAATTGTGTACAATTTGTATGATCCTTTAACCACTTGTTCTTTTACATTTTAATGACGTTGGTTTAACACGAGGTCACAAATTTAAACTTATTAAAACTTTTAATAATACTATCAAATTTAATAAGTATTTTACTAATAGAGTGGTAACCCTTGGAATAACCTGATTGCAGAGGCTGTGGATGCTAGATCATTTAATGTGTTTAAGAATAGTCTGGACAAGTTATTTAAGGATAGCATCTACTCCACCAAATTGGAGTCTAAAAAATTCTAAATTGGTAGGCTCTGAGGCCAGGGGGTTGGGTCTTGGGACCATCATCAAGATCGATTATGAGGGCCAAAGGCTTTTTTGCCTGCATGCCGAACTATGCTATGCTATGAAAGAAAAGACTTCAGAGCCTGTGAATAGACTTCCTAGTGGAGAGAAACTCTATTTCCGAAGTCTAAAGCCAAAAACAACAATTTTATTAAAACAGCCGAAATTTACTTTATTGAGTGATTGTGTCATTTTGCAACAAAAATTGTGGGCCAAGTATATATAGTCAAAGGAAGAATTCGGCTCTGATCGCTAACATTCTTGACTTCAGACTTGGCTGTGATTCTTCTCTTTATTACGCATCATTGTCCAGGGACTCTAATTTAAGCAATTGCCGTTATTCTGATCGATACCCTTTGACCATGGTCAAGGCAAATGATGCACTACAGTGTAGCTGTAGCTTTAAGTTACCTACTTCGGAGTATCTCTTTATATTTCGCGAAAATGACTTGCGTTTTGGTAACATGAAAATATGACCTAGTCAGTGGGTTCAATCATTGTTCATAAAACCTACCGCTATATAGAGTGTTATTTTCAACTTCTGTTGTGTCATATAATATCTGTTTACAAACAATGCCAACCTACAAGGCAGGATGACTCTCTCCACTGCATCATTTCGTAACTTCAGTCAAACGAATGGTGATGCTGTTTTTGCAAAAGATCCAAGAATACACAAATGGGATTTATCAATTTAATTAGATCTATATCAAAACCATACTTTTGAGTTTCCTAGATGTGGGAATGTGTGTGTGAAAGAGAGCAAGAGGATTATTTAACATTGTTAACTCGTGCTTACCGTTTTCTTGCTCACTGTCCCACAAATTGATTTACGTCTAATGTTTGAAATTAACAAATGTGTTTGTTAATTTAAATAAGTCGATCAATGGCCTGATTCACGTACACAGAGAACTATCTGTTGAAAGTGCAAATGTGTTCACGTATTATTATGATCCAGTTTTGTGCAAATAAAGTCTGCGAATAATTTAGAGAAAAGTTTTCAATGCCAAAAGGTATCCAATCAAGAATTCGATTTGAGAAAAATCAAAAGAAAACAACTTAAAAACAACAAAATTCACTTTTTATTTCATTCTCAGATTCACAGAGAGGCACAGATTTAGAACAAAGCGTTTTCTGTAGATGGTACATTACTTTGTAGAACTTACTGTAGTCTGAATATCAACAACTGTACATCAACTTCAAAACATGCAAATCTAAACAAATTATTAACCCCGGGCCCCAGATATAGTCTCTGTTCAATCAATTAAAGGTGAGAATTCAAGGCAGTTTTTCATTCTTATTTGTAATAGTTCTTCACTCCTCTCTCTCTCTCTCTCAGTCACCCAAGAAGTGAAAATGGTATGGTAGTCATAGGTGCCCTGCTGCCTGTGTGATATCCCGATATACAGAAAATATATAATCACTTACTCTGCCACATGCAGGCATGAGATCTGTCAATACTTCTAATGAGACTGACTTGCGCCAATAAAGAATATAGGAAATGTATTGTTTGCATTGAAAATGAATAAAACTACCATTCCTTGCACTGAAAATACGTATATATATAAGTTTTATAACAAAATTTACTTGTTAGTGTTACAATGAATTTTACAATAAAGTACTACAAACACGTCTTCAGTTCTTTTTTTGGTGTTAAATCTAGTAGCTATGAAGATATTATTTTTTAGAAAAATCAGCATTTGTTTTAAAAAGGAATTTGGAAACGTTTGGGTAAAAGAAATTCACCAAGATTTTGTATCACATTCTCCAACATTTCCAAAAATATATACATCAGAAACTGAAGCAAACTGGAATATTAATCAAAATTTACAGAAAATACATTGTTACTTAAGTAAATTTTAAAACATATTTTATGTAAACATTGAAAAACAATTTCTCACTCTCAACCATTTCAAAAATATTAAAGATAGATCGCATTCACCTGATTTTAATTTTTTAAAAATTTTATATCATGGGAAAAACAGTTACAACTTTACTCCGAGTAGGGACTTTTCTACTGTTCCTTTCTCTTTTAAAATAATAATAATAATAATAATTTTGACCTTTTTTTTGTTTGTGTGTAACATATTTTCTCTTTACAAACTGTAACCAACAATCATATTTGCCAAATGCAATGTGTAATTTTCAGTTTTAATAGTGCTTAAACATGCCATACATATTATTAGTTTAACAATTGAATGTGGTCTGTATACAATTGAAAACATTTTCAACACACACACACACAAAATCCTGCAGACAAAGTGAGCATAAGGAGAATGTGTACCAAACCTTTTTTTCCTCTTGAGCTCCTCCAATGTTAACACAAATGTAACCCTAAGAAACCATATAATTCCACTGATAAACAGCAGCTCACCAAATTTACTTTCATAATATATTCAACTCACTCCCACAGATTTCTTGTTATAATTGTAACACATTCATAAATTGGTCGGCCCTTGTGGTAAGGCGAATGTGGTACCTGATAATAAGCTGCATGCCGCTGTGTTTATTTGCATCAGTTATTGTTTGACTAATTCAATATATACCGCTTCACTAAATCAACACGTAGTGATTCATTAATAATAAACTCGCATCTCTTCAAAACTGTAGTCAATTATATCCATAATTTCTCCTCTTACTTAACATGAAACATATAGACGTTAAAGATTTGAAACAGCTTGGACAAAGGATTGCATTCAATGGTCAAAGAATCCATTATCTAACAGACATAACAAAAATTAGTGTCAAAACGATTATTTCTACCATTGCCCTAGTAGTGGCCTCACTACATTTTAGCTTCTTCTACACGTCATGCAAACAACAACAAAATCAAAATGCTCCGAGCTGATTAGTGCGTTATGTAAGAACAATGTAAAATAATAAGTAATAATAATAACAATAACATAAATAAAAGAGTCCTTGCAAGCCAATGTTCGAGTCACGCATACATTTGTGTAGATAACAAACATTAGCAAATTCTAGTGCAACAAACAAATTATGTGCATAACTCACACTATCATCAGACCAAATACAAACACATCAAAGTGCAAATTTAGCATTTGCGGTGAACATTATTTATGACGAAAACATTATTAATGTTCAACGAGAACCATATATCTGCATTACTGACTAATTGTAATACATATACAACGAAAACGTTCTGACAAGTTAATATCCTGAGACTTGTTTGGTTTTTGAGAATGTTTTTTTTTTACAAAACATAGAAAAAAAAATAATTCACTCAAACAAGTCAGTGCACACGTTTTAATGCAACACACCAACATTTAAATTTCATCCACACTTTTGTCAAAAAGTGACCAAACCACTCAAATAGAACAGTGGTGCATACACGTACAAAAGGCATCTTACAAGATCTTAAGTTTATTAATCAAGGTAGGTATAATGCAAGCATACCACATGCCTTTTTGATACATTCCCTACACTTGATCTGACATAAGCACCAATCTTTCCGCATTATTCTTCTAGTTTTGTCATAAACAACCATCGTCATTCCGACAGCGACGATAGCGGTTGCACAGAACTGTTTTAAATGGGACCTTTTTTAAAAAACAAATGTTTGTGTGAATTTTTTCACAAACATGCAAATTAACATGATATACATTCTGTGCACCAAATGTTGCTACTCTCTCACTCATACTGTGGCTTAATCATATTACCTCATAGGAAAGCTTAGGCTTGGTATTTTGTTTTAAACATCATAGATGCATTCAATGACAAACAAACAAAAATAAAAAATAATTCAACTTTTCCATCGCACACAAAAAATTATAAAAATTATTGTTAAAAACTTAGTAAGAGGACGCATTTTCAAATAAATCACACTGCGAAGCCAAGACTGACAGAGGTCTTTTCCCCCAATCTCTACTGCAAGTTACAACAGATTGCAGGTTTACTTGAAATATTTGTTACGTTGAAACGCGAACGAAAGTATGTCGGAAGCGTGTACGATAGATCTAATCGTTTCGATTTGCAAAGTATTCAATAATAGAGTTTATTTACCTTTGATTTGAGTTTGCATTGTTGTTAGGAAGGGCTTTGTATAACGTTGATAATTTCCGTTAGTCGATATTGTTGTAGAATCTTCTGGATCGGCTTGTTTACTATCGATCGAAGATTCGGGATAATTGTAGAAATTTGAAGGAACGATCCGGAAGGAGAAGAAATGTGTAATGACGTAAGTCAGTGATGACGATCTTTTATTCGATTGGTGGCAGTGCGTCATTTCTACATTGTTCGAAATTCTTCCGGAAGAGAGAGAGGTTATTTAATCGTGTGCCGAGTTGCTGTTGAGAGATAGAAAAAGTTGTTGATAGTGATTTGGAAAGTTGCTGTGAAAGTTGTTGAGTTGAATTGAGAATTGTATGCAGTTGTTGGTGTGTGCTGAATAAAAGTGGAAAACTTCATACGTCGACTTTGTGACTTGTATGCTGTTTGGACGGGCTGTGTGAATAAACGAATCTGAGTTACACAACTATCAGGAATTCAAGCATCGGGGCTGAATCAGATACTGATAGAAAACATCATCATCAAACAGAGTGTAACATTTTGGGGGTCAAGCCGCGATTCACGCCATAGCCAAGGGTTCAACTGCTACAACAAGCGAGTCAACGTTACAAGAGGCAGTCATCGAGGGTAGCCGCCAACGAGTTGCGTCGAGAGGGGCCAACATACTGGGACTACATCACCGATAGGTTCGGGTTGACTGCAAGGGCGTGTAGTCGCTGAAGAGTTGCTTCGTGAGCGAACAACAGATCGGGACTACGTGGCTACCGTAAGACTACGTCGAGGGACAGTCTCGGAGCTACATCGCCAGTGTTACAGCGAGCGTCGAGCGGACGTCGCGTCTACTTCAGCACAGGAGCGTGTACATCAACACCAGCGTGGTGCAGCGTCGCATACGACGAGGACAGCGGGACCTGCGTCAGCGAAAGCGACTAGTGGCAAGCATCAGCGCTACTGCAGAAAGCGTGCTGTTCTAGAACAGTCTAGAAGAGTGCAGCACAGTCAAGAACTTTCTAGAAAAGAACTTTCCAGAAAAGAACTTTCCAGAAAAGAGCTTTCCAGAAAAGAACTTTCCGGAAAAGAACTTTCCAGAAAAGCATTAAGATGGTTGATTTCTGGCAGAAAGGAGTTGAACTAAATCTAAAAGGAAAACAGCTGACGGAGTACGTCAAGTCTCAAGAGAGAATATGGCGTGAAGAAAGAGAAATAGAATTAGAACAGAAGCGTCTAGAAGTAGAAGAGCAGCGTCGCCGTGAAGAAAGAGAATTTGAACTGAAGCGTCTGGAAATTGAACAGCAGCGGCAAGAAAGAGAAGATGAGCGCAGGCGTGAGGAAAGAGAAGCTGATCGGCAGTTCCAACTAGAGTTGGCGCGCATCCAGCAACAGCAGCATGCGCCACAAGTTATCAGTGACAACACGGCTCCAAAATTGCCAGCTTTCGTCGACGGGAAGGACCAGATTGACAGTTATCTGGCGAGATTCGAAAGGTTCGCCGAAAGCTCCAACTGGCAACCTCAAGACTGGGCAATTCGACTGAGTGCACTTCTGACGGGGCAAGCTCTCGAAGTTTACACCAGACTGTCGAACGATGACGCCAAAAACTACGACGTCTTGAAAGAGGCCCTGTTGCAGTGCTACAACTTTACAGAGAAGGGCTACCGTAAATGCTTCCGTGAATGCCGGCCTAAGTCAGACGAGACGCCAAAGCAGTTTGTGGAGCGCCTGTCGTCATATCTACACAAGTGGGTGGAGTTATCAGGCGAAACGAAGTCTTACGACAGTCTCCATGACCTGATCGTGAAGGAACAATTTCTCAATGCCTGTCACAAGGACTTAGCGACCCACTTAGAAGAACAAAAGCTGCAGACGCTTAAAGATGTGACTGAGGCTGCTGAAAGATATCTCATCGCTCATGGGAAAACCCTGGGGCCACCCAGCGCGACGAAACATTTTCAGAAGACTGGAAACCATGTGAACCAGATCCAGGGAAGCCAGACGAGCCAGAGACAGACAGACTCCACGCCTCCTCCCAGGGAAGGGCATTCAAGGGGCTGTTTCACCTGCAACGCTACAGACCACAGAGCGGCTAACTGTCCTCAAAACAAAAGTAGCAGACAGCGGAGCAGTACGGACAATTCAGCGGCGGGCAACCGGCAGAGGCGGTTCTCCAATCAACGGCAAACCAGTAGATCTGACCATCAAGTGTGCGGCGGGAGCGTCATTCTTCCGAGTGAGACCAAGCGCACAGCTACTCCTGCGGACGTGCAAGAGTGCATGACCGATGGCCAACTTCTCCTTGCCAACGGAAAATCCATCCCCGTCGTCGCCAGCGCAGCGGTGACCGTACAGAACATGCCTGTTTCCAAGGGACGCGTCGGAAATCATGAAGTGACTGTTTTAAGAGACTCTGGCTGCAGTGGGGTCATCGTCAGAGAAGACCTAATCGCTAAAGAACAGTTCACTGGCGATTCAAAATGGACACTTATGGCCGACAGCAAATGTGTGAGAGCGCCAGTTGCGAAGATTCATGTCAACACCCCTTTCTACATAGGCGAAGTCGAAGCGGTTTGCCTGAAGAAGCCGCTGTATGATTTGATGATCGGGAATATCGACGGCGCGAGACGACCCGACAACCCCGATCCAGAGTGGAGTCCTGCCTCAACCCAACGCGTCGAAGTTGTGGAGGAGGATCCATTGCCATTTCCCGATGGAGACCTTACAGAGCTGCTACGGGACAATGTGGTTACTCCGGCTCAGCCCTGCCGACCAGAGATCGTCGGTGCTGTTACTACCAGGGCCCAGGCCAAGAGAGACAAGACGTCTACGCCACTGAAGGTCGCCGACAACTCCAAAGCTGCCATCGTGGACAGAGATAAGCTGATCCAGCTCCAGGAAGATGATAGTACTTTAAACAAATACAGGAACCGCCAAGACCACGTGACCAAAGGCAGTGGTACGGTCTATTTTGAGGTGAAGGCCAATATCCTGTATCGAATCTTCCAGCACCCGAGGGTCAACGGAGGGAAACCACTACGTCAAGTATTGGTACCGTTACCTCTAAGGCGCCAAGTGATGGAAGTAGCTCATGACTCTATCATGGGAGGTCACCTAGGCATCAGGAAGACGTCAGACAGAATCCAGGCGGTGTTCTACTGGCCAGGGCTTCATGCGGACGTCAGCCGTTTCTGCCGATCATGTGACATTTGCCAGAAGACCATACCTCGAGGAAGGGTCCCGAAAGTGCCTATGCAGAGGATGCCTCTGATCGACCGACCTTTCAAGAGGGTGGCCTTAGACTTAATCGGCGAAATAAGACCTCCGAGTGAAGAAGGTCATCGATGGGTACTGACTTTAGTGGACTATGCGACTCGGTACCCAGAAGCAGTGCCTCTGAAGAAGATTGACACTGAAACTGTCGCAGAGGCGCTAGTGGACATGTTCAGTAGACTTGGAGTGCCTGAAGAGATCCTGACAGACCTCGGGACGCAGTTCGTCTCCGACTGCATGAAGGAGGTGAACAGACTGCTGAGCATCCGGCATTTGACTACGACACCCTACCATCCGATGTGCAACGGGCTTGTCGAAAAGTTCAATGCTACGTTGAAGTCCACCCTGAAGAAACTGTGCAGCGAGCAGCCCAGACAATGGCATCGCTACATTAACGCCTTACTTTTCGCCTACAGAGAAGTACCGCAGGAGTCCACCGGCTTTTCTCCGTTCGAGCTGCTGTACGGAAGAACCATCCGAGGGCCGATGCACATCCTAAAAGAACTGTGGACGAAAGAAGTAGACACCCCAGAGGTGAAGAACAGCTACCAGTACGTGTTTGAGCTACGGGAGAAGCTGGAGCAGACTCTCGAGATAGCCAGAGAAAACCTGAAGAAATCCCAGGACTGTGGAAAGCACTACTACGATCGTAGGGCTGTGAACAGGAAGTTTAAACCTGGCAACAAAGTGCTGGTGCTGCTACCTACTGATCACAATAAGTTGCTGATGCAGTGGAAAGGCCCGTACAAAGTGGAGACCGTGGTGGGAATCAACGACTACAAGGTGAAGGTCGGCCAGCATTCCAAGATATACCACGCCAACCTCCTTAAGCTGTACGTGGAAAGGCCATCAGAGACTGTGCACGCAGCCACAGCAGCTGTGACCGACGACAGCTTTGACAGCGAAGAACTGTTGGAACTGGGAGACTTCCACAGCAAAGAAGGCATCGATGATGTTAAGCTAGGACCAGGCTTGACGGAAGGTCAAAAGTTGGAGCTCAAGGACCTTATGGGCGAATTTCCCCATAGCTTCAGCGATGTCCCTGGCTCTACAACTTTGGTCGAACACGAAGTCCACCTCACTTCGAATATCCCTGTTCGATCCAAGCCCTTCCCGATCCCTTTCAAGGCCCGTGAATCCTTGAAGAAAGACATCGATGAGATGCTGAAGATGGGCATCATCAAGGAGTCCAGTTCCCCCTACGCGTCCCCTGTCGTGGTCGTAAAGAAGAAGGACGGGAGCAACCGAGTATGCATCGACTACAGGAAGGTTAATAAGATCACCGTCTTCGACCCTGAGCCGATGCCTACCGCAGCAGACCTCTTCCGCCAATTATCGGGGAGTAGAATCTTCTCAAAGATTGACCTCAGCAAAGGTTATTGGCAAGTCCCCGTGCGTCAACAGGACATACCAAAGACTGCTTTTATAACCCCTGATGGGACGTACGAGTGCCTAAGGATGCCCTTTGGCATGGTCAACAGCGGAGCTACCCTGAAGAGAGGGATGAAGAAGATGCTCAAAGGGATGGACAATGTCGTGTGTTACTGGGACGACCTGCTAGTCCACACTCGCACCTGGGAAGAGCATCTGCAGACCTTGAGGGAGCTGTTTCACCGTCTCACAGAAGCCAACTTGACCGTGAGACCCAGTAAGTGCATTCTGGGGACTGACAACGTAGACTTTATCGGCCATTCGCTGAAAGAAGGACAAAAGGGGCTTCTACTAGAAAACGTCACCAAGATTCTGAACGCTCCACGTCCCCAAACCAAGAAGCAAGTACGATCTTTCCTGGGATTGGCTGGGTATTATAGGGAGTTTGTACCAAACTACTCCGCCATCACAGCACCCTTGTCGGACCTGGTGCGGAAAGGCTGTCCAAACCAAGTGCAGTGGGGACCGTCTCAGGAGAGGGCATACCAGACTGTGCGCGACCTCCTTTCGAAGGATCCGGTGCTACGACTGCCCGATACTTCCAAGGAATTCGTCTTAAGGACAGACGCAGCGGACGAAGGCATCGGCGCCATACTGATGCAAGAGCACGAAGGGAAACTATTTCCGGTCAGTTACGCCAGCAAGAAGCTGTCCAGGGCTGAGAAAAATTACTCGACCATGGAGAAAGAGTGCCTTGCCATCATATGGGGAATCCGGAAGTTCGAACTGTACCTTCAAGGAGTGAAGTTCGTGCTACAGACTGATCACAAGCCGCTAACTTACTTGAACTCTGCCAAGTTTGTGAACAGTCGGATCATGAGATGGGCTATGTACTTGCAGAACTTTAACATGCGGGTAGAATCTATCAAAGGATCGGACAATGTTGGTGCGGACTTCCTCAGCAGAGTGTGTGAGTAAAGAACATTGACTGTATGGATGAACTGTGAACATTGACAATATCCAGATAGACTTGAAGATGAAAACCATTGACTCTGTGTAGATAAGCTGAGCGCAATTACAGTATTCAGAAAGTCTTAAATTAGTTTCAATTGAGGACTTTGTTTGTGCATTACGTTTCAACGTTGTTGAAAGAAATTGGGTAAATTTCTTCTTGAGTGGGGGGTTATGTTACGTTGAAACGCGAACGAAAGTATGTCGGAAGCGTGTACGATAGATCTAATCGTTTCGATTTGCAAAGTATTCAATAATAGAGTTTATTTACCTTTGATTTGAGTTTGCATTGTTGTTAGGAAGGGCTTTGTATAACGTTGATAATTTCCGTTAGTCGATATTGTTGTAGAATCTTCTGGATCGGCTTGTTTACTATCGATCGAAGATTCGGGATAATTGTAGAAATTTGAAGGAACGATCCGGAAGGAGAAGAAATGTGTAATGACGTAAGTCAGTGATGACGATCTTTTATTCGATTGGTGGCAGTGCGTCATTTCTACATTGTTCGAAATTCTTCCGGAAGAGAGAGAGGTTATTTAATCGTGTGCCGAGTTGCTGTTGAGAGATAGAAAAAGTTGTTGATAGTGATTTGGAAAGTTGCTGTGAAAGTTGTTGAGTTGAATTGAGAATTGTATGCAGTTGTTGGTGTGTGCTGAATAAAAGTGGAAAACTTCATACGTCGACTTTGTGACTTGTATGCTGTTTGGACGGGCTGTGTGAATAAACGAATCTGAGTTACACAACTATCAGGAATTCAAGCATCGGGGCTGAATCAGATACTGATAGAAAACATCATCATCAAACAGAGTGTAACAATATTATGCCATCGCTTTCCCCATCCCGAACAGATAAAGGGGGAGACTTCATGGTGCAACTATGTTTCGTCACCCAGTGTAACAGGCAGAGAAGCGACGTAAGCCTCACCTGGTCTCAGCTACGCAGTGTGAAAATAAATCTGACAATTATTTCAAAGCATTTTAGCAGAATCTAAAATTCTAGTTACAATGACACATTGGATTATTACTGACACAAGATTATACGCTTACGTTGAGAATTCACTCTATCCATGAAAGAAACAAAGATTTTTGTATCCATGTCCTAACATTTCATACACATCAAGGTTGGTTTAACCACATTAATTTTTTAACTTTTAAAAGAAGCAAAGTTCAAATGTACACAATTTAAATCAAGTGATTTAAACGTTGGACTGATCTTACATTGTGTTCAGACTTAAAATTTGGTCATTCCAAGTACAATAACATAAATGCAAATGCCCTGAGCCCATAGTTATTGTGGGAATCATACATGATAAAAGTGACTTATTCTTGTGGGAATCACATATTAGAAAACATATCTGCAATGAGTGACATGGCAGGGATGCACATATTTTTAAACAAAGCTCATTTTGATTCACATATTTGTACAGTTTTGTTGACACTTTTCTGAACACTCTGAGCCCGATTCTGCATCATGGATGGCTTGAGAAAGATTTGAATAAAAATCGAAAAATTGCCTTAGACCTATACTTGGGTTTTGCTGTTTGTTTGTTATTTTTTCACTTCATGGATGGATGTAGTAGTAGTAGTAGTAGTAGTAGTAGTAGTAAAAGTAGCAAAAAATGAATAATGCTATGTAAATTTGTGTTTATGACAAGAGGAAATTTGCAAGGATGGATGTAGTAGTAGTAGTAGTGGCATCAGTAATTTAGTTGTAGGAAAAAATGAATAATGCTATATATTTACGACATGTGGAAATCTGCAAGCAGCATTTGTTGTTCTGCTGCTACTTTATGAACTCACTGACCAATCATGTCATATGGATGGATGTAGTAGTGGCATTTGAAGTGCCTGTGTAAGTACCTGTTCATAACACAAGGGCAAATTTGCAGCATTTGGTACAGATACTCCCGACTTCATTATCCACCTGGCAACGTCACCCAAATCCTAAAAACAAATGTTCATCATGCCAGGCCCATGGAGTCTCTGAGGTTTTCCAGCATGGCATAGGTTCTCTGCACCACCTCTGGGCGGATGAGGCTGAAGTCAAAAAGGTTGACCAGATGGATGAGGAAATTCCTAGACAAGTTCTTCTCCAGGATTTCTCGGCCATGCTCCTCGACGAACCGGAAGCAGGCCCGGGGGATCTGGCAATCCGCTATGTAGCTGAAACCACAAAATCAGTCTTTTTAAAATTCTTTCCACTTCAGGTTTGGGTTTCTCCTCTGGCTTCCTGGTAAGTTTGGTTTGGATAAACGTAATCTGAAAATCACAACACATGTCAGTACACCGATAACATTGCTACACCAGTCAAACTTTCTATCAACCCTTCCATGCAGAAATTCGCAACGGTCTGTCAGTCAGACGTCAGAGATATTGAAAAAAAACAACTAAAGTGTTGGACTGTTGAGAAAAGATTTTAACCCTTATCTTACCAAATTCGCGCATACCGGTAGAGATGCTATTATGCCAAAAATGCGCTGGTACATATGGTCAAGATTATACCAAATATTCCTTGAAGCGTAGTTTCAATATCGGTGAATTTCAAGGCAACCCCAAGGAATGTTATGATGAAAAATACCTATGTTATGCCTTATTGGAAAGCCCGGTTTTCCGTCTTTCTATTGGTCGTTATGATTTTTTCTCCTGCTTCTGATTGGCTGTCAAAAAGACAGTAGAACAATGAGATGCTGTGAGACATTCCGAAATGGCTGCATCAAAATTTCGTGGAATAGCCCAGCAGTGTTGGAGTAAATAGCGAGGATAACTAGATTTTGGGGAGAAATAAACTAGTGAATATAAAAGAAGGCTGCATGAGTGTATCGACTGAAAGTGTGAGAATTAAGCCGTACATTCGTGTTGAAAGTGATCCACCAAAGTTTTCTTCAATCTTTGTTGAAGAGATTTCGGTAACTCAAGTGGTCAAATTCCTAGCTGTTACAGCAAAATTAAACTTTACAAAAAGCTTTAGACTATGCATTTCTTGCAGCAAGAAAGATGCTTTGACAAGTTCTGTGGATAAAACTCGTACGTAGGTTAAAGATCGCTGAGATGCACTGCTCCAACTTTCGTTATGGCATAACCTCTCATTTACATAATATTTTTCAATGCTGTTTTGTTTGGGTTTTTTGTAATAGAGAGAAAAATGATTTCTTAATAATTGATACACAATTACTCAGCAGATCAAAAAAAAAAAATTCTTTATGAAAAATTAGGACATTGAGTTGCATGTTTGACTATCTGAATTTTCAAGTTCTGCAATAGAATTCCTTTAGTAAATAATATTTTTATTGTTTCACACTTAAACATGTCAAAAGCCCTTTCTTTTCCAAACACACCAGTATATAGTTTGAAATACTTTCTTGATCAACTGAAGAGAAAAGTTAACATTTAGCAACTCTCACAACCACTTCAAAATGAGCTGACTTTACCCTTGGTTCTCACTGTGAGTTTATGAATAGTGGCGTTTGCTAGGCCTTCAAGGTAAGACAAGGGATAAATAAATAAAAAGAGAATCCCTCCCTTTTTTTCCAAAATGAGTAAATTTGACACTTTTGCTTTCTGGAAGATCCCTTTAAAGCAATTTCTGTATGCTAAACCCATGTATGCCATCGTCCAAATAGTATTAAGAAAAAGAAAGGAACTGCATGGAAGAGATTACAATTTATTCAAAAAAGAATTGCTCATCAGTGCATTCAAAATGTGTAGAGTAAATAATAATAATCATCATTAAAAATATAAACTATAATAATGGATAATACACAAAATGAATGACAATAAATATATAAAACTTTTTTTTTTCAACAAGTAAAGTAATCAAAAACGTTTCCTGATACACATCTTCGATTGAGCAAATCCTGGTGTGTCCTAACATTCTAAGTATTCACTTACTCATGCTTCATAATATGCATGTTCCACATTTTCATAAGCTCTTTCTCGCCCTCATTGACGTCGGTGAATTCATCAATCATCTGAAACAAATTAACCAGCAGAAATGTTTTAGTCACACAATTATGAATACTTTCAATTACATAAAAAAATAAATATGGACATTTTCCTTTAGCCTGGAAAAAAATGGCAAACCAGCTCAGTAGCCAAAATGATGATACTAGCAAGAAATGATTTCTGTCTACTGCTACAAGCATGACAGGATGCCTACCAAAGAAACTAACAGGTATTCAAAAACATGCAAAAATGTTACTTTATAAAATATCTGTCAACTCAGTTTTTGTAGGAATGTTGATAACGGGGGCATTAAACTGATTTGGACACAAATAATAAAAGCACGCACAATGCTTCAGAACGTAGTAGAAACAATGGGGATAAGCATTATAATAATAATGACAGTAACAATAGTAATAATATCAATCAATAATGGCAAAGTAAATATGTAAAACACCACCACCCGATGTCAAACGCTTCATACCCCCTTCCTCAAATCTTGCAAGAGTGTGCGTGAGTTTTGTGGCCATGTTGTGTGGAAACATGTAGTCTACTTGTGTGGCATTACAAATAAGGGATGTGTTTATGGCAAATGTTAGAATGTGGGTTATTAACTTTTATTTTTCTAATATATGTAAATACATGTGCCTGTGTGTCAAAACGTGTAATACCTATGAGGGACAAGTACAGTAAAAATTAAATTTTGTTGCTGTTGATCATTCTTTGTTTTTTATGATACTACTATATGTGCTTCATCTTAGTGTAAAAGGACTGATTGATTGATTGATTTATTGTTGCTTTAGGTCCAGCGGACTCTTCCGAGCCAAATCAGGACCGGACAACCCCCGATCCGCATAAAAGATCTGCCGAAACAACCCTAGTGGGAAAATTGAATGCCTTCCACCGGCCAGTCACTTTACAATAAAGACATCCCACGCGGGGGACGGCTGAGGGTTGACCTCAACTACGCGAACACCCCGGTTACAAAAACAAAATAGAATACAACCATCATTATAAATCATAAAAAAAACACATACATATAAAATGCCTATAGTGCGAAATAATACAATCATAGGAAGCCCTAGTGACCACCCGGCAGAAAGCGTCCAACACTCCCAAGCTGATCCAACAGACCTCATACACAAACAAGGAGTCTTGTCCAGGAAGAGTTTTCAAGAAAAAAGGTAGGTCATTGATCTAGCGAAGAAGAAGAAAGTATAGCAGAGTGATAGGACAGATCAGGAATGGGAAAGAGCAAATGATGAAGACAGCGACAGTGGGAATTTAAAGCACTAAATTTCCAGAAAGTGGGGATACTATTTATACTGAAACCCCCGGCACTCCAACGGGGGGAACTGTTGCCGCAGTGAATTAGTCATGCCTACAAAGGCAAGACAGGTTTTCAACTGGGGCTTTCACTGTTCCCTTTATAGGTTAGAACAATCTACAGTGACAAGATTGCTCATGACCCCAAGGGGTGTGTAAAAGGACAAGACAATATATTAAGTCATTTTGGAGAAATATGACATTAAAATGTCCAAAGGAGCAAAGTTGTCGGTTGTGAATGCTTACATCAAACCACTGTAATAATTGCTAAAATATATTATTTAATTTACTTACAATAATCTTAACTTACTACTACATCATAGTTAGTGAGTAACACTAAAGCATAAGGACTAAACCATTTAAAAGGGTAGAAAAATAACAGAAAATGCTGTAAGCATTCACAACCGACACCGATATTTTGAGTATCAATATTGACTGGTCAAATAACAAATTTAGAATTGAAAAAAATACTAAACCACACCACCACTACAAACAAAAAAGATACATTCTTATTTTTAAAGATGAATTTTATTTAAAATGTATATATTTAAACACTTTTTCAGCTTTGTTGTAAGCATTCACAACTGACACCAACTTTTAAAGTTTCATGATTAGCTGGTCAGTACATTTTCTTAATTAGTATTTATACAAAGACACTTCACCACTGTTTTAAAACAACACACAAACTTTTAAAGATGGAATTTTATTTTATTCATATATAAACACTTCAGAGGTTTATTTGTTAGACTTAAAATTCACAACAGACTTTGATGTGCTCGATAAAAAGAAACTTTTTAATAGAAAGTCTCATCTATATATTTTTACTGATAAAAAAAACAACAAAATAATTCAAATCAAAACAAAAATAGTCAACTTAAGTATTCTTAAGTACACAAAAACGTCGATTTCAAGGTGTCAGTCGTGAAAAAAGAGTCGGTCGTGAAAATCTCAAACAATCTTACGACATGCAATCTTTTCAGCACCCAACAATTTTACGCACCTTTTGTTAAATAATACCGGTTTGTTCCGATAAAATTCGCTAAAAATAACTATTTACAGCCTTTAAAATTTTTTTAAAAGCTATTTAGAGTATTTTTAAAGTAAAAAGTGTCAGTCGTGAATTCTTATGACATTTTCTGACCAATTTTACAGAGCTTATTCTAGGATTTTGAAGAAGTGGGGGCAGGCCCCCCTTCCTTGAAAAAAAGGGGGGGATTAGGCCCCCCTCTGACCAAAACAGTGGGGGCGTCTTCTCGGCATATATAGGGTGTACACACAAACAAATATCCATATCTGTTTTCTCCCGTGATGTTCCCGGATAAACTGCGAAACAGTCAAGTGTTGCATTCTCTCCAAACAGTAAGTAGGCCTACATACAAATCGCAGACAAAATATATCACAAACTGGTATCTGTAACCTTGCTTTCACAACTGTTGCATAAAAGCTCTGCTATTTTAGAAGATCAGTCATGGGAAAACAGTGTGACTGTTTTCTTCACAGTTCCTCCACTGAATTCGAAGTCGAAAAGCGTGCGCTTTTTCGAAGCCATTCTGATTCTGATTGTAAACCAGTTCCAACCGGTCAGGTTCATCGATGCCACACTCAGAAGAAAGGTGATTGGTCAAAAAGAATAGCATCGGCCAATGAAAATTTGAGACACATCGCATATACAAGAGAACAACTTCCGTTTAACTCCAGTTTCCGCTACGCCCTAGCAGACGACAGAAACGTCACAGTAAAGCCTGCTTCGATCAAGACATGTAGCGGGATATTTCCAATCTCCGCGGGATCGCGAACGCGCTCATCGCATTTCTTTGCGGGAAAAAAACTTTTTGTGCGTGATCCCGCGCATCCCGCGCCCTAGAATAAGCTCTGTTTTATAAGCCAGTTTTAAGCATAGTAAAACTAAATATTCTATTAACTTATCGATTTTATTCGAAACATAGGTGAGAGATTAACGTAAGTTCGCCATTTTGTAATCTCTAACCCTTGATTTTAATAGTTCTGTAAAAATGAAAGTAGTTCGCGGTGCTCACGACGGAGATTCACAACTGACACCAAAACTTTAAGGATAATTTTCTCAACAAACTTTAGTTTCTTTAAAATGTTTTGGTGTGGGTCGTATAAAACAACAATTTTTTGTTATATTTGCATTGATTTTGTTACACATATGTGTAAAATTATCGTATTTATCAATTTTTTCCTAATGAACCACAACAATGTCCCTCTCAAGACCGGTCGTTTTTATTGCTGATTGGGATGAAAAATTCTTAATTCAAAGTAAATAAATTTAAAAAATAATGCTTATATCCTCATTTTTTGCAATCAATCTTTCTTTCTCTCAATGCAGCACTTCAAACTGAACACTGTTTAAACAGTTTTTATTTACATTCTTAGCAATCAACCCTCACAAGCACAAGTTCTGACACTTAGTCATGTGTGTTCGATTATTATTGTGTGTTTCACTTTTATTCATTTGTTATTGTGTCCACATGGCCCCAAGGGTTGTTATGGAATAAAGCGATTTGATTTGACTAGCAAAATCCTGGGAGGAACTAATTATGGCTAAAGTGGTGATCAAAAAGAATATTAATACAATAATAGTGAAAATCAAAAAGGAAGAAAATTGTGACAATCAAAATCATAGCAATGGTAATTACAGCGGTAGAAATTCTACTAAGGTACACATCGGTAAAATTTTTATTCAAATATACTCTACGCATGCAACAGCAACATACCACAGTAGTCTTTTGGTAAAGCCAAGGTGGATTGTTCTCCGATTCACTGTCTTCGTCTATCTCCGGTGGTTGCATAGGCTGACATGTCACGGAGTGGAAGTATAGCCTGTAAGCAGAAATCATGATAAAACATATAATTGATACTAGACAAAGGATAATGGTGTTTCTAATAACAAACAAACTAAAGGATGCATGGACATGTAAAGGGACTCTGTCCTGATGTGTCAGTGCCAGGCATCTCAGGATGCACATCTCCGGATGCACATGATTTTAACCATTGTCATTGTTATTAATTTTATGCGGTTATACTTAGAAGTTCTTGTGAGTACACTGCAATTCCATTTTTTGTCTCAGAGTCTCTTTGCATACAAACTTTAATAGAATAACAACAGTTTATTTGCTTGTCCAATTTCCTCAATGGGGTAAATTTTATAGTAGTAATTGTCCTGTAATGGGCTTAGTAAGTTTCATTTGTTCCAGTCTGTGCATTTTCCATAGAAGAGGTTGGAGTGTCTAGCTGCTGATTTTATTGACTAGCAACAGCTCATTTCTCATGAAGCAATCAAAGTATATCAACCTAAATTCTTGACCTGTAGCACATAAAAAGTTCAGTAAAAATATACAATACATCTTTATTGTCCAACTTTGATATTACATATAAAAGCGGAAAATTGCCTTTGGCATTGAGCACCCAATTTGTATATAATAGTAAATGAACAAAATAAAAATGTCCATGCGTATAAGTCATAGCATATGACGCAGCTGAAAATATTCTCTCTGTGTCTCTTTCTCTCTCTCTCCCTCGGGCCTGTGTCCATACACACTAAATAATTTGTCAATAGAATATATAAGTAAATCCATAATAAATACACACAATAAGAACATATTGATTATAATGTTTAAAATATGCATTGCAGATAAAATGCCAAATAAATATATTTGCACCAGCGTTCTCGAATTGTACCTACCTGTTGTGGCCTTGAACAATCTGTCGGTTGATGTTGCAGTCAGTCTCTGGTTCCATGAATTCATTGAGTGAAGGTAATGGCCTCTTTGGTCTGTTATGAAGCAAAAAGACATAATTTTTTAAAGTTTAATTTATTTACTTTTCAAATTATGAACCAGATAATTAGACATTATGATCAAACTGATGTAGGATGAAGCACTTAAATTAAAAGCATCATTAGCTATATAAAATATTACCTGTAGACAATGACATGGGTGACAGGTGATCGTCGCACAGGCCCAAGACGGCTGAAGGCAAAGCCAATGTGTGAGTGTATATCCTGAGGGTTGCCCACGTAAGAACCATCATAAATGTCATTCACCGTCACTTCTATCTGACCTCCTTTCGGTTGAGGCTGTCAACAACAATGTAGAAGATCAGAGGAATATGATAATAACACACAAAAATGTGAAAACGGAAACATGGAAAACAATATTCTGCAACAGCAGTTAATTTGATATCCCGGGGGAGGGCTTCACATCAAGCTTAAAGCTTCTGGAATAAACAGGGCTTGTAATGGTCTGGAGTTAAAAAAAGAGGAAATTGGCCTGAGTCCAGTGGCCACCTAGGAGCTGGTAGAGAGTGAAGGGGGAATGCCTCCCCCTCACACTCTCCCCCCCCCCCCCCCCTTTTAGTTATGTTATTATTCGCCGACAAAGTCCAACTACAAATGTAAGATTAAACAAACACTGGTGCCCAGCTGACAGTCCCTATTCACGAATAAAGTAAACATTTTGTGGGGGTTTTTAATTTAATACATTCTGATGTACAACCCAAACCCTTAAACAATGTTTCCACTGGCAATGGTTTAGTTGGTATGTTTGAAGAATTTGGAGAGATTGGTTTGTTTGTAACTGCAATCTCTCTAAACAGGTTTTTGAGGTGCTTTACCAACACTGATTCAATACTGGGTGCAGCACATTGGCTTCCCAGATTGTGTATCAGCCACACTGACTGAAGGTTGAAAGATGCAAACTGACTTCACAGATTGAGCATCAGAAACACTGGCTGAAGGTTGGGTGCTGCACACTTGCCTCACAGTTGCATGAGGCTGCTTAGCTCTTTTAATCCTCAGATAGCAAGTTCTCCATTGTTCGTATTTGATTTCCAACTGGCATACTAAAAAAAAAAGGCTGTTCAGTTTCTTGAGATTTTCCTCAAAAGTTATTCTAGTCGTCCATCACCCACTTCTTTTTCCATCCCTCCATGCGTTTTTTAGACCTTTATCATAAACTGCCTCGCCACGCTAATCAATGTGTCGCATCCATTTTACCGACTAAGATTCAGACACTCGCATAGCCGGTTCTGTGTTTCCGTTTGACTTTAGGACCCACACTTTTTCATTGGAGGAAAATTGTTGTCAAACTTTTTTGTTCCTCGGGAAAACCATACTGTTCTCGGCGAAAATATTGTTTATGCTAGCGGAAATCCGCAGAACCGTGAAAAATTACATGCCTTGAACAAAACGAGTACTTTGAAATGCTGTGATGTGGTTAAACGGCTTGATAAAAGTAGGTAAATCCTGACCTTCCAAGAAAAGTCCTTCAGTGGGTTAAGATGTTAACTCTTTGCCTGCCAGGCATGTTTCCACGTTTGTGCCAGACATTTCTCTGGCACCGGAAAGAAAGTTCAGTACCTTAGGCATTTAAGCTACTGTTCTTTCAATAATAGTTGTTAAATAGACATATTTCATATCAAATTAAAGGTAAAAGAGTGAAGAATAAGAAAAAAAACCACAAAAATGTTAATTTGATTATGTTATTGAAATATGTGTTTTGAAAGCATGTTGATCTTTTTGAAATGATAAAATAAAATAAAAATATTTCCACATACCACAGTGATAAAAAAAATCTGGAGGAATAATTCCAATCACTGAATCAGCTTCACACACCAGAAAGAAAATTTATTTAGGATCAAAATACACTTTACAGTTTGAAATTATATTGATTATTAGCAGAGTTTGACACACTGTCGATTGTGCCCATCACAATGCTTAGTAAAATGCACAAAAAACACTCTAAAAACGAATCAATTTGAAGAAACCACGCGCGTGTCGATCAAGAATGAAAGTAGAAAGAGTTATCTCTCTTTGGTTAAAATAAAACTTGGATTGGACTGCGCAAAAAAATGGAACGAAACGGAATACTGAAATCGACGATATATCGTCGATTGGCACAAACATGGCGGCTCAGATCGACGATATATCGTCGATTGGCAGGCAAAGAGTTAACATCTAAAAGGTTTACTGGCGAATGATGGACTTGGGCAGGGAAATTAGGATGGGAAACAGGCCAGTACATCTCAACAACAGAAGAGAAAGCAAAAATTTAAATGAAATCTGAAAAAGAAATGAGAACACACATATGGGGAGGGTGGGGGTGGGATGGGACAACTTCATTTGCATACATTCATGCCCGAGGGCTGAAGGGTACCAACGGTAGCCATGAGGCAGGTTTTCCATAAACTTTTGGAACAGCCAGAAGGTGCAGTTCTGCCACACACCGGAGACTCGAAGATTGGAAAGAGAACGGCCAGAAAGATTGAAGTGGTCGCCAACCAGGGATGGATTGCCGGTAGGGTGGCGGACAGTAGTCGGATGTTCTGAGAGCCTTTCCTTGGGAGTATGGTAGGTCTCTCTGACATAGAGCTTATGGCAGAGGGTGCAGTGTACGCTGTACACAACCATCATGGAGAGACACATGAGAGAAGAAAGAAGAGAGAGGACAGTGAACTGGTCCTTGGGACCCTTAAAGGAGATAGAGTTGGAAATGTGGGAGCAGCAATAGGCCGGATTCTCATAAAAGGACCCTGAACTTGTCCATGGGGTCAAGCATTATGTCACAGCACAATCGCTGAAGACTACTGTATAAGCGAACGTGGAATGCCGCCAGTCTCAGAGTCACAGCGTTATGCAACCACTCTCAAGCTATCGTTGTTCAGGTCTTTCCGAGTACAGACAGTGAATATCTGAAGTAAAAAATTGTGAATAAACAATGTTGTTAAGGCGTCTCCACACTTGATTCACTGCATAAAGATGAACCTCACATGTAAATGAAATATCTTTATTTACCTCAACCCTACTGTCAAAAGTGTAAATTTTTGCCGTCGAAAGTCTCAAGTGTTGAAGGGGCTGGTTTCACAATCTAAAGGAACGCTCAGGGCTATATGTAGGCCTACTTTTATCAAGCATTGACTTTTCTGTGGTAAAAGAACTTGTAATCGAACATCCTGCTATTTAGCTAATATTTATAGTTTAAAATAGTTTTATGGATTTCTTTAGTTTACTCAGGTATATTCTTATGTTTACTGCTAGTACCACCACAACCAGACTACATATTTTTTTCTAATACTAATAGTTTCACTATACAGTTTCCTTCAACCTACATTTTTAATCTGATCAAAGCAAAAATAAGATTTTATTATTTTATTATAACATATTTTCTGGCACTTTTCTGGAATTCTGTACAGGAGTGAGGGTCCTTTTGAGTAGTAAGAGCACTGCAGGATGCTAAGAGCTAATAATGCACATCATTTTATATTTTTCTGGCATTTTAAAACTTGCAAAATTATGTTCTCCAAAGTGGCCATCAAAATATGAGAATATTGACTTATTGTGATTGAAACTAAAAATCTTTGTGACAGAGGGCAATAATGTTACCTACAAAATAATGAATCAGTGAGCCTAAAGGTAGGCATGAATAGTAAACACCAACATACTACATAAATGAAGTTGAAACGTGGATGTGATAGGCGGAGATGTTTGAGAAGACCATACAACGTCGGACACAGCAAGGAGCACCAAGGACACCTCAAGTCTTCTCGCACCTCCGTCTGTTGCCGCATCAACTCTCCGTTGCCGTACTGAAAAATGTACTGAAGTTTGAGACGCTTGCGAGGTGTCGACTGATGGTTCTCCTGTAATCGGCTGGATTTGCTGCCTGAAATATTGATTCTGACATTAGTGCATAGTTTATTTGTTGGCTACTTGCTCACTTGTAATCCATGTATATACTGCATGAAATGAAACATTTTCAATGTTGTTCAAACCAGGTTTCACACTAGATTCCACAAACACCTTTATTTCACGATGGCCAAAGTGCCATGTAATCTCTTCATGCTACCACTGTCCACAGTTTGTCATATAAATTGCACTTTAAAATATTATCCACAGACAGTGCTCTGGTTCTTTCTTTATGATGAGAAACTAACCCAACTGGAGTAACTGCAACGACGAAGAGCTTTCTTGGCACAAGACAACAAAACAGAACTTTATTTCCTATTCAATTTTTTTGTAATTCTGTTTACTTTTATATTTACCTGATAAATGATTATTGTGCCTAGTAGACATGCTGTCATATGAATTGCTGCCTTCGTCCCATCGGAGGTTGAACTTGACTGTGGGCAGTTTATCAAACACCTCAAATGGCTCCAAGGACTGAAACAAACCCCAGCAACTTTCCAACAATGAAACTTTAAACAAGCTTTCAAGGCTCTCTGGACTGCTGAATTTTTATTTTCTTCTTTGAAACTGTCCCGCTGCAAACAGCAAGAATATGTTGTGTGTGGTTAGTTAGCAGAATGTGCACCACAGATCTAATCCATCGATTCCATGCTGCCTATTATCTTGAAAGGTAAACAAAGGGTAAACAATCACTAAATGAGTATCTTCTCAACAGCAGTAAATGCCCCAACAAATAATGAAAATGTTAGCCTTATTTTACCACCTCAACAATTTTAACGTGAATATTTGAACCGCAAACACAGCATATGCTCATCTGTAAACTTACCCGTGTGTCTTGTGCTGAGAGCCATGAAGCGGCTCTGCTGGATGGTGGCTCTTTTGGCTCCAGGTCTGACAAAACCACCTGATACAAGCCACTGCCAAGCAGGCAGTGATGGTTTCTGTCATACACATGCAGAGCTGCACCAAAAACCATGGGTTCTTCCTCATGGTATGACACACGCCCATTCTTCCTTCGCTTCTGTGGCGGCTCATCTGAAATATTAAATGACACTGTGACTGTTGCGCCAACAAATTTATCAAATATTACACAAAGCTTATAGTCTTTTAGAATATGAAAGATATATACAGTGGAACCTCCGGTATCCGTCTCTCTGGTATACGACTCCCTCCGTTATGTGACCTGAAAACTTCTGACGGATTCACTTCCAATAATAAATTACCTCTGGTATGCGACAACCTTGTTTATGCGACCAGCGACCGTGTCCTTAAGACCTTTATACGACTGTCTTATTCAATTTAAAAGAGATATCAGTTAAATTATTGTCTGTACCTTTCGTTTTTTTCTTTCATATTAGTGTACGCTTGCTGTTGTCTGCTATTTCCGGTTCGCAAGTAAGGGACATTACTCGCCTACACTGGCTTGTCAAAATGGCGTCGCGCAAGAGGAAAGTTTTGAGTTTGGCAGAGAGAAAGTTTTTCCCTGTTCAAAATGTCTGAAGACACGACTGTTTTCTATTTTTGACGTTGTGAATAAAAGACAAAGCTAAAAATAAAACATGTTTTACAGTTTTCTTTGTCAGAGAATACATGCTGGTGAGTGTGAAAATTAGGACTACATACCCCTCCGAGCCTGACCCTCCCTCTCCCCTCCCAACCCTTGTTTCCGGTATAAGACCACCTCTATTATAAGACCGTTTTTTCTAAGATTTTGAACGGTCGTATACCGGAGGTTCCACTGTAGTACCCTATGCAGCAGGAGGAATGTAGGCACACAGACAAACTTAAAAATGTGCAGACTCTCTATTACTCTCCCTGAAATAGAAAACAATTTCTAATTCAGCAAATCAAAGGCCAAAAAAACAACAAAAGATATCCTTCTGAAAAATCAACAAATCTTTATTATCCACAGCACAGAATTCATAAGACATCGGGATCAAGAGTATCATGATGTAAAACCAGGGTTGGGTTCTTATTGTAAAATTTTACATGTACAACTCCACTCATTTGACTGTGTCAGCAAGTGCATAAAGGCCTGAAGGGATGAAAATAAAATGTACCATGATTGTGGAGGTCGCCATTGCACAGTCCATTGGGCAAGCTGTGCCGTATAGGACACGTCACTTTGAGAAACAGCCCCGCAGTGCGCGCCAAGCTGCCATTGGTTTGTGTGAACTTGTGGGAAATGGTAGAGCCATTTTCTGTGGGTGAGATGGGAGGACGAGGGTTGATGGGAATTTTGGCTTTACCCAGGCTTATTGGCATCGACCCAGGTGCTGACGTCGACTGTCAAAATGAAAAAGGGCAAAACACTTAAAATATTCGCTTAGAAGTAATTTCGTATCACTATCAGGTTTGCAGAGATCAAGTACATTTGTATTTAATTAAAAAACTAGAAGGGCAAAGCCCATATGACTCATATGCTCCTCAAGGAACTCACAATATTTACCATGATAATGAGTGCCCCGAAAAAAAATCAAACTGGAATTAAAATGCAAAGTAATATTTTGATCTTAACTTTGAGATGACCTTGAATTCCAGCTCCACATACACTCATGTACTCTATGAAATAAAGTACAGCAAAAGTTATATTAGGCCAATAAACTGTGACCTTGGGATGACCTTGACCTTCAGTGACCTTTACCCAGGGTGGAGAACAACTGAATCAAGAAATCTCTGAAATCCGGCCGGGGCCCAGGGGCCAAGCCCCGGTCTTCGCCCCCTGGAAGAAAATGAATTTAGGCAATTTTGAAAGTAATTTAGGGCCTCTCCTGAATTCAAAAAGCACAAAGTAAACATCAATAGAAACAACAACCCCCCAAAAAAAGAATGTTTTATGCACATGTCTTTCAAAAAAGTTAAGAATCTTGATTTGTAGGCCTAACAAAGTTTGAGGTCCACCACTGTTACACACAAACTCCACATTTCCAATTTTACTGGGCACACGTTTGTCTAATTTTTAGCTGTAAACAGGCAAGAATTTTTATAATTTTAGAGATATTTAGGGGTACGTTAGTAAAAACACCACATCTTAGGTATTACTATTAGTGACTAGTGTATAGATTTAAATGAAATAAAATGCAAAATGAACAGAAATAAATTCTCTTTTGATTATCTACCTTTTTATACTTCTCTTGTCATGTCTTGTTTTTTATTACTCCATGTGTATAAAAAAAAAAGCTTTAAAAAGTCCAAACAAGTCCCCTCCTCTTCTTCACTTTCATGCCAGTCTGAAAGATCGTATGCATGCACACTACTGACACTAATTGTCTAATGTCAGTACCGATCTCTTCCTCCGACTCCAAGTCCATTTCTCTCACTTTAATGTCTAATAAATGGAAGCCTGTAAACTCCCCTTCATCAGTCGAAGAATCCAAACCATCCATTTTAGACACACACACAAGAAAATTTGGAAAAAAAAATTCGAAAAAACGAACGCATTTCACAACAGGATAAACCGGAAGTCAATTGCCGGAAGTCTCACAATCTTTCAAACAACGCGAGAATATAACCACATGGTTGATACGGACGCTTTTGGACGTTTTGCCTGTTTAGAACTTCGGCCGCTTTTGGCCGCTATGCCCAATAAAGGGTAGCCCCTCAGCTTCTCACACTCGGAACTCAATATTTTTTTATCGGAAATGCAAATGCCTTCCGCGGAAATCCGCGGATCCGCGGAAAGTTCTCCACCCTGTTTACCTTAGGATGACCTTGACGTGACCTCTCATGCATGTCTGATCAACCCAATGTAGTTGCTTACTATGGGTTAAATAAACAGCCATTCCACTGCACAAAGATCTGTTGTTTGTATGTTTTTGCATGACCTTGACTTTCAAAATCAACACAAAAACGGAACATATATGTGCAAGTGCCAAAAGGTCGTTTTGAAACAGTATGCATTTTAAAAATGGAAATAAATGTGTATTTGAAATTATGTGTTTGTTGTAATTTGTGATATTGTATGGATATATGTTAGAGAGATATATAAAATAAACTGATGCTGTTAATTGTAGAATTAGTATATATAAAAAAATAAAACAGTGAAAAAAATGGGATTTTTTTGTGGTCCAGAAAGCTGTAAGTTATAGTTGCTCACATTAGAGTCTCTTTACTCATTTAAATGAAATAACAACTGGATAAAATTTTGCAGTTTGACTTACCAATGTTTAAGCACTTAACAATTTATCTGTAACCATTTTTGAAATTATTGCATTATAGCCTAATTTTATTCACGGACGGTCGTTACATCAAATGTCAAAATCGTACTATTCTTTGCAGACCAAAAAACAATGCTTTAGTGAAGTTCCAGTCCTAATTTTGGGATAACCAAAGCGGAGAAATGTATGGCAAATACAAATATATTTTGTTTAAAGGATAAAACGAAATTCTTATAGGTAAAATATGGCAGAATATCTCACTTTTTAACAAAATGTCAAAAAGTAACGACCGTTCATACTCGTTTTTTTTATTTATTACTTTACGTTTTGAAACCCATTCCGACATTTTATTGATCACGTGACCAAAACAGAAAAGACAAATGGCGGCTATTTTAGCTGAGAGCAAGCTACGGGAAAAACGGGTTAAGTTTTCATAAAATGTCAAAAAATTTTCAGTAGTACGACCGTCACACAGAAGTTTGATATGATCGTTTCTTCACTTGTGTAGAGTTGGATTGTACATTATGCTTTTATTTCGCAGTATTTTTGGAGGAAAGTGAAAATAAAAATGATCGGAAGCGTAAACATAATAAAGTAGAACAACCAATTGATGTTTTTTAGATCGACAGATGTCTTATTTCAGTAGTATCGACCGTCACTTTTCATCAGTAACAAGTCAGAGGGTTTTCTTTACCTTTGGTTGGAAAAAAAAACATGTCCCTAGCAGTGATTTTCTAACTACAGATCGATAATCTAGGTTATCCAATTTGACAGACTCTTACAAGATCTGTGATGACTATAATGTGATAAATAGGCCTAAATTCATTAAATAATCAGGTTTACATTTATTAATTTATTCAAATATTGTTTGTTTTATTTTTTATTTTTTCACCATTTTTCAAGTTGATACTTTTTTTTTACTGTTTTACTTAATACATAATAATTAGTAAATATGCTGATAACATGAATAATTTGTCTTTTTGTCCTAAATGTGCACATTGCTTCATTATGTATGTCAACACTACTGACAACAGTGTCTCGTGTAACAACCGTCACAATGGTTTTCAATATCAACATTTTGTATTACTTGACAATGTTTAAATGTGTTTTATTTTAAAATGTGATCTAAATGTTTTAGAAACAAACATCTTAAACCATTAAAGCAAATTATAACATACCCATGAAAACATTAAACCAGATTTGCGTGATGGTTGTTACATCTGACATGATCATGTTCATATACTGCTTTTTGATATTTCATTCACTTGTGTTTTTTTATTATTTTTTCTTTCAATTGTGGAAGCTTTATTAATTTTAATAGTTTTAAGTTACACATTTATTCCATCAGTTAAATTATGGGTGATTGAGGATGTCAGTGTAACAACCGTCACGTTGTCAGTTTTTTTCACATACATGGCTTTATGTGAAAATTCCTTTAATGAGTTATCTTTTCATGCACATTTCCTTGAAGCCTATACATAAGACTTACAAAAAATGCAAATTATTATGTAATCAAAAACTATTAAACTGCTTATCCAACACCTTTTGGCACTTGCACATATATGAAAGATCAATCTATGATATCTAAATTTAAAAAAAAGTTTGGACTTTATATATCTCATGGTGTAGGGTTATGCTTTTAAATAATTGTCAGCTACATACATATTACATATCTAAAAGTCAAAAACAATGTAATTTTTGTTTTCCTGCCAGTTTAGTTCAGTAAGATGGCACTGTGTGAAACGTTTAAGAACCACATATCCAGTCGCCAAATGTATTAACTATACTTTCACAAATATTATTATTTATATGTGACCAATTTGTAATTTTAATTTATTACAATTAGCAACAACAAAATATAACAGCTCATTCTTGTCTGTAAATTATATTCATCAAAGTCAACTATGAAATGCATTCATCTTACATTAGAAACTAAGTCATAATTATTGTAACAAAAACGCAAAACAAACACCATCATAGCAAAAAAATGAATAATGTAATTGTAAAGATGGTGGAGTGTGGAAGGGTTGTGGTGGGGATGAGGGAAGAGTGGCTGCTACAAAATGCATAGCATTCTTGCGTTGTTTGCTTCTGGCACGGGTATGGAGATTGTTCTTTCCATTGCTTCCATACTTAAATCACTTTAGAGCAGATGGCACACAAACACTGTCCAACACTGACTATCAAGCTTCTGTATGCAAAGGCCCAGAGCACTAACTCGTAGGACTTTTCATGAGAGTATTGTAGTGGCTACCAGTAAGTGCTCTGAGCCTGTGCTGTAGCCAATTTTGAAATGGCAAGTCGTTTTAGTCTTTCTCCTCCAACCATCATCGCCCATTTGTTGGCTAGACCAGTCTCAAGCAAATCAGTTGATGTGTTTTCTTTGACAAAGCGCTGGCATTATGAACGACTAAACATTTCCACTGGATCCGGCGCTAGTCAAAACACGCAAAACAAGAGATGAAGTCGAGTTGATCGCAATGGCGTGCAAAACAATATGGAAGCCCATGGGGTTTACAGTCACTAACAGCACGGGCTGATTTTCCTTTTCTGGTCAAATGAAAACTAAAACCTGCAACCGACTTGCGAACGGGGTAAAAATCGCAAATCTCATAAACAAATTTTCAGTTATTCTATCCGTTTATTTTCCAACTGACAGTTTTCCAGTGGGCTAGTATCACCCATATATATACATGTGCACACAGAGCAATAATAGTTTAGATGCCCCTTTACTCTCTTCATCCAAATAATTAGTAGCCAAACTCTTAAAAAATATCTTCATTTTTACCTTTCTTTTTCTGTGGCCATTTTTCAACACCTGAATCTCCACCTCTGCCTGCTCAGCATCTGTTTGAACTGTAACACATACAACAAGGTCGCAATGTACACATACTTGCTACCTGTGCACCAGACAGCATACAATTTGTTGCTGCATCATGTGCATACATGTACTAACACATATTTGTAAACAAATACATACAATGATACATGTCTCTGAAATGTATAAAAGCAGTTCTGTACTGAAAAATGTGCCTGCCCTAAGGCATAATCTTAATAGGTAGTCAAAAGCCATTTTTAAAAAATGATTTCCTCATCACAAAACTGACATAGATTTAAAGAGCTTTTCATTCTGAACACAGTGGTATATTTTTTTTCCCCATAGGACAAATAGGTAAAAAGTTATTAATGTTTGAAAATGCCGAATGTTGGTGTTTCTTTGGCAACGTTTTGGAATTGAAGAAATTGACAACTTTGGAGTCTCAAAGTGAAGCCAATATTGATACCAGAAAGCTGATTTTTGACAGGTAACCCCTTCATATGTTATACTCCAAGCCCAATTTTCTTCAGGCCTATCCCATGTAATGTTCAGCCGTTTTGGTACTTCAAAGTTGGGAAATCATCAAATTCGCAGTGCGTGCCGGCAAATGGTGTGCTACTACGCTCAGCACTCGTGTCGCTGAATAGGCCTACGAGTGGGCCATGGCCGGAAGAAAACCCGAACACCGTTTGGGTAGACTTTTCTACGGCAAAGCGCTCCGCGATACAATAATGCACAAATTAATAAATACCCTAGTTTTATAAAGGAAAGTCTGCTCTTTATTTCTTGCTAAGTTTTAAACTTCTAGTTAAAATCAAACTTACATCAAAACCGCTTTATCCACTTTGTTCGGCTAGTAACAAAACGTTTACACACGAGAGCCCACCATACTTATATGTAAATGAAGCTAAGTATCCGAACTTCTCATTGGTTCTTATTTTTAGGCCATCCAATGAAGTATCGCAAAGCGCTTAGCCTTTGAAACGAGTCACCTCTCAGCAAACGACGGTGACAATTTTTTCGCAGCGGCATTCAGCGTTCGGATAGGGGCGTATTCAAAAGCTGTTTTCTCGGAATCTTTCGCATAAACATGCATTAAAAACAACACAGATGTAAAGATAAAGCTTTCAATTTTTATTTGAATACAGCCACTGTTCGTTTTGATGCAGTTTTACATTAATAATAAGTGTTGAAAGTGAAGTGAAAACTGAGTCAAAACTGCCGAGCGGACAAGAGCCAATGAAGGGCTTGGAGTACCTAATCTTAACCATTATTTTTTCCTGAACAAATATACTGTTACCCAAAGGGTACAAATATGAAAATTAATCGGAATATTATGCGCTGCTTACCATCACGGTTGTAAAATCCAAGAAATTTTACAGTGATTGCATCTTGTCGGTTTCTGGACAGAAGAAAACAATAAAGGTTAACAAAAACAGATTACAATGAAGTAAACTATGAAAGATTCGTTCGAACAATAAATTATAAGCGATAAACTCATCTATAGAAATTACAAGATATACTTGTTTACAGTTTCATATGTTGTTCAGGTATACACATTATGATGGTGATGTTGAAAGGCGCCGGAGCCACTCTCAGACAAAATTATGGTAATGAGCCTACTGGAGATAGGGCAGCAACCCATGACAGAGGCTAAAATGTCTTTGTGGACCAAGAATCCAAAGCCGTGGTCATGCCTGTCATTTCTACCGCTGAAATAAAGCTTGTGGCCTTTGTCGTCGTTATTTCACCTAGGCCTTTCGCCGCAATTCTGTGATACCTAAATTGTTCCATCGATAGTGGTCCAGCTCATGGGCCAGTTCCTCTAATGTTCCTATGACGATGTCTCTTGTGCAGATCTTGCTAAGCTGTCCATCAATAACACACTTAAATCACTTCTGTCCTGGTGGCCAACGGAAGGCACAGTCCTCGATGACCCGGGCGACGACTGATCCGGTATGGAGCGAGTGGTTCTTTTTATTATTTGGTGCGTCTTGGACAAGAAAGATCTGGCAGATCTCAATCCTCTCCAGGTTGTTGGCCACAGCCGAAATTCACGAGTACAGTGTGGCTTGCCTTGACCCCGAGCATGTGGTCCTTGAAGCTATAATAACGTGAGGTTCCTCCGCCCTGTCCGGTGACTTCTGTATAGAAGACTTTCGCCCAGTGATGCCGTGCTGACATCACTCCTGTACTGTTAGTCGCCTCTTACGACATGCCAGAAAATGTGGGGTCTATTCTATTCAGTGCCTGAACCCACAATTAACCTAGTAGCAATCAGTCTATTGATTGGGCATTTGCTCACCTGTATCAGTAATTAAATTATTAATGTTTAATATGAAGATTACCTGTCTTGCAGTTCTTTCTTGTGCTTGGCAGTGACACTGGCCAAAATAGAATCAATTTTGAAAGTTTTCCTGGAAACAAATACAACAGCAACATTGAAATAATGCAAGCAAACTGAGAGATACTTCTTTATTTTTTTCTTTTTTCTTTGAAATGTAACTGAAAAAATTCAAACTTTGTAAGTTTGTTACCTGAAAAATCAATTACTACTTCAAGAATATCAAAAATCACCACCCCAAAAGCATTTTCTTTTCAATTTTATTTCTGTATTCAATTGTTAGTAAGTGCTTGAACTGTTAAGGATACAATGCTAGCAGGGGACAGTTAGGGAGGTGGAGTGGAAATTAAAGATTGTTCAAAACTAATGGGATTGTTCATTTCAATTCGAAAATTCAATCAAGGCTTAGCATACCTCTTTTTGTTGGAAACAGAGCTGCGTTCTTTCATATAATGCAGTGTCCTAGGTAGAAACACTGGCTGGAGAAAAAAGAAAATAAATGAAAAGCAATACATAAAAATTTAAATCTGAAAGTGATAATAATTTATTTAATTTATTTTTTCTTTGGAATTCCCAACCACTCATCTGTTGTTTAAAAAAAAAAAAAGTGATGGTAGATTATTTTAAATTAAAAAGTTGAAGTCCTCATGTCACCTGTGTAGATAATCTATGCAACTGAAAGCAAATATGTCATTTGTCAGTCAGTTCAAGTGCTGAAACTGACAACTATGTGGTTTGTCACCACAACCGAACATAGCAGGAAAACGACAAATAACTCCCAAGTCAAACTGTACTTACTAAAACTATGCTCCTTGATCGCAGGTATCTGTAGATTTGAGTGGGTTCTGAAACACAATATGTAATCTAAATAATTTGACATCAGCATCTTGTACATCACTAACAGTCATGTAAATGAATCTTGAGACAGTTGAACCAATCGAGTGTGATCATGATGATCGGAACTCGGATGAATGGCCGCGTTTCCTGAGAAAGGAAAATAACCTACTTTCAAACGCCTGCAAAAACAGCTCGTGGTCAGCTTCAATGTTATCGGTTGAAGACTCCGGAGGAGCTGGAACATCTGCGAGTCGCTTTTTAGGTCTCATTTTGCTGATCAGGCAATTAAATCTTTCAATCCGCGCGTCCACAACTGTACACAAAGCAGCCCGAGTTTATCCAGCGCTGAAGTAAACGGATGTGACGACAGTTTCCAAAAGCCAATCAGCAACTAGGATTGCAAGGTGCGCGGGTGTTTGGTGTTTGGGGGATGGTAAGTGTGAGGGAGGTGCCAGACATTTTATATGAGGAATGTAGGCCCTGCCTTACACAAGATTAAAAGTAGGGTTTTTTGAGTCCTCCGCCTTCCCATTCCATCTAAACTTCGTTCTAAAGCTGGGTCATTGAAAAATGGGATTCATTCATTAATTTATGTCATTATTTCACATTATGATTTTAGACCATAGACACACAAACACACACAAACACACACACACCAACACCCACACACACCCACACACACACACACACACACACACACGCACACACACCCACACTCACACACACACACACTTTGAACAATTAAATTATTAATAGTGTAACAATTTAAACAAATGAAAACTATCATAAAAATTCCTTGTCAGTTTCACAGAATACATATCCTATCCTATCCTATCCTATCCTATCCTATCCTATCCCATAACTCGGAGATCGTAGGGGCACCACAGATGATCATTTAACCAGCTAGCGTACTCCATCTTTCCCTGTCCTCAGCAACCCTGTTTGTTTCGCTCAGTGTCAAACCAGTCCATTCTCGAATGTTGTCCTCCCACCTCTTTTTCGGTCTCCCTCTTCTTCTACCTCCTTGCAATGTGCCTAGCAGCATGGTCTTTGCAAGACCTGATGATCTGGTGACGTGGCCATATCATCGGAGTTTCCGTTTTTTTCACCACTGTGAGCAGGTCATCATGTTGTCCATATTACTCAGGCAGTTTCTCACTTTCTTCAAAGTGCAGATAATACCAGATTTAAGCAATTTAGGATTCCAAAGAATCAATCCCTCCACCTCAAAAAACGAATTAAGTCAGAAACCACGACAACACAAATCCAGACTAAACACATGTTGAAGTGATCAGTTCATTGACTTAATTGTCTAGTCACTGTCAAACGCCATTCGCAACACGAAAATAAACTATTTCATATACACGTATGCCAACTATTTCAGTAGTCTGTAGTCGCATGTTGTCATCAAAGTCTTTTGTTGTTGTTGTTGTTGTTGCTTTGTTTGTTGTTGTTTTTTTTTCTCCCAAGAATACCATATTAACAGCAGCAAAACTTTTGTTAATTTCAGTCTTAATAAAATCTGATCTCTAAAGCAGTCAAAATCTTGTAATAATCATAAATCTGTACATTTTGGAGACTGGTTAAATTTTTTAATTCGGTTGGTAATAAATTGTGAACATCAGCACATTTGATAACAATGTGCTCTACACTAATTTGTTTTCTCGCAAATGCAAGGAATATTTCCACACTACTTAGTTTTCCATACATTCAAAAATAATCTATGAGCGAAACTACTAATTTGCCTAGTAATGCCTGATATGTCAGGAAGTGTATAATAGCTTTTCTGTTTTCTAAAATGATTGTCAATAATGTTTGATATTTCATGATTTAATGGGATGCAGAAGGGGGGAAAATATATAGACATGTTTTCACAAGACTTTATTTATTTATTTATTTATTTATTTATTTATTTATTTATGTATGTATTTATGTATTTATGTATTTATGTATTTTTTTAGGTGTTTATTTATTTGTGATTGCACTTGTACTCTAACATTTATTCTAGTGTGTTCTCACTGATCAGTAACATATACTGATTCAACAGATACCTACATTAAGTGTTTTTCATTGCTTCCATTTATACAAACAAAACTAAAATAAAATTTAAACAAATAAATAAAAATACTACTTTGGGGATTGGAATCTGGGTTCAAAGACAAATCAACAATATTTAATGTAGATTTAAAAGTAATAACTAAATCAATGAATAAGAAAAATAAAAATAAATAAATAATATAATAATAAGTAACTAAATAAATATATATAATTTTAAAAAAAAACATTAACTAGAGAACCATGCAGCCATATATGTATATTATACGTACATGAACGTTTATTGCAATTGGAAAAAAAGAAATCTTAATATGAATAAATTTCAACCACTGAATCTCAGATGTTATTATAATATTTAGGGGTTAAGCAAGCTTTATTTCATTTCAACAAGTTCTATTTTAGTTTTTTATAATTAAGATTATTAATTGGTAGATTTTGCATGCGCCTATGGAAAGACGTGTAGCACTCAAGGGACACAAATCTATTAACTATTCCTCATCAAGATGGCGGCTACCACTACGTTTTCAAACCCAACCCAGCTTTTGCCACTAGGTATGTACGAAACCCAGTTCATTTTAGAAAAAGCTAGCAGTTTCAACCAAGACGACAAGAGAAAGAATTCTTTTGTTATGGTATAAAAGATGAAAGGCAGGGACTTGGATCAGGGTTTCGAATAACACACAGTACTAACATATTATAACAATAAATTGAATAATTGTGAATCACTGAATGTGATGATCTAACTAGTGACTAGTAGTAGACTACTATATTAATTTACTAATTTCTTACTTGGATAGGCCCTAATATATAATTATATATAATTTAGGAAAATTTGCTAGTTTGGGTGTAATGGTTAATGGATCAGCCACATAGAAATGCTGAATCAGTTTACTTAAAACTTTCCACAGGTTAATTTCCACGTGTTCACTGTTTGTCAATGCAGTCTCTGTCTGAGTTAGGAATTTTCCTTTTGATCAAAATTCCAATACAAGTGCTACAAACAATGACAAAATTAAATTGGTGTAATCCATCTGCAAATTTTTGACATCAAAATAGGGCAGCCTTCCAAAAAAGTCCAAAGAAACCATTTGGAGTTTCATGTGTGCACAGTGATGGAGATCACGTACAATCGTATGTGTTTCACGTAGGCCTACTGAGTTGGGAAATCACGTAACGAAAATGTAATGAAAGGGTATAAACACGCACAAAGTCAGTGCCAAAGGGGTATGAAAACGTAAAGCGAAGTTTATGACGGCCTACTAGCGCCAAAACCGAGAGTTACCATTATCACGAGATAATTAAAATTATCACGTGTTCTGTGTAATTTACAGAGATACCGGTAATCTGCAGTGTTAATTAATACCTATCACTATTTGCCAAGCCTGGTACAGAGGCTTGATACCACCTCCAGAGCTTATGGAATGGAAATAAGTGCAGAGAAGACCAAGACCAACAACACCAATGGCATCAACACGGACATCAAAGTCCAAGGCCAATCCCTCAACACAGAGCATAGCTTCAAATATTTAGGAGCCATTGTATCAGACAATGGGTCCCGACAGGAAGTCCTCTCCAGGATCGCACAAACAACTGCTGCCCTGACAAGGTTGAAGCTCATTTGGAAAGACAGGACCATCAGTCTACATTCCAAGTAAAACTGCTGCGCTCCCTTGTCATCTCCATCTTCCTATCATATGCTTGCGAAGCATGGACCCTCACGGCAGATCTCCAATGAAGAATACAAAGCATGGAGATGAGGTGCTACAGAAGACTTCTGGGCATTTCCTATACTCAACACATCACCAACGACGAAGTCCGACAGACCATCACACAAGCCATTGGACAACACGATGATCTGCTCACAGTGGTGAAGAAACGGAAACTCTGATGGTATGGCCACGTCACCAGATCATCAGGCCTTGCAAAGATAATTACAATTATCATTGGAAATTATAAATATCAAGCTGAGCATGCTCGGCCCGATGCGAGATGCGCATGCGCGGCAGCGGCACTGTTCCCAGCACGCCTGGGGTTTGGGCCCTAGTAAAGCGTGGCCAAAACTGAAAATTAGTAATTAACACTGTGAATTACCGGTATCTCTGTGAATTACACGGAACACGTGTTAATTACAATTATCACTGATAATATGTAAGTTTTGCAGGCTTTGACGCTAGTAAGCCGCCTTACCAGAATTAAGCATGATCACGTGAAAATTATAATTATCAAGTGAAAATTTTAATTATTATGTGATAATTAAAATTTTCAGTTTTGGCGCATTTCCAGGCGGATTGATAAAGCCCAAACTGAAAATTAAACATGATCACACGAACATATTTGTAATTTTCAATGATAATTGTAATTATCTCTTGATAATTGTAATTATCCCATGATATTTGTAATTATCACATGATAATTGTAATTATCAGGTTTTGGCGCTAGTAGGCCGCCATATAAGTTGCTGGGAGGTATCATCAGGTTCAACTATTGAGTATTGTATTTTCGGTTGTGCGTACAGCTTTCGCTCGATTTGGATCGTGCGCCTGTGCGTCCTGCGTGACCGCCTACCACCCTCTCTCCCCCTTCTATTCATTCTGTCGCTTCCGAGAAACAGCCAATCATATGCACGATAATATTCACTATTTTTTCTCGACGCTTTTGATTGGCTATATTATAAGACTGACAACAACCCAACATTAAACATGGCCGACAAGCAGCGATCTGAGGGGAAGCCGAAGAAAAGGAAAAATAAAGCAGACAAAACTAATTGCTCAAAAAAATTAAAACAAGATGAAGGAAAAGAAAAAACAAACTTTTTTGTCGCCTTTGGCTTTGAGTGCTCGGTAAGAGAAGAAAAAGGTGAGCCGCAACCGGGCCCGGCTGAAGAAACTCAAACTGATGAAAAGACTTTCCAGGAGAAATGGCTCCTGGAATTTCCGTGGCTAACACTGAAAGAAAATGGTTTTATGCTGTGCAAAACATGCGCCAAACACAAGACATTGTTTATTACGTATGTTGGTGTACCCCCTAAAAAACTGAAAGGGGGTATAAAAACCCCCTTATGTTTGCAATGAGGGTATGAAAACCCCCACATGTTTTGGTTGAGGGTATAAATACCCTTAGCTTAAAAACTTTCTCCATCACTGATGTGTGTGTCACTGTAATGTCGTTTCTACATGCCCCCCCCCCCCCCCCCCACACACACACACACACATATGATATATATATTCTTAGGTGCAAGTACTTTCTAGCAGATCAAGTAGAAAATTATTTAAAGGAATATATTATGTATACTTTATCAACAGCAATGGATGAGTTTATAATCTGCAAGTTATATTTTGTTTCATTTGCAGAATTGGTGGACAAATGTATTGGGTCTAAACTGCATATCATCATGAAGAATGACAAGGAAATTGTTGGGACACTTCTTGGATTTGACGACTATGTCAGTATCCTTTTCAATGGACCTTCAAATGTGTCAGTGTGCACTTTTTGTGATAGGGTGAAATTGTTTGCCCTCATCGCCATGCTGATAGTGTTAGCATGCATGCGAAAACATAAAAATGTTCAGAAAGACTTTATCAGTTGATGGCCTTCTTCATCCACAAACTACAAACTACTACTATTAGTTCTAATATTAATTTACACCTACCATGTAATTGATACACTGACAATGCTGTTTTACAGCCTAAAATAATGGTTAGCTCCTATCCTATCCTATCCTATCCTATCCTATCCTATCCCGTAACCCGGAGGTCGTAGGGGCACCACAGATGATCGTTTAACCAGCATACTCCATCTTTCTCTGTCCTCAGCAGCCCTGATGGCTTCGCTCAGTGTCAAACCAGTCCATTCTCGAATGTTGTCCTCCCTTAGGTTAGCTCCTATTATTAATATTATTATTTTCCTCATCAAGACGTATCTGTTATATTATTTTGTATGTAGTATATCATTTTGTTCTTTGAGTAAAACACTGAAGACAACGATTTTTTTAAATTTTGTTTTGTCTTGTTTTGATTTTTGATACTTTATTATCCCTTTTTATCGGGAAATTCTGGGCCGCCTCCTGTGGCATGTCCAATCCCAACCTACCTAATATTAGTTGTCTTTTTTAAATTTTAATGGGGGAGCAAACCGGAGTACTGGGATAATACCTAAGGTGTTGCCTGAGATGAAAGTAAATAATATTGGGAGAAATGAAATGCCCAGTGGCGGAATTGATCCCACACCTTTCAGGCGCCATTGGTTTCTAGCCTGTGGACAATGCTAGTTAGTCTCACCTTAGACTCGGATGCAACGCTCGCTCTAGAGATCTAAGGCGAGCGTTTCATGTATTATTTATTTAAGGTGATTGATACACTCCTAGAAGCATAACTCAATGTTTATTAAAATGATTATTGTTCTTATTGACCCGATTTTCTTGACTTGAGTGCAAGACATGGTTTTGGAGGATGTCACTGAATAGTGAGTACACCATTTTCTGTTTATATTATTAGGCTTCTTTCGGATCCTCTACTTCGTGGTTCTTTTCCATTCGTGATGCTTTTCCATTTGAGGTGTCTGCGAGGCGACTTCTTACGCCAAACAATGACAGTTGCAGACAAACTTGACCAACTTCTTGTACCTCTCTTCAAACTACTTTCTAACTCTAAGTCTCAAAACAAGCATAGATCCTCATTTTCACATTTAAAAGGGTTGAAGTAAGGTCCCCCTCACAAAATCACATCATTTTGTTTGTCATACCAGCAACGTAATAAACAAAATATTCCCATGAAGTTAAATGTCCGTTTGACGAAATCACTTTGAAGAAGTTCGTGAACTTTCAAGTTTCGCCTTTGCATACTAATGACTGCTTAAACTGCTGACCTCTGGAAAGAAAGTAGTCTGGAACCATTTTCACAACAAAATTCATTTGCTACCGAAAGAAGCCTATTACTTTAGATGATTTCAATTGGCTTAATACTGATTTAAGTTATTAAATTAATGTTATTGTATAAATTTAGTTAGTTGGCTTCAGCAAACTATTTTGTGATTGCTGGATAGTAGTGGCCAGCACTTTGAGAAGCTCTCTGAACTTGTAAGTGCGCTATATAAGACTAGAGTAATATAAGAGTAATATCTTTTTTTAGTTAGTTTGGTAATTATTTATTTATTTATAAATGTATAGTTTGCTGATTTGTTTGATAGTTTTAGTTAGACTGAGCTTTAATTAAGTTGGTTGGTGTGTTTTATTTCTTGTGATTTATATGAACATGTGTGTATTACTATTAGATAGATCTATCATTTATAAATAATGTTTTCTTATGTATGTATTTAGAAAATTGTGTATTTGCTATAATTTTGTTGTTGTTGACAGTATATACTTACTGATATACTAAGTATAGATAGATAGATAGATAAGATAGATAGATAGATAGATAGATAGATAGATAGATAGATAGATAGATAGATAGATAGATAGATAGATAGATAGATAGATAGATAGATAGATAGATAGATAGATAGATAGATAGATAGATAGATAGATAGATAGATAAAATATATTTAAAAAAAATAAATTTATCTTCTTCTTTTTTGAGGAACGTAAGCTGCCGCTACTGTTGCGAGCACAAGCGCTGTTCTGTCAATGCAAAGAAATACTAATACTAATACCATATTCGCTAATTAGAACATTACTCACAATATTATTTCTCAAGTCAACTTTTTATTTCTGGCTGCACTGTGCCCTTCGAGACCAAAGACACAGGCGCACAAAAATACATATTTTTTAAATTATGTTTATTCTAAACAACACTTAAAAACCACTGCATGTTTTGGAGGCAGACAGAGCGATACTCGCACTCACACCCACAGACAAGAGAGAGAGAGAGGGGGAGAGAGAGAGAGAGAGAGAGAGAGAGAGAGAGAGAGAGAGAGAGAGAGAGAGAACATCCACATATAATAATACTGATTTACACAACACACCGGGCGTATCAAAAAACCGTGGCATTTATTCCTTATTCTAATTAAAATTACACAACATTTAAGAATTCGACCCAAAACTTCTACACGCCCAAACAAAAAACAGTGACCGTGTGTGTTAACATTATATTAAAAACCCATTTAAGATTCCTACATTATAATCTACTCACACTAAACAGATTTGACCGTCTAAGTAAGCCAAAAAACATTACGAGGCAGGCAGCCCAAAAAACACAATCTGCCTTAGAGGACAGCTTTAGCTGCAATCTAAACTGGTTCAACATTTCTGGAATCACTGGCGACTTTCTTCTTTACCTCACAACCCTTTTCTCTGTCTATGCCCTTAAGAGTGGACTTTACGAACCACGAGTCCCCAAAGGGATTCTGTAGTCCACACTCCAAGTGAAGAATACGCACAATATTAATGTACTGCTTTACCGACGACAGCTTTAACCTGCGGGCCAGATATGTTGCATATAGCGCTACCACTCTATCAGTCACAGGCACTGGAGGAATACACATTTTATTACAAAAATCCATGTAGGCATTCAGATGGCATCTGTATGTTTTAACAGTATTTTCGGCAAAAGTGCTTCCTCTAAATGATGCTAGCTCTCTAGCTCTCCTGAGGTCCTCTTCGAACGTTTTTGCTATTTCTGCAAGAAAGGAAAAAAGATAAAGCATTTTCAGACATATGTCGGGGTAAATCAAAGCCATGATTTACAGTCGTATGAGACCAGTTGGACAACAAGACACCAAGTTTTTCATATTTCCCAGGCTCGTGAAGTCTAGATATAGTGTCTGGCAACATATTCACTGCACCCGGTACGTGGATGGCTCGCAAGGAAAAGTTATACCTAACACTTAGGCAAAACAGCTTCCTAAGGTTACTATTTATGAACGAGCTCTTGCTTCGTCCCTTATTAATAATGGCCTTTGTTACGGTACTGTCTGTATGCACCACCACTACACTGTCCTGCCACATGGGGGCCCAGCGCTCTACACTCTGAACCACAGCACACACCTCTTTGTAATTAATGTGCAGCTGACTGGCAGCCGGCAGATCTTTTTGAAACACAGCATAGAGCCAGTCGCCCCGCCAGAAGCACCCACTGGCCTTCTGACAAGCATCTACATGGACATGGTGGATGTTGCCACTATTGTAATACACGACTCCATTGAATAAACACAGGAATGCGAGCCACCATTGTACATCTTTTTGAAATTCTAACGTAAGCCTGACCTTATGATGTTGACGCTGCAAAGGCCTTATACTATCCAAAATGCGCCGCAGAAAAAACTTTCCTCCGCGAATCGCTTGGCAGGCCCAGTTTAGTAAACCAGCTAAGCGCTGAAGCTGGCGTTTACTAGCGCGCTTTCTCAGAGAGAATTCCTTAAGCTCCTGTTTGATTTTTTGTAGTTTTCCATTACCCAATGACAATGTGCACTTGCATGTGTCTATGACAATACCTAAAAACGTGATCTGTTGAGTGGGACCCACTACCTTTTCCCAACTGATGAAAAAACCTAACTTGCGCACCAAGCCAATCAAACAATGAAGAGCCTCGTTGCACAACTCATACGTGGGCGCTACGACTAGGAAATCATCAATGTAGGCAACAACATCATGCCAGCCGCGCCGCTTCATACAACGGCGGATCGCCTGCGACAACCTGTGGAAATGGCTAGGGGCCAGGGTTGCCCCAAACGGCAGTCTACATTCAAACAGGTAAGTGGCCTCCTTCTGTCCCTCAAACTGCCATTTAAGCCCTGTCACTTTGTACTCATCCTTGTGGACTGGCACAGACCTATATGCAGACTTCAAATCTAGTTTGGCACACCAGTACCCAGTCTTGGCAATTTTACATGCATCCTCAATGGTCTGGAATCGCTCAGGATGCAGCGTTGCATAATCGTTCATAGCCGAGCCGAAAGGACGGCTGCCGTCGTGTATCAGGCGAATGTTACCATCGTCTTTGGATATTGCGGCCAAAGGACTGACAATCAGGGGCTTACGAGACGCTAACACATAGTTACCCTCTGCAATTTGCTTTTTAAGTTCCTGTTCAACTAGCTGTTTATGTTGGCTAGCGGACTGATGGTTTTCAGCCTCTGCCTTATGTATGGCACTGGCCTTATCCGTTAGTCTAAACCCATGCTCTATTCCACACAGCAGGAAATCCCTATCACTGTCATACTGAAGTTCATCCTTCCAGCACTGTAATTTATTGGCTATCGATGCTACACTATTACTGTCCCCTAACCACTGGCACTCAAAGGGGTCCTGGGGTGGAAAAGGGGAGGCGAGGGAGGGAGGGGGGTACGAGTCCACTCGCCTAGATGCAGTTGACCGCGCACTGTCCTAGCTAGAATGGCCCACTGTCACACTGGCGGGGGCATGGCGAGGGTGGTTCGTAGCAGGGTGGTCCGAGCGAAGACAGACAATGCAAGCGTGTTCGAACTGACAATTGGGTTCGAACGTGCAACGGCCCCTACTCCACTGCTGACAGATGGGCTTTCCCGACCCGCCCAACACGCCCGTGCTCCCCGAAGTCTTGGGACGCGCCGCGGTCGTCGGCTTCTTCCGCTCCTCCACGGGACGCTCCTTTAACGACACCAACGCCAAGTGCTGTGAATCGCTGCCCCAGCGAAACTTGTAGGCTGCTTGGTTCTGACGATACTGATCATCGTATATCAGGACTGAGGACCACGTGTATCGGGCCGCCATTTCCCCAATCTTGACCGTATACGCCAGGTAATCCATCGTGTCGTCCGCAGAGAGACGGCCCGTCTCCAGCAACGTGGCCATGATCCTGGCATTTGCAGCAATCCACTGCGCCGGCGACACAACTTCCAGTCGAGGCCTCTGGCGTGGGAGGCGAATGGTCACACCCACACCCAGTTCCACTTCCTGCTCCTGCTGCCAGTTGTTCATGTTAATAAAATCTATGATCCGCAAAGCAGGCTCACCTGGGCGCCTGGTCTGAAGGAAAGAGGTAGGGTCGAGGTCAACGCGACCACTGCCACTCGCCGTAGGAGCGTCAGACATCCGCAGCAAGTCTTGAAGCGAGCACTCAGGTCTAGTAGTCAAACCATGACTAGAGAGATGTGGACCGGACAGCGATGCCGTCGTCGCCAATGATGGTGTGGATTGACGCTTGAGTTCCAAGATGGCGGTGCGCACAGAGACCAGGTGCTCCCGTTTTAGGTTAAGCGCTGTCAAGTCTTCTTCTGTGGTGTTGATTAACACCTGATAGTTATCAAAGCCATTGTCTACTAGCACACCAACGGCAGCCGCAGGCACCTGCTTGCACCACTCTTCAAAGTTAAAATGTACAGACATTTTAGCTGCAACCTCTTCGTAACAAAAAACCGGAACGTAAGCTGCCGCTACTGTTGCGAGCACAAGCGCTGTTCTGTCAATGCAAAGAAATACTAATACTAATACCATATTCGCTAATTAGAACATTACTCACAATATTATTTCTCAAGTCAACTTTTTATTTCTGGCTGCACTGTGCCCTTCGAGACCAAAGACACAGGCGCACAAAAATACATATTTTTAAAATTATGTTTATTCTAAACAACACAAAAAAAATAAATTTATCTTCTTCTTTTTTTTAAAATTACAAAATTAATTTGGTTTTTTATTGTGTTATCCAAACATGCCTTATGTTATTTGTGATCAGCGAGAGCACATCAGAAGGCAGACGTGTGACAAAGCTGGACAAACTGCTGTTAAACGGCAACAACATCACCATGGTCTGTAGCATTTGTTTATTGTACGCACTATAAGGATACCATTTTGCAATGCTATTGTGTGGAATGCTTGCTTAAGGGTTATGCGACTCACTATTTTTGGTTAGGTTAAGCATTGCTAAGCCCAGTTTCTAACTGAATGGGTGACAGAAACAAAACAGAAACAAGAACAAAACAGTGCTATATTCAGCTGCACTATAAGTACTAAGCTGTGATTAAGAACGTTTCTCTATTTAGAACTAGGAAATGTAAAGCAATGGGTAAGAGAAGGTAGACACCATCCTCATGCAGCTGGCCTTAAGGAAAAGGGGGGGTCCAGAACACTTCACAGCTCTCTCTACTACGACAGAGGTTATGGGAAAACGTTTATCTGCACCCAATTTCAAGATGTAATATTAGTTTGTTGAAGCATTGCCTTTCTAAAATCTCTACGAGTAAGACCATTTCCCGAGACTGTCAGTGCAATGTTTTCCTCTTCAGTCGTTTAGAAATGTGCTGCTAATGGTAGTAATGCAATTGATCTAAAATTGCAAATTTAACATTGATTTCCTTTCAGTTTTCTAATAGCTATCTTCCTGCCTTTACACTGCATGTTTGAATTATGAATGTTGTGTATGTAAGAATGTAACGTCAGAGCTATTATGGATTGCCATGTTTATGAGTTTGATTTTGTAGAAAAGCAGAGAAAGAGAGTCGAGAGTCAGTCGAGGTATTATATAACATTGTTATTATTATTATTATTATTATTATTATTATTATTATTATTATTATTATTATTATTATTATTATTATTATTATTATTATTATTTGTTTTTGTTTCAGCTTGTGCCTGGTGGTGATGGTCCAGAATTGACATGAAATGCTGATTAATCAGATAATCTTGTTTTATTTTCTTCAAAATTCTTCGATGTTTTGTGAGGGGAGATAAGCTTTAGAAGCTATTCATTGCCATCAGTTATATGTTTTGTTTGTGTGGGCATAACACTTCGGAGACTCAAAAAGTTAATGTTAATTTGTTATTAAATGCTTTTTAAAAAATGTATGCGTGTTTAATTTCTTCCCTCTTTCTGTCTGCCTGTCTGTCTCTCTCTCTCTGTCTGCCCCCTTTCTTTCTCTGTCTCACTCTGTCTCTCTCTCTCTCTTTGTCTCTTTATCTCTCTTTCTCCATGTCTCCATCTCTCTGTCTCTCTCTCTCCCTCTCTCTTACTCTCTGTCTCTATCTCTCTTACTCTGTCTCTATCTCTCTTACTCTCTGTCTCTATCTCTCTTACTCTCTGTCTCTATCTCTCTTACTCTGTCTCTATCTCTCTTACTCTGTCTCTATCTCTCTTACTCTGTCTCTATCTCTCTTACTCTGTCTCTATCTCTCTTACTCTCTGTCTCTATCTCTCTTACTCTGTCTCTATCTCTCTTACTCTCTGTCTCTATCTCTCTTACTCTGTCTCTATCTCTCTTACTCTGTCTCTATCTCTCTTACTCTGTCTCTATCTCTCTTACTCTCTGTCTCTATCTCTCTTACTCTCTGTCTCTATCTCTCTTACTCTGTCTCTATCTCTCTTACTCTGTCTCTATCTCTCTTACTCTCTGTCTCTATCTCTCTTACTCTGTCTCTGTCTCTATCTCTCTCACTCTGTATCTGTCTCTGTGTGTGTGTCACTTTCTCTCTCTCTCTCTCTCTCTCTCTCTCTCTCTCTCTCTCTCTCTCTCTCTCTCTCTCTCTCTCTCTCTTTCTCTCTCTTTCTCTCTGTGGCTGGGGTTTGCACTATGTTGATGATTTACTCCCGTGTGTTGATTGGCCGTTTTAGGAAACATTCAGAATTAAATTGTTGAATACAAATGTACTTTTATAAGACTCTACAACCTCACATGCAAAAGTACCAAAAGATGTGCATAAAGACCTTCTTTGACAAACAACTTTTTCCCATGACAACACAATCACGAGGAACTAATTCAGGTTGGCAAGACAACTTGCAAGCTTTAAAGGGCTATTTTTATGGTTCAGTAAAGTTGTATTGTAATGTGTATTGTACCAAGAATGTATGCTACAGCTTAGTACTAATAGTCACTGTCACGGATGATAGTGCACTGCTTAGCACAGGGATGATTCTCTCTCATCATGGGATTTATCATAAGCATATAGTGATATTTGACAGTTGGTGATGACCAACTGATGCTCATGTGTTCCAAAGTACACCCCATGCTGCCACTGTCAGTCTTCCCCTGGGGAGGCGGGTGGGGAGAGGGTAACTAATTATTCATATATTCATACTATAAAATTATCATCATTAAATGTATTCAGTGCCGTGAAACCAGTTTGTGATTAAATTCAGAGATACAGGCTGCGACCAGTATAAATACAAAGTTGGGAGAAATTATGAACATTTTAATTATTTCTACCAATTATTGCACTTTCGTCCTGTACTCTCTATTTTAACACTGGAAATAACAAGTAAATAAACGTAGAACATCGGATTAAAAACATTTGTATTCAATTTGTTGATCGATGTTTTGGTATTATTAATGACTTTTATTTATTTTTTAATTTATTCACTGTATACATTTTATTTATTTGTCCATGCTGGTGTTTTGGAGTGGTTGATTGGTTTAAATATCGGTTCTGCTAGATAAACTGTAATTGGTGAATTGATCAGTTCTATAATTAGACTTTAGCATTCATTTTCAGTGTTGGATATTTTTTTCATGAAAGTTTTCTCTGCCATAGACATTTTGTCAGTTTGGTACAAACAGACCAGTAGCTTACTTATCCAGTGCAGGGTTATTCTATCGCCTTGTTGCAAGGTATAGGCCTCGTTCAGTTATTATCACATTCCAGTGGTGGTCAAAATGCATTATTATGTTTGATGTTAAAAAAAAAGTCAAGAGGATACGTACACTACTATTACGATGACAGTGGGCATCCTATATATAGGCAGGTAAAAGGTCAAAATGACTTTGATAATGCAGACTGATAACGTAGCCTAATCACCAAATATCACTATTCAGTCATTACATAAAAAGGACATCAGTTATCATCATGATAAGAATCGTAAAATAACATTGAAATTAACAATATTATTTAAAGCAAAAATATGTTTTTAGTGAAGTGTCACAGAGCTACTCCTGGAAACTGTTTCTGCATGATGAAGAGTGCGCTGCTTCTTACCCTAATAATGATGATGATGATGATGGCGGTTGTGGTGCAGTGTGACACAGAGAATAACGTCAGATAAGTCTCTCTGAAGCACTTTCTCACCAAATGATCCTTGAATGGAGTAGTGGTTAAGTGGTGTAATTTGCGCCCTTCACGTCAGTAACTCTATCTAGTGTGCATGGTGTATTGTTTACAGCCGAATAGACTACTATTTGGTTTTGGAAAGTGTTTTTAACTTTATTTTATTTCTTTCATTTTTTTAACCCACTCCTGAATAGGGTGTGAGCACAATGCTCAGCTGAGACTCGCCTCACCAACAGTGGCGATTCTCGGCTATGCTTTGTGGGGTGTGAGTAGGCTAGGTGCAGATTCTTCTCAACTTTCAATGATTTCCACTTCCAGCGTCTGTGAGTGAAGAAAGCTACATGCTTAACCTCAGTTTGTTTTATAGACAATTAAACATTTAAATATTGTGGACATAGGTATGCCGAAAGCCTCCTGCACCTTTATTTGAACAACAACATTGTGGACATAGGTATGCCGAAAGCCTCCTGCACCTTTATTTGAACAACAACATTTAAATGCATTTATTTAAATTAGGGATCTCAAGAGCGGCTCAAGGCGATGTGTTTGAACGCCGTAAGCTAGCTAAATTAAGAAGTTTGAGTTACATGCTTTCTATATTAAACAATAAATTGTTAAAGCGACTGTATTCAATTTTAAATACAACAAGATACACAATTCTGCTTGTAGTTTGTATCGTTAAGTGACTACCGGTATATTGATTTTTAAGTTCCATGTGTTTTAATTTTGTTCAGATTTATTTGATGTTGCTAACGTCTCCCCTCCCCTACCCCAACCTTGTTTTTACTCTGTTTTCTGACATAAGCTTACACGTGTTTATTATTAGAAGCGCAGTTGGCTCAGTTGTGTACGCAGCGGAATCAAATGTCAGGCAATAAAATTGCAGCCCGTACAGGCAGTGGTTCAAATCCCATTGACTGCTTGGAGTAATATAATAAATGTGCTCAGTCGTCCGGACGTCAGACTATGTGCCCAGAAGTTGCAAGTGGGCGTCTTGGGCTAGAGTTAGTTCCTTTAACGAACTGCGCATTGAGCAGCTCTTGAGCTGGAAAAGCGCTATATAAAAAAAATATTTATTTATTTATTTGACATACGCTTGTTTATTATTTACATTTTCATTTTATTTATTTGTTTATTTTATTATTATTGTTGTTTTTGTTGTTTACTCTTGCATTTACCTTTAAAAAGAATTTCAAGTGCTTCTTTGTGTCCAGACCATATTTTGTTTTTTTTGCGTTATTTGCATTTTGCAGCAAGCTACCTATGCCATCCTGATGTTTACTGCTCCTGAATGCTTCCAAATGAATGCGTTTGCTACAACCTACACACCATGGCCCCCAATAGTTCTGCTTCTGACTAGCCATCTTCTCCCATCCCAAAGCAGACGTCATAAGTAGTACTAGGTAAGTAGAAGGTATTAACGCTTTCTAATCAGCGATCTACTGTCTTCCAGCAACAGACGTAATCGGGAATGCTAGCTAGATTTCTGATGATGACGAGCAACGATGGTCAACGACTACAATGACGACGGTGATGGTGACCATATGGTGATTGTGTTGGAAGAGGTGATTGTGATCAGTGATAATAACGACAATGAAGATGATGAAAACAATGAATTACATCGAACGAGGCCGCTGCTGCTGATTTTGATGGTGTGATGACGAATAAAGAGGACCGATGACTACAACGACGATGACGACGACATCGAACGACGAACGACGCCGATGATTTCTGATGATGACGAAGAACGATGGTCGACGACTACAATGACGACGATGAACGAAGGCCCGTGGTGGCGAACTTCACTGATCCTGGCCTGATTGATCAGAGATGGTGAGGCAGCTGGATAATGACGTTTGATTGACAACAGTTCTGCTGCCCTCAGATCATAACTGTCAGTAATAGTGGTAATGTAGCTGTATAATAGTTGTACTGATTGTACTATGTATAGCCACATTGGCATATGACCACTATTATTAATTATTTTATTATTTAATCATTATTATATAGCGCTTTACCAGCTCAAGAGACGCTCAAGGCGCTGGCCGATAAAGGATCTAACTCAAGCCGCCCGAGACTCCTATTTGCAGCCTTTGGGCACACAATAACGCCCAGGCGACTGAGCACAATCCTGTGCGACAGGGGATGGGGAGAAAGGACCTAGTGCATGCTGGGTGTATTTGTGTAGCAGGCACTCGACCGTGTAGGCCATGAGTGTCAGGATCTTTAAAGTTCTTGCGATGGAATGCGTGCGTGCACAGACTAGACCTCGGTTTATACTCTCATCCGAAGGTATCCTCCATACAGCTTAGAGCCTGATGTTGATTCACTCAATGTCTGGTCTATAATGGCCTCCGCAGGCTCAGACACTCTGTGATAAGAAGTTTTCGCCGCGATGACTGTGTGATGTCAAAGGTCACTGTATAATGTTAGCAATTAATTAGACTTACTGCCTAAATCACTTAGCCTGTGAGTGTCCGAAATCTATAGATAAGTCCCACGCTTCAGTGATTCAGCCGGATGATGATGATGATGAGGAGGAAGATGATGATGATGATGATGATGATGATGATGATGATGATGATGATGATGATGATGATGATGATGATGG
>CM072512.1:36018771-36063771 GCA_036898135.1 Oncomelania hupensis
TGAAGCCGCTGACAAGTGTTAAACAGCCCAAGGTCTCCACGATCTAAAGCAAGTGGCTTTAATTATGCCTTACAGAAGAACAATAAGTCTTGGACAGATGGACAGAGTACTGCTCTGACCTTTACAACCACAAACCAAACGGAGACCCATCAGTTCTAGCATGTCCAGAGAACAGAGAAGAAGAAGAAATCCTCCCAATTCTCCGAGAAGTTGAGGCAGCAGTGCAATCGCTGAAGAATGGGAAGTCAGCGGGAGTGGACAACATACCAGTGGAACTGCTTCAAGCGGGAGGAGAAGCGATGATCGACGCACTCACCATTACGTGTAACAAAATGTGGCACAGTGGGGAGTGGCCTACACCATGGACCCAGTCGCTTGTAATCACTCTTCCAAAAAAAGGTAACCTTCAGGAATGTGAAAATTACCGCACCATCAGCCTCATCAGCCATCCCAGCAAGGTCCTCCTGAACTATAATACTCAACAGTTTGAAACCCCAAGCTGAACAAATCATAGCCGAAGAGCAAGCAGGATTTAAGGCAGCGCGAAAGTACCACTGAACAGATTTTCAACCTCAGAATAATCTGTGAAAAATACCTACAGCACCAACATCTATATCATGTGTTCGTGGACATCAAAAAGGCGTTTGACCGAGTCTGGCATGCAGCTCTGTGGGCAACCATGAGAGTGTACAACATCAGCCCTAAAATTGTTGAAGTCATCAAAAGCCTGTATGACAAGGCTGCCAGTGCAGTCCTCCACAACAGCGCCATCGGAAACTGGTTCAGAACAACTATCGTTGTGCGTCAGGGATGCCTACTCTCTCCAACACTCTTCAACATCTTCCTAGAGCGCATCATATCAGATGCCCTTGCAGACCACGAAGGCACAGTCAGCATAGGGGGAAGAGCAATCTCCAACCTTCGTTTTGCGAACGACATTGTTGGATTGGCTGGAGAGGAACAAGAACTTGGACGGCTGGTACAGAGGCTTGACACCACCTCCAGAGCCTATTGAATGGAAATAAGTACAGAGAAGACCACATTGATGACCAACAACACCCAAGGCACCAACACGGACATCAAAGTCCAAGGCCAATCCCTCAACACAGTGCATAGCTTCAAATATTTAGGAGCCATTGTATCAGACAATGGGTCCCGACGCGACAGGAAGTCCTCTCCAGGATCGCACAAACAACTGCTGCCGTGGCGAGGTTGAAGCCAATTTGGAAAGACAGGACCATCAGTCTACATTCCAAGGTAAGGCTGCTGCGCTCCCTTGTCATCTCCATCTTCCTATTTGCTTGCGAAACATGGACCCTCACAGCAGATCTCCAACGAAGAATACAAAGCATGGAGATGAGGTGCTTCAGAAGACTTCTGGGCATTTGCTATACCCATAACATCACCAACAAACGAAGTCCGACAGACCATCACACAAGCCATTGGACAACACGATGACCTGGTCACAGTGGTGAAGAAACGGAAACTCCGATGGTATGGCCACGTCACCAGATCATCAGGTCTTGCAAAACCATCCTGCAAGGCACAGTGCAAGGAGGTAGAAGAAGAGAGAGACCGAAAAAGAGGTGGGATGACAACATTCGAGACTGGACTGGTTTGACACTGAGCGAAACAATCAGGGTTGCTGAGGACAGGGAAAAATGGAGCACGTTGGTTAAACGATCATCTGTGGTGCCCCTACGACCTCCGAGTTATGGGATAGGATATGATAGGATAGGATATGTTATTTACTTGTAAGATTAAATTATCAAAATAATAATTACCTCATTTGCTCCCAAAATATGTACTGAGCTTTGCCACACCTATATATATATAATTTATTTATTTATTTTATATTTATTTTTAATTTTTTTGAAATGTTAATTTTTATAATTTTATATATATATTAAAGTTTTTTTTTCTCTCTCTCTCTCTTTCTCTCTCTTTCTCTCTCTCCTTCTTCTTTTTTTTCTTTTTTTTTTTGGGCGGGGGGGGGGGGGGGGGGGGGTTCCGGAAACCCCGGAAACCCCCCCTCGTCCGCCCTGTCTTACGTCATAGAACGTTCTTTAGGTTCGAAAAATCGCGTAGCTATTACGAGACATATCTGGAATCTTTGATCAATAATTATCAAGTAATTTAAGAAAATTCTTAACAATATCGACCGACGAAAATTATCAAAATTATACAAAACATTTTCTAAAGCAACTGCGCAAAATCAAATCAAAGGTAAACACACGCTATCATTGCATGCTTTGCAAAACAAAATGATCGGATCTATCGTGCGCGTCTCAATCGTAACACACACATACATACGCACACACACACATAAACACCCCCCCCCCCCCCCACACACACACAAAGGAAGACATCAACATTAAGAATAAATAATGAAGCAATGATAAAATTAGCTCAAAGTAAAAAGTACCATCGACACCGGGAAAAGAAGTAATATGACAAAACAATAATCAAAAGCTGTACATAATAATTTCTTCTATAAAATAGAGTAACATTTAACTAAACGTATTTTGAAGACATAGCCTACAGTGCCAACCTCGATAAAAATACGTGTAGGCTACATGCAGTACAGCACAGATAAGATGAAAGTATACGGCAATGTGACTGAAACTGTCAACTTTAAACGGGGAATCTTCATTTTGGGAACACTTTGAGTTATTATTTCCTTTTCTACATGAATATACAGTGCTCGGAAACGCTAGCACATTTTCTTCAAGTTATAATTTATTGTGGCGAGTATCGTACAACGAGACATAACATTGGAGAGGGAGTGTGGCTTGTGCAAGCTTGAGGCACAGGGGCATTGCACATAATTTGGATTCTGTATAGCGGAATAGTCTAGATAGATTCTGTATAGATCCTGTATATTCCTGTATAGCGGATGGGATACTTCAACACCACACTGCGTAGTTGAGACTATCTTTGTGAGAATATACTCGGCGAGTGTCACCTATGCTGTGAGCATAGACGGGCAGCATCCGCAATACAGGCATCCCACAATGATGTAGTACTTATTATTTATTTATTTATTTAATCAATGTTATATAGCGTTTAGTAGTGCGACCCCTTGTGATTCAGAGAAAGGAGTTGGGCAAACTTGCATGATTGTGTTAGTCTAGGTAGGAATAATACAGTCGGGGTAGAATTAAGGACCTACCCCTACTCCTCTCTCGGCCAGCATCCTCGGTGACAGAAGATAGCTTTCCGCCCAGCCAGCTTCTTCCCCCGCAGTTGTCATGGCAACCGCCATCAATACCGCTAGTACAAACGTGGCTTTCATCCTGGGTAGTAGAATTATGGAAATAATTATTTTAATTTTTTTTGCGTCTATTTACAAGTCCTGATCTATTTCCATTATTTCTATAATTTAGAATGTATGAATAAAGCGATAGTTTTTATAAGCTACGTTAACTCAAATTAAAGTAAAGATATAGAATAACTGCAAGTCTGCAAACATTTCATTAAATTGTTGTTGTTGTTGTTGTTGTTGTTGTTGTTGTTGTTGTTGTTGTTGTTGTTGTTGTTTTCCTCAAGTTCTCTGTCATGCCGTTGTTAGAAAATATCGGCCACTATTCAAAAGATCGGATCTTTTCAACCGATTATGTGCTCACAAACAAACTTGAAATCATCATGTTTTCATTCTCAGTAGAAAATTATCGAAATAAAAGTAATCTGTAAAACATTTTGAATGTCATGTAATTTCTACACCGGTGCAAACACAATCTTCATTCTAGATCGTAGAAATATAAATAATTATTAGACAATTTAGAATGTACAATCACCGAATAAAGAGGTCGTTTTTATATGCTAAATAAAAACTCTCCCTTCAACCTTATGTCATCCTTTATATCTGATTCTCATTTCTATTTTTACTGATTCTTCTGTTTTTCATATTTCTCCGTTTAAATTAAGGACAATTTATTACTCTTTATGTAAAAATCATTTAGAATTTATAAATAATTAAATTAAACTATGAGAAAAAAATAAATATAAAGAAAAAAAAATGTTACCTCATAGAACTAAATGTAGCCAACAGCTCTAGACAAAAAATATTTATCTTCAGAAGTCGCGCTGGTGCCGCCCTTGCATGTATCTTTTATGGGCGCTATTGTGAATGCTATTGCATAAAAAAATATTTTGCGAAGTATTTATACCTTAATTACTTTGCCTTACATCTCTTCAGGCTTGTCAAACTGTCAATCGAGAGATAGAACTGCGTTTGAAGCTATCCAATAATGAATATTAACTGAAACTTCCCATTAATCTTTCTTCATCATTGTTGCTTGCTATCGATCGTAACCACAGAAGAATTACCAGCTCCATGGGAATGGATCGTCGATAGCGAAGCGGTAAATAGCGCATTGCCTTAGTCCTATGATGCTTAATGCTGTAATCTATCTACCGCTTTACTATCGAGGACCCACTATATATAGGGGCCCAACTTGCGTGATGCCCCTATGGTCGCAGCTATACGGCTGAACTCGTTAAAGTACAAAGCAAACGCGGCCCTGGGAAGATGTTAGCTAGCAGTACCAAGAGCACTGTAAGACACCCCAGACAATTTATTATTAGACAGTCCGGCCATCGGACTAGATTTATGCATGTTTATTTGACTGTGACCCTGTTGACAGAATCATAGGGTCCATTCTACGCAGTGCCGCTGGAGCGACACAGATGGTAGTGAATCCCCTTATAACGAAGCGTTATAGAAGCTGGACTATTGCCTGAACAAAATCTTCCGTCATTTTAGAGAATCGAACCATTTTCTTTTTCATGCCATGTGTGCGCAGTTAACCACTGTGCCACTCTGCTAGTCACCATTTCGAATATAGACTTCAAACTCACAAAGTGATATTAAACACATTAACTAAGATAAAATAAAATAATAAAATTAATGTAAAATATATTTTTAACAATCTTAAACTTCCTATCCTATCCTATCCCATCCTATCCTATCCTATTTTATCCCGTAACTCGAAGATCGTGGGTGCACACAGATAATCGTTTAACCAGCGTACTCCATCTTTCTCTGTCCTCAGCAACCCTCATGGCTTCGCTCAGCGTCAAGCTAGTCCATTTAGGAAATTTTGTCCTTTCACCTCTTTTTCTGTCTCCCTCTTCTTCTGCCTCCTTGCGCCGTGCCTTGCTGGATGATCTTTGCAAGGCCTGATACTCTGGTGACGTGGCCATGTCATCAAAGTTTCCGTTTCTTCACCACTGTGAGCATGTCATCGTGTTGTCCAATGGTCTGTCGGACTTCGTCGTTGGTGATGTGCTGGGTATAGGAAATGCCCAGAAGTCTTCATAATTGTGGAGGACTGCACTGGTAGCCTTGTCATACAGGCTTTTGATGACTTCAAAGATGTTAGGGCTGATGTTGTACACTCTTATGGTTGCCCACAGAATCGAATGCCAGACTCGGTCAAACGCTTTCTTGAAATCTACAAACACATGATATAGATGTTGTTGGCCATTGGTACTGTAGGTATTTCTCGCAGATTATTCCGAGGTTGAAAATCTGTTCAGTGGTACTTCGCCCTGCCCTGAATCCTGCTTGTTCTTCAGCTATGATTTGTTCATCTTGGGGTTTCAACCTGTTGAGTATTATTTTCAGGAGGACCTTGCTGGGATGGTTGATGAGGCTGTTGGTGCGGTAATTTTAACACTCCTGAAGGTTACCTATTTTGGGAAGAGGGATGACAAGCGACTGGGTCCATGGTGTAAGCCACTCCCACTCTGCCAGATCTTGTTAAAGATAATTGTGAGGGCGTCAATCATCGCTTCTCCTCCTGCTTGAAGCAATTATGCCGGTATGTTGTCCACTCCCGCTGACTTCCCCTTCTTCAGCGATTGCTCTGCTGCCTTAACTTCTTCTCGGAGAATTGGGAGGATTTCGTCTTCTCTGTTCTGGGGAAATGCTAAACCTATGCTTTTGTGATACTGATAATAGAGGATTCTAAAAGTAAACAAAATAAGTTGAACAATACAGCATGCTAACTAACAATTATATCCACATTATTATTCTCTTCTAGTGTCTTAAGAAAAGGCCTACATGTTTGTGATTGTGTAGTCATAATGTCATAGCTGATATGCGACGCATATGCCAGCACGTCTAGTTCATATTGGATTGAAGAATAATTAGTTTGACAAACGCTGTCAATGTTGATGGGTATTGTGACAAGAATTCCGCGAAGAGTCTTTCAAAGTTTGACTGTTAGAGAGTAAGCATGCAGAGCGTAGAACGAATCACAGTATTTTAATAAATGAAGTTGACAATTGTGATGTTTCATCAACCAGACAGGGTTCATAAGCCCGACATTGCAAATCACCATTTAAATATACTCACAAATTAACTAACAAACAATAAAATAAACAAGCAAGCACACAAAGAAAGAAAACAAGTTAGCAAGACATTCAAATGAAATTTCAAACACTCCCACCCTATCCTATCCAATCCTATCCTATCATATCCTATCCCGTAACTCGAAGGTCTTTGGTTCACCACAGATGATTGTTTAACCAGCGTACTCCACATTTCTCTGTCCTCAGCAATCCTCATGGCTTCGCTCAGTGTCAAGCCAGTCCATTCTGGAATGTTGTCATCACACATCTTTTTCTGTCTCCCTCTTCTACTGCCACCTTTCACCGTGCCTTTCAGTATGGTCTTTGCAGGACCTGATGCTCCGTTAATGTGACCATAAAATCGGAGTTTCCGTTTCTTCACCACTGTGAGCATGTCATAGCGTTGTCCAATGGCTGGTGTGATGATCTGTCGAACTTCGTTGTTGATGATGTGCTGGGTATAGGAAATGCCCAGAAGTCTTCTGTAGCATCTCGTCTCCATGCTTTGTATTCTTCGTTTAGGTCTGCTGTTAGGGTCCACGTTTCGCAAGCGTATAGGAAGATGACAAGGGAACGCAGCAACCTTACCTTGAAGTGTAATCTGGTGGTCTTGTCTTTCCAAATGGGCTTCAACCTTGTCAGGGCAACAGTTGTTTGTGTGCGATTCTGGAGAGGACTTCCTGTCGGGACCCATTGTCTGATACAATGGCTCCTCAATATTTGAAGCTATATGCACTTTGAGGGATACACACATAACTTTTTTTTTTTTTTAAATCAGCATTTTTAAATATGTTAACTTTCATAGCGATGTTGTGACTCGGGAGTGTCATTAAAAACAAAAAAATAGTGGATTGAAATTTTTTTTTTAACCCATTAAGTCAATTTTGATTTAAAAGGCAAACCGTGTTAATAAAATAATTGATTTCAGCGACCTTGATATTTGATAAATAAAAAGCAAAACGACTGAGTGACAGTAAAAACATCCACATTCTACAAATAATTAAAACCGGGTAAATTGTTCAAGGAAAACAAAAAGTTTAAAAATGGGTTTTGAAAAAAAGTAAACTTCGCAGGAACAGACAGACCGACGACCAATTGATCGACCAACGGACCGCCACTGATAGATTGGTACTTGAGTTAAAGTACCTGAGTACCAAAATCATCAAAATGGGTTCAAATGTTTTTTGAGATAAAGAGCAAATCGTGTTTCGTAAAAATATGTCTAGAAGTACACAAAAAACAAGGGCAGGAAGGTAGCGGAGGGTGAGGGTATGGTGAAAGGGGTGGGGTGGGGGAGCAGTAAATCCATACAATATTAGAATACACTTCGGATCTGAATAGACTCCATCAGACGTACACACAACCCAGCAACCAACCACCCCAAAATCGTAACGACCATACTAATGTTTATCCAATCAAATATAAACTAAGGTCTAAATGTAGTAAGATTGGAATATACTTGGTAAACGCACGCACGCACGCACCCGACACACACACACATACACACACACACGTACGCACAGCCGTACGTATACACACACACACACGCACACCCACACATACACACACACAAACACACATTTCTTCGTTTGACTGACATGAAGCGGGGCAAGACACAAGGACGTGGAAAGCACCCCTTTTCCAATCCACTATAAAATTCCCACCAAATCCACGGGAAGTAACTCTCTTTGAAATTCTAATGAAGCAGACGTGGAAAAGAGCCATGCTCCAGGAGGTCTACTACGACTATGAAGTTTGATTGTTTAGCAGTTGTAATATATACTACTCAAAATAATTGAAGGGCCACTCTCATATTTCATTTAGTTTAATTATTTTTGCTGCTATCAATAATATCGCTTATATTGCTTATTTCAAAACTTATCCTGTACAGTAACATTTAAGACAATCTTATTCTGACAAGTAATCACATGTGTGAGTTTTGAACTTTCTGCACTGAGTTGAAAAACAAACTCAATTTTTACAAAATAAATGACCCTAATTTACTGTTGTCTTGCTAATAAAGCAAAATTTTCAACATTAAAAAGTGATTTGCATGCGAAAGGCTTGCATTTTCTGTGTTCAGTTCAACAATCGGCGCTTTTTCTGGGTATAAGTGGCAGCTCTTTTGCTGCTTTTCTAACCATGCCCCCAAGGCGACGATTGACTGATGCGGATAGAGGCAGAGCTATTGCATGGCTTCAGGAAGGGGTGGGGGTGAGAGAAGTTGGCAGGCGGCTGGGAGTGTCCCACTCCGTTGTCCAAAGGCTGCGGGAGCGCTTTAACAACACTGGAAGCGTCCAAGAACCAAGAAGGTCCGGACGCCCCCGTGTTACCACTGCAAGACAAGACCATTTCATCCCCCTGTCAGCTCTGAGGATGAGGTCCGCTACAGCAAACACCATCAGAAGACAGCTTCACGCAGCCAGCAATGTTAACGTCAGCGACCAGACAATTCGCAACCGTCTACACGAGGCAAACCTGCGATCAAGACGACCAGCAGTACGGCCTTTGCTCACCCCAGCTCAACGTGCAGCGCGTTTGGCCTGGGCTCGGCGTCATTTGGTGTGGACTAGGCAACATTGGTCAAGGGTGCTCTTTACAGACGAGTCTCGGTTCTCCTTGTCTGTCAGCGACCGTCGAGTGAATGTTTGGAGGCGTCCACGGGAGCGTTTTGCTGATGCGACAGTGCGCGAGCATGACCGCTTTGGTGGTGGATCTGTCATGATGTGGGGTGGCTTCGCATTAAACTTCAGAACACCACTGCTCCAAATTCATGGCAACTTAAACGGTATTGGCTACAGGGATGACGTCCTACAACCTAGGGTTCTCCCAGCTCTGCGGGCCATTGGGGAAGGTGACATACTACAGGACGATAATGCCAGACCCCACCGAGCGCGTATCGTCAATGACTTCCTGCAGCAACAGCACGTCATAAGGATGGATTGGCCGGCTCGATCACTCGATTTGAACCCCATAGAACATCTGTGGGATGTCTTGGGTCGACAGACACGGGCAAACCTCGTCCAGGAGCTAACCTTGAAGTTCTGGCCCAAGTTCTCCAGCAAGAGTGGTTGGCCATCCCAGGAAACATCCTCCATAACCTGATACGGTCCATGAGACAACGATGCCAAGACTGCATTGATGCAAACGGTGGCCACACCCGATACTGACTCTATAGATTTTTGGTTTCTAAAGTTTTGATTTTGTAAATGAAGTGTATGTCCAGTTAAATTGAATTTACTCGAATGTTAAGCGACTGATGTCTAAAATCTTTTTTGTTATTGATGCAAAAATGATTGCAATAAAATATGATGAACTAATAAATTGAATTCGTGTTTCTGATTCAAAGAGATACCCATATGTCCAAGTGGCCCTTGTATTATTTTGAGTAGTATATTTCAGTTTAATACAATCCAATGTCCAGTTTGTATAGTGAACAATTTAATATTTATGACAAGCGTTAGGGCATCGATTAGAAAACAATTAATTGTGCGAGGCTAAGAAACATAATGATGGAATAAATGACTGCCGTTATGCTATTGTTGTATGGAGGCTTTATCTTCTTTATAATTGCTTACCAGAATTATGTTTTGTCTCAACTGAGCCTTGATTTCCAATGAAAATAAATATGTTTCCTAGGAGTGTTTGAAGACCCGCTAATATCTATCGACAGAGCGTTCGAACACCGTTCGTTTCAAGCATTAAATCTGCCGGCAGTTGGCCAGGGTCACTTTATTAGTGCAGTCGAGTGGTCAAGTGCGTGCAAGTTTCAATAGGTACCTATAACTTTACACTAGAAAAAAACATCACTTGGGTCTCACCCTTCTTGTGCATTTTGCCGCTGTTGATTTCTTGCTTTTATTTAGAAGACGACCTGAATATTGAGGCCTTGCAAGACCTTGAGTGTCCTGAATTAAATTTTAAGACTTTGACCTTGAGTGACTAAAAAGATAAGCTCCATGCTAAAAATATATTGCAAGCAGTGAAATAACGTCATCAACGAAACAAAACAATACAACGCAGGCATAAAGTCACTCAAACGTGATATTTTGATTTCCTGTAAACGCGTACGTGATGAAGGACCGGAACTAGAAAGAAAACACACGCACACCCCTCCCTCCGATAAACACACATCCATCACTCGTTAAACCAATAAAATAAAATAAAGTAAAATAAAATGCTGGGTCCCAAAACAAACATAAATGTGAGACATAACAGTATATTGCAAAAACGGGAAATATAGTCGATCAGCTTCCGAAAGTGCGTCATCTTCAAATCTCTGTAATCCAGTCTGACATTTCTTCGCTGGGGGAAAAAAGTCAATTAAAAGTACGTGTTGTGGTGGAAGACGCATTTTATTGTCTTCCTATTGACGTCATTCTGGTTTAAAGTGAGACTGAGGTTGTTGTTGTTTTATTTTATTTTTCGTACTTTTACACTAGATAGCATGATCGCGGGAGGGATTATTACTCCACATTATTGAGATAAGGGCTCTCAAATAAGCGTGTTTGCAGCTTTAAAAGATATTCGGTTGTATAGCGTGTATTACAAGCGTGTATTACAAGTTATTGGGCAAGTTACTGGTCCTGATTTGGCTCGGAAGAGTCCGCTGGACCTAAAGCAATAACCATGTAATGTATTGGGCAAGTTTGATATCGACCTCAGACGCGCTTTAAGTTTAAAGGGTTTTATGCTTTATGGACTCTTCTGTCTGTCTGTGTCTGTTTCTGCCTCTCACTTCATGTCTGTTTGTCTAGTGACGTATGTTCGTTTGTCTGTCTGTCTGTCTGTCTGTCTCTCTCTCTCTCTCTCTCTCTCTCTCTCTCTCTCTCTCTCTCTCTCTCTCTCTCTCTCTCTCTCTCTCTCTCTCTCTCTCTCTCTCTCTCTCTCTCTCTCGCTGTGTTACTTCACAAGTCGAGTGTCAAATTTAATGGAATTTAAAACCGAGCATAAATCTTGTTTTCCTCCTTAGTAAACAAGACAGTATTCCTTTTATGTCTCTCCTTGTTGCCGCCCTCATTCTGCGTTGTTTCTGCTCGAAATGATCTAGCATCGAAGGTTACACGCTTCATTGATGCAATGGTAAGCTATGCTGATTGACCCTTCTTCGACGGCAGACCATGACGTTTTTGGGTTATATTTCCTGACCTAATGTTTTTACGAGGAAGTGGTGTATCCTACCGCTTTTTTAAAATCGTTTTTAGATCCACAGTTTATGGCAAATCAAAGCATCTTCAGACAGGCATGATCGCAACAGGTTACTGTGGCTCTTTGCTGGAGGTTGTCACGATCTCTAAATGGTTCACTTCACGATTTGGTGTGCCCCAAGGAAACCCTGCTAGGCCTGCCCTGTTTATAAAGACTCTCGCTTTACTGCTCAGCTATCCTTGTTGAAGACAGCCGCTGAGACAAGACTGCTCCTCGATGGTCAGTGCAAGGTCGGTTTAAAACCTTCATCGCATAAGGAAGGGCCTTTGCCTCAGACGTCTTCAAGTTGTGTTAAAAAAACAAAAATACGCTTGTTTTTCGGAGGTCAGATTATGTTGTTTGTTGTTGTTGTTTTTTTTTTTTAATGCAGTCTTTCTTTCTTTCTTTCTTTCTTTCTTTCTTTCTTTCTTTCTTTCTTTCTTTCTTTCTTTTTCATTATTTCATCCATTTTTATGTGCTATATTCACTTTTTTTTCCTTGTTTTAACATAAATTTATTCAACAAACAAACCAGATAATAATAATACAAGGCAAAATATTCACATTTAACGCATATACGTTGTTTTTTTTTTTTTAATTCAGACGGCGACGATGACGGTGATGATGATGATGATGATGATGATGATGATGATGACAATAATGTTGTTGTTTTTGTTGTTGTTGTTGTTTTTATCTTGTTGTTATGATTATCATTGCTATTAATACTTTGTTTTTATATTAATTTGTCAATTTTAATTTATGAGCGATAATGTGCAACTTTATTTTTTATAAATCTAACTTGCTTATCTTTTGTGATGGACATTTTCGTATTCTTATTTATTTTTAAACTCACACTGGTTTCGCTGTTTTGAATCAATTTCTGTAATATTTTGTAATCCAGTGATTATAAACAAACCAATATACAGTTGGCTTTTTCAACTTGATCTTGACGTGCCTTTGTTATTTATTTATTTATCTATTTATTTCAGTATTACCACACAAATATAAACGATTTATTTAAAAAAAAACATTTTAATATGGATTTTTACTAAATTCAGAAAGCATTTGCTATCTTCTGTTCTTTCCAGCAGCAGTTCAACGGCTGTCGGGGATCGAGCCAAGATGAAAGGTGTTAGTGTCTACCAGTTTCTGCTGTCGCTTGGTGCTTTGACGGGCTTGCGGGGACAAAGTCGTTCGGGCACTTACTCCGTAATCCCAGACATCTCCAGCTATCCTTTGGGAAACGAGAACTCCTTTTTTAGCCCCATCGAGTTCCCCAGTAAAAGCAACACTCAGTACCCCAGCAACAGCCAATACCCTAGCAACGCCCAATACCCTAGCAACACCCAATACCCTAGCGACACGTATATTCCCTCTTACCAAAAACCGTTCGCCACCACCAACTATGGTCAACCATCTCAATATCCCGTAAGTTTGCTGTTTCCAGTATCTTCATCTTCATTAACACCACCACCACCACCATCATCATCATCATCATCATCATCATCATCATCATCATCATCATCATCATCATCATCATCATCATCATCATCATAGTCTTCTTCTCCTCCTCCTCCTCCTCCTCCTCCTCCTCCTCCTCCTCCTTCTTCTTCTTCTTCTTCTTCTTCTTCTTCTTCTTCTTCTTCTTCAACGCCATTAAGCATTATCATCTTTATCTCTTGTCCTCACCTCTTGCTCCTCTTGGTCTTTCCTTCCTGCATTCCTTCAATTCATTCATTCTTCCTTATTTTCCATTCCTGTCTTTCCTTTCCGCGTGCTCTTTTTTTTCCTATCCCTTTTTAAGTTCTAACTATCGTCTGTTAAAGGAACTGTGTCTACAGGATTTTGCGTATTTTGTGTTTCTGTTTCGTGACAATTGACCTTAATTGGGATGTTGCATGGTTGGCACATTTAAAGACGACTTATTGAGCGCACGCTGCACCAACCTGACCGCTAAGCTTTGAATTTTCGGCCTCTCTTCGTTGTACTTAAACAAAGAACTGTGCTGTGTTAAACATAGTACGCTGCAGTGCTAATTTGTTTTTAAAAAATAAACCTTGATACTAATAAGCCTAATACACACATAAACAATTGAATTCATCGATTTATATCAAAACAGTACATTTGAAAAAAAATGATTTTTTTTAAATTTGGGTAATATTTACTGTGAATTAAACAATTCTGTTACGCTGTAGTGCATGAAATACGTTAGGCCTTTTAATGTAAGCAAAATTACAATGCGTACCTACATGTATTTCAATAACAAAAGCGCAATGTCATCCGTTAATTACAAGTGCATGGGAAAATAAAAATGAGGACTAGAGGTTTTGAGCTCAAATTTTGACGCATAAAATTGTTTTAAATGACGAAACTTGTCGAACAAGATTTTGAATTCTGAAACAATCGGCACATTATCATCAATGATTATGTATACACGAAGACGAGATAAAAGAAGAAAAGGATCAAACGCAGGAGACTTAATTTTAAATTAAAACAAAAACACCTTATTATAGCTTACATGTATTTTGCTTAAATTCTTCTTCGGGATTGACGAGTCAACTCAAGAAATATACAGTCTTCGTTGTGTTTGTGTATTAGACTATATCTTTTCCTTATTATAAGCCTACAACCACTACATTGAAAATATACTTTTCCATTTGCAGAAGAGCAACCAGCACGGCACCTCCCAAGAATATCAAGCCCGACGCCTTGCTCAAGCTTTGGGCCTCGACAAAGGTTACACCTACCCACAAACGTATCCTGCCTCCAACGAATACCATACTTCTTCTGCCACCCAGCCGGATCTGTACTCCCAGATCAACCAGCTCCAGAAAGATCCGTACAGCACTGGCTCCAAGTCATCCTACTATCCTCCTTCTCAACCTCCTCAGCATTATGGAGGTGGTTCCAGGCCACACAACCTCAATGGATATGGGGTAAGATTAATTAATTAATTAATTAATTTATTTATTTATTTATTTTATTCTGAAAAACTTTGAATGTGGAGGGGGGAGGAGAGGGGGGAAGGGGCGCAGTTGGCTGAGTGTGCTCGAATGTCAGGCGATCGATAACATTGCAGCTTGTATAGGTAGTGGTTCAAACCCTGTTGACGACCTGGAATTTTTTTTATTACCCTGAGAAGGGCACTGCGCCCCTACTCCTTCGGATGAGAGTATAAACCGAGGCCTAGTGTGTGCACGCACGCATTACATCGCACAGACTTAAAAGATTATGACGTTCGTGTCCTATACGTGTGAGTGCCGGCTACTCAAATACACCCAGCACGCACTAGATCCCTTTTCCACATCCCCGGTCGCCAAGGATTGTGCTCCGCCGCCTGGGCGTCAGGCTATGCGCTCAAAGGCTGCAGGCGGGCGCCTCGGGCGGCTAAAGTTAGATCCTGCATAGACCAGCGCCATGAGCAGCTCTTGCGGTGGAACGGCGCTATATAACAGCGATTAAATAAAATAAATTAATAAGTAGACGGGAATCAGAACGAGCCAAAATATCGATCTGTTGTAAGAAATCTCAAGAACCACTGAACGGATTTTGACCAAACTTCATAGAAAAACATTACCTAGGTTAGTGACCTTCCTCTTGTGCCGTCGTATTTGCTCAATCGCAAAGGTCAAGGTCACTGTGGTTATTCTATTACTTAACACGTTTTGCTCAATATCTCAAAAGCGACTGAAGCAGTTTTTGTGGCGTTTTGGTACACAGGTTCTCTCAATCATGGCCCGTCCTTCAGTAGCGTCGGTCCGTCGCCTCGAATTTCACTTCTTTGTCCCAAACACACTTTTTGCCTTATGTCAACAATAACTGAACCAAAATCAATCCTTTTAACTACGTGGAATTTAGCTGCTGCCAAGCATGATAGATCGTTCGTATTTGTACTTCCCCAAAGGTCAAGGTCATTGTGCTTCACCATTCTCTAAACACCTTCTGCGCTGTATCTAAACATTGGCTGAGCCGATTTTGCTTGCAAATAGTTCAGATGGTGGCCTATCGTTCCATGTTTTTTTTTGTTTAGTTAGGCTAGCACAGAGTCACCACACTGCCAAGAAAGTGAATTCTTGTGAAAATGTGTGTGTGTAGTCTGTCTTCCTTCAGAATCCTAGTTTATTAAATTTATCGTATACATGTATATCCAGTTCTCTGCCCATTGCCTCAAGCACATGTTGACGCCATGTTTTGTAGTGAGAGTCAGTACTTTTGTGTCGGGGTTAGTTTCGTACAAGTAGGCCTACTCTCTGCGCATAGGCGTGCTAATATTAAAGTAACACGAGGTCGAATGGAGGAATTGTGAAAACTGGATGGTAAGAATTTAGCAGTATGTGTGTGTATATGTGTGTGTGTGTGTGTGTTGTGTGTGTGTGTGTGTGTGTTGACTAGCAACTGTATATTTGCTCTTTTGTACAGTTCATCTGTTTTATTACTTTAATCTTCTTATCCTTTTATTGTGATTTGCTGTCAGCTTGTTCACTATGTTTTATGTGTGCTTTTGTGTGTGGTGCTGCAGCGTTGAATAAAGGCATTTCTTGTGTATTATTCAGTTGGCAATAAATTATCTTGAATCTTGAATCTTGAATGTGATGGCTTGCGATCTTATTTAGTAGTAGTAGTAGTAGTAGTAGTAGTAGTAGTAGTAGTAGTAGTAGTAGTAGTAGTAGTTTTATTAATAGTGTTGTGTATGTGTGTTTGTGTATGTGTGTGCGTGTTTGTTTGCATGCGCATGTGTGTTCATTTTTGTAATAAGCTAACATTTATTTCTCTCTCTCTCTCTCTCTCTCTCTCTCTCTCTCTCTCTCTCTCTCTCTCTCTCTCTATATATATATATATATATATGTATATATATATATATATATATATATATATATATATATATATATATATATATATATATATATATATATATATATATATATATATATATATATATATATATATATATATATATATAGTTTATGTTTTATCCTAATTTAAATTATGTACTTTTATAGTTACGCGTTTGTTTAATTCCCTTTCATTGTTTTGTTTTATTTTATTTATTAAAAAAAAAAGTAAGTTCATCAATGTATTGCATTCTGTTTTATTTGTAATATCTTTACAGCAAGGACATCGTTGTGATCCCAACCAGCGTGGTCAGTGCCCAGGCTACCAGTTGTCCTGTGTGTGCAAAGAATGCCCCAAATACGGAGGATGCTACCACATGTGTTGTTGAGTCTGTACGTACTGACGCAAACATTGGCTACTTTACTTGTTTTCAAACGTGGCATAATATTAAATGGAACATTGACAAGTGTGTACATGTATTGGATTTTGTTCGCATTTAACGTAATATTGAACGGGAATATAGTTCAATATTGTTGGAGAACAGATTGTTGCTGATTGAGAATTGTACAGTTGAATGGACTATTTTAAAGAATAAACGGACTGTCCTGGCAGTGCTAAAAAAAATACAGCCAAAGTTGGTAGTAATATTTTAAAAGAAATACATGTGAAAAGGTTGAAGGACGATAAAACACACCAGATTTAAAGATTTTCTATACGTGTCTTGTGCTAAAACGCTTCGTCAGAAATTATAATCCAACTGAGGTACAAAATCCATTTCATAAATATTGCATACAGCTCTGAGAAAGTACTTTAAAAGTATTAAATTACCCCTTGGAAGTTCATCGTGCGTAGATGGAAAATTCACTCTTGCTTTAATGGTTAAAAGACAGCCTCGCGTGTCTTGATATTGACGTCAGCAGACGCCGAGTCTCGTCGTGTTTCAGTTGGTTAAAGGAGTCTATAATTATACGATGGCAGAACAAGAAGTTCTCAGCCTCGTCTATAGAGTTCAATTCCTTTAATGTAGGACTCTATATAAAATCTGTTTTGCACGAACTTCACTTGCTTTATTTGAACTCCGTGTCAATGATGTTATGTTGTTTGGGTCGTGTTGATGTTGCATGGCTTTTTCGTTATTGAAGCCTACGGAATAGTTGCACTCTCCTTGCACCTTCCGGCCCTCCCCCACCCCTCTATCTCCTCCACCTCCTACCTATCCCACCCTCAACTGCTGTATTTACCCACACTCCTTCTCACATTCCTGCCTCCATGCAACGGAATAGTAGCACGCCCCCAACCCCCCAGCTACCCTCTCTTCCCACCATTCCTAAGCCCACTCACGTTCTCCCGTCCACGAAACTAAATGATACGACACCTCCTCCGCACGTCTCTGAGGTGAAGACGGCCTTGCCTGTGTCACGGGTTTGTTTTATTGCTGACTGACGCGGAAGCTGTTTTAATACTTTTTATATAGCTTTTTATACCAGGTAGTTTTTATATAAAACTATCATATTAAAAAACAACTTTGCTCTGATGTGTTTGTGATTGAGTGTTTGTGAGTCTGAGCGGAGATGCTAAGAAAAGCGATGCTAAAAAATGTTTCTTTTTTAAATTATTATTTTCAATAGGCCTACATTTACTTAGTAGTTGTTGTTTTTTAACTACAAGCCTGAATTTTCAATGTCACAGATTTAATAACACATTACCCATTTGTTATTTTATAAATAGAAAGATGAGCCAGTACATAATGTTAAAAAACACGCTCTCGCATCTGAATGTAGGACTACATACGGACAAACACACACACTTACACACACACACACACACACACACACACACACACCCACACACACACACACACACACACACACACACACACAGAGCCGAGGGTACACAGTATTATCATGACTTTCCTGAAACCCCATATAAGTTGTGCTGACAATGGGTCATATTTCGTCCCCCATTTTTTAGTACCTTTTTGTGTTCGAACACTAACCCTAACCATAACCCTAACCCAGCCCTAACCCTAACGGATCATTGTTCTGACGTCAAAGCAAGTAGGTCTGTCAAAACAAGTTATGTAGATGTCCACTGGTTTGTCCAGATAACACCGTGTGTGTGTGTGCCCCCCCACACACACACCCACAGCCGAGGTTACGCAGTATTATCATGACTTTCCCGAAACGCCACCTACGTTGTGCTGACAATGGGTCATATTTCGTCTCCATTTTTAAGTACTTTGCAGTGTTCGACCCTTAACCCAAACCCTAACCCTAACCCAGCCATAACCCTAATGGATCATTGTTCTGACGTCAAAACAAGTAGGCATGTCAATAGACCTACAAGTTATGTAGATGTTCACTGATTTGTCCAGATAATACTGTGTAAACAAGGACCCCCCCCCCCTCCACACACACACACACACCCTCGTTCATACTCGAACGCTTTCCGAAACTTACCACAATGACGAACACAAGCGCAATAATTACTGGCACGCACAAACGCATGCAAACACCGACTAACCCATCCACAGACGTCACAGGCGAGCGTACCTGGAAACGCGAACCTCTATAATTATATCAAGGTCTCAAACCAATGTCAGCCAAAATCGCAGTTTATCGCATTTTTCAAATCTGTATGACCGAACTACAGGCGCTTGTATCTGGACACCCGAGCGCCTATGCCTGTGACGCGTCTCCCTTTTACTAGATAACCAAAGGAAGACGCGTCACAAGCATAGGCGCTTGCGTGTCCAGATACAAGCGCCTGTTGACTAAACTATAAGATTTTTCCCGAAAGAAAGCGACGACTCAATCGATTTAACAGTGAAATCATTTTTACAATTTTACAGAAATAGAATATTACATTACATTATTATTGCTTTAGGTCCAGCGGACTCCTCCGAGCCAAATCAGGACCGGACAACCCCCGATCCGCATAAAAGATCTGCTGAAACAACCCTAGTGGTAAACCCGAAAGCTCTCCACCAGCCAGTCACTTTACAATAAAGACATCCCACGCAGGGGACGGCTGAGGCTTCACCCCAACTTATCGAACCCCCGTTTACAAAAATAAAATAGAATACAAACATCATTATAAATTATGAACAAAACACATACATATAAAATGCCTACATTGCTAAATAATAACATCATAGGAAGCCCTAGTGACCACCTGCCAGAAAGCGTCCAATAGTCCCAAGCTGATCCAACAGACCTCATACACAAATAAGGAGTCTTATCCTGGAAGAGTTTTCAAGAAAAATGGTAGGAGACTGGGCTAGCGAAGAAGACGATAGTATAGCAGATTGATAAAACAGAGCAGGAATGAGAAAGAGCAAATGAGAAAGACAGCGACAGTGGGAATTTAAAGCACTAAATTTCCAGAAAGTGGGGATACTATTTATACTGAAACCCCCAGCACCCCAACGGGGGTAGAGAAATTGAACGAGTTTGAAAAAAGACTGCACATATTTATTACTTTGGATATTTGTATGAATCACTGTTGAATCGATTGAGGTGCATTTGTTGGGGATACATCTTCTAGTTCGTTCATATAGATTTTTTTTAAAATGCGATGACCCGCGATTTTCGCTGACTTGAGTTTGAGACCTAAGAGGGAAAGAAGCTTTTAGCCTAATATAGACGCTCGCGTGTCCAGATACGACCACCTGTGACAGACGTGAAGATCTACGAGCACACTCACCAAACAACAATAGCAACGAGGTCATTCATGTTCACCTGAACACATTGTTAATTTAATTTGGGAATCATTTTACAACTATATATAAACTTAAACTCAGCAGAGGAGTCACCTATATATTATGATCATTGTTACACAATTTGCGTTCACAACTGTCAAGTCACTAATAACAGTAATACATGTAAGATATAAGTTCTGTAGTATAACAGTATCTGATAGTGTGTGTGTGTGTGCGCGCGTGTATATGTATGTGTGTGTGTGTGAGCGCGTGAGAATATGTGTGTCTGTGTCTGTCCATCTCTCAAAGTGCATATAACAGAATGTGTTAGTCTGCCTGTCTGTCGAGAACTGTATCACTGCATAGCATTCAGCATGTTTATACCCGGTGTTCATATGCGCTATTGTTAGGACTATAAACTATATAACGGGACTGCCAAGGGTAAAGCAGCCCAGTGGTACTGGGTCTGTCGCCGCACCTGCAAACTTGATATTGCAGGTGACGCAGCCGGACATCTGGCCGGCGATCATCTTAAAGTCGTCCACGCCCAGACACATTTCGGTATCCACAGCCATGTCCAGAACTTTGAAGCATTCTCCCACCGGCTTCTGATTTTCTATTTAGATAGAAGATACAATATACATAGTTATCATCATCATCATCATCATCATCATCATCATCATCATCATCATCATCATCATCATCATCATCATCATCACCATCATCATCATCATCATCATCATCATCATCATCATCATCATCATCATCGTCATCATCGTCATCATCGTCGTCGTCGTCGTCGTCGTCATTATCATCTTCATCATCATAATCATCATCACTAACAACAATAAAACCATCATCATCATCATCACCAAGAATAATCATAATTAGTAGTGGCCAAAGAGGATTACATTACATTACATGATTATTGCTTTAGGTCCAGCGGACTCTTCCGAGCCAAATCAGGACCGGACAACCCCCGATCCCCATAAAAGATCTGCTGAAACAACCCTAGTGGTAAAACTGAAAGCTCTCCACCAACCAGTCACTTTACAATAAAGACATCCCACGCAGGGGACGCTGAGGCTGTACTCTAATTTATCGAACCCCCGTTTAAAAAAACAAAATAGAATACAAACATCATTATAAATTATCAACAAAACACATACATATAAAATGCCTACATTGCTAAATAATAACATCATAGTGCAGAAAGCCTCCAATATTCCCAAGCTGATCCAACAGACCTCACACACAAATAAGGAGTTTTGTCCCGGAAGAGTTTTCAAGAAAAAAGGTAGGTCACTGGTCGAGCGAAGAAGAAGATAGTATAGCAGATTGATAGAACAGAGCAGGAATGAGAAAGAGCAAATGAGAAAGACAGCGACAGTGGGAATGTAAAGTGGGGATACTATTTATACTGAAACCCCCGGCACCCCAACGGGGGAGCCAAAGAGGATGACTAAGCTGAAAATAACAATGATGTTAGAATAAAGGTCAATAGTAGGATGACCGCGACGAGACAACGGCGACAACGATGACGATGATGAAGATGACGCCGACGCTGCTGCTGCTGATGTTGCTTATGATAATGAGGATGAGGATGAAAATGATGAGGATGATGATAATGATGATGATGAGGAGGAGGATGTGAAGGATGGCAACGACGGTGATAAGGATGATAACATAATGATCCCCCTGTTTTTTTAACCTGCAAGTTTTCCATGCATGATGTTGTCTCCTGCGAAAGTCATTTTGACATCGATATCTCCGTTGCCGACCTTTTGCGTTTTAGCGCACACTGAAAACAGGATAGAATGGTAATAAATAACAAAGTAAACACTGGGGACAAGTGATGTAATAAAGCAAAAAACTGATAAGTATTCATGAGGGACAAAAGTGTCCGCCTCAATTTCACAGAAACAAAAAATAACATGCATGCCACAGAACAGTTGGACTATTCAAACCAGTAGCTTTATTTATTTATTTATTTATTTATTTATTTATTTATTTATTTGCTTCTTTGTTTGTTTGTAGGTTTGTTGGTTTATATTTAAATACGGCACACTTAGGCCTACGCTCTATCACGGAATGCTTTTCTGCGATAGCATTTATTTCTGTATTATTGCGTGATCCCCTTTTTTTTCATCCTCATCGTCGTGAACGTCATAATTATTATTATTAACATAATTAAAAGTTGTCATTATTATTATTATTATTATTATTATTATTATTATTATTATTATTATTATTATTATTATCATCATCATCATCATCATCATCATCATCATCATCATCATCATCATCATCATCATCATCATCATCATCATCATCATCATCATCATCATCATTGTCGTGGTCGCCGTCGTCGTCATCACCTTCATCGTCATCGCTACTCACGAGGGAGATATGGGACAATTTCGGCGCAGCAGTTACAAGTGTCGGGTACAGGGCATGAGCACTTCATGTCGTCTGGACCCTTCTTGTCTACCGCCATAGACTCTGGAAGAGAAACACACGCCTTTTATCCCAAGTTGCCGGTACTATCTCGTACGAAACAATAAAATATCTTATATAGAAAAAAATAAAGTCTGCCCCTTTCCCCTACTAGACTTCTTCTAACACACCACCCACAAAACAAACGTTCTCCCATCCACCCACACACACACCCACACCCACCCACCCACCCACCCACCCACACACACACACACTATCAATGTCGATTAGTTTCAATATATCCTGACAACGTATTCAGTAAAATCCGTTTGAAATGACAGAGAGCAACAAAAATTAGGTCTCACCTTTATAGGTGGAAGATCCATTTCCCAACGTCAATGTAAAGTTAATTGAAAGAAGCAGTAACATATACTTCCATGAATTCTTCATTTTTACACACAAGTTCATTATACTAAATGGTAGCCTGCATGCAGTGAGTCAACCAATAATTGTCCCCTCAGAAAGATGTTTGATTTCACATTTATGTTGGCAAAATGTGGTTGCATTAGATTAGCAGATATATCAGTTCTTTTGATACATCGACTGGGTGATTGATAGATCACTGGATAAATTGGTTGATTTCTTTACTAATCATCTACATTTTAGGATTCTGCTATTAAATAATCACTTCAAATTTTAGACACATGCACCTACACACTTTAATATTGCTCTTTGACCAAAATGTTTAACCTAAGAAAAAAACAATGCAGAACACCAACAATACGCACAGACGTGATATCGCTTACAAGCTGTCCCAATCGTCAATTTACAAATTAAACAGCAATTTGCTAATTTGAAGATTATGAAAACCAAATTCCGAATAAATTATTTATTCATGTTCTTTGTCTCGTGATCGTTTACGGCGGACCTGAACACGAATATTAATTAAATTTGTCATGCTTGCTTGATGTTTTAATGAATGCTAATGCATTACTTTTTTACTATACAAAATATAATATGTTGAAGCTGCAACTTTTAGAAGTCTTCCATCAGAATAGACTGATATATTAAACTACATTCGTTTAATATGCAAGGTCTTAATGTAGACTGTAGGCCTACTGTGTTCATGCATCTTCGTTGCACAGTCATAAGAAATGGGGTGGATGTTAGGGCGAGTTTGTGGGTGTGGCGGCAGTGTGGGTAAGTTGGGTTGAAGTTTCACTTGATACAAAGAGAGTGAAAAAGAGAGTGAGAGAGAGAAAGAGAGAGAGAGAGAGAGAGAGAGAGAGAGAGAGAGAGAGAGAGAGAGAGAGAGAGAGTAGAATTTGTGTACACACACAAGTATTCAATAAGCGAAACATAAAATATAGACAGAAAGAAAGAACAAGGAAAACAAAGAACGTAAAATGAAGTACAGAAAAAATAAAGAAATCTATGTACGCACAGAATGTAAGAATTAAATTTAATCGTGAAAAATAATGCAAAATCATGAAAAAAAAATTCGACGGCAGAAGCAACGGATTATACGGAAAAGCTCTATTAATCATATCATAGCAAGTTTGACAGGGGTTTCAGCCATTGAAGAAAGATCTTGGCAGCAATGGTGTTTTCGGGAATCGGAATAGATCAATATCCAAATGCTTTATCCGTAATATCATTGCGAAGTGGAAGCCGTTGAAGATAAGACCTTGTGACGACGGTGTTTTCGGAATCGGATGAGATCTATACCGAAAAACTTTATAGCCGTGATATTATTGCAGATCTGACCTAGGTAGCCATTGCAGAGAATTCTTGGAGGATGCGGTGTTTTGGGAACCCAAGAGCATCTCCTCTCCAAGCTTGAAACAACCCAAATGGGTGCTGGTTGACTGTGCGGTAACAGACGACAAATAACATGGAAGAATAAGATAAATTACACCAAATATGATAGGATTTTTAATAATGGTATATTAATCTGGAGAACCCTTTGCCGTCGTCAATCATCAGTTCAACCATCCCCCTCCTTCTCCTTCTCATCATCATCATCATTATCGACATCATCATCATCATCATCATCATCATCATCATCATCATCATCATCATCATCATCATCATCATCATCATCGTCGTCGTCGTCGTCATTCATCGTTAATCATCATCATCATCATCATCATCATCATCATCATCATCATCATCATCATCATCATCATCATCATCATCGTCGTCGTCGTCGTCATTATCATCATCATCATCATCGTCGTCGTGGTCATCATCTTCTTCATCCTCCTCCTCCTCCTCATCATCATCATCGTCACCATCCTCCTCCTCAACGTTGTAGTACCTTTTTCATGACGGTCATCACGATGTCTAAACAGCCCAACAATAGCTTGCCCTCATTGTGAACGTTGGTCGCTTGCACACACACACGAGAGCCGGTCGGTACGGGCACTTGTACATCAAAACACATGTCCGGGGAAGGGACCGTCTCTAAAGAGTTAAACGAAAAATGATATTCTGATGCGCTCACTGATTCAGTATAAACACAATAAGCATTGTGCTTCTTATTCATTCGACGTCTTTCCACTAAAATATAACTCACGACGAATAGAGTAAAACTGAACGTGCATGTTTTGTTTATTCAAACTGGAGATCCTTCATTAGCAGAGTAGCAGCAATAACATTTTCTCTCTTTTTTTATTTGACGTCTTTTTAGACTTTAAAAAATAGATTTTAAACAGAAATATAGATTGAAAATATGCATGCTTTGCTTATCAAAGTTTGAGATCATTTAAAAATTAAAGAATAATTAGGAAAAGTAACGCGTTAAAAGATTTTGGATTTCAGAACGCTAAGAAAAGTCCCCTATTCGCTATTGTGACGTGGGACTTTAATTTATCTAAACGAAACGAACGCTAAGAGCTCGACAGAGAAGAATGCTAATACATATTACAACGCACGGTACCTATAAAGGTCGAAAAGACAACTAAAGACAACTAAAGACGGCTAAAGACAACTAAAGACGGCTAAAGACAACTAAAGACGGCTAAAGACACCTATGTATAAACAACTAAAGACAACTAAAAGTTGTCTTTAGTTGTCTTTTCGCCCTTTATAGGTACCCCTAAAGACAACTAAAGACAACTGAAGACGGCTAAAGACACCAGGGGTAGAAATTTTAGAGGGTATACAAGGCTACAAACAACTTAAAGAGCCCAAAAACACCTGCCATCTTTGAAAGACATTGGCTATGGCAGAAATTTGTTGCCGGGTAGAAAGTACAACGGATTAAAAAAAATAACAATAATATTTTTCAAGTATATTATATAAGATAATTGATTTAGATACAAAGTGAAAGCTGTTCTGGGTGATTGCGTAGTCGGATTTAATAAAAATGCAATGCCCGATTCGAAACTGAGGCTATTGTTGTTTATAGGGTTAGGGTTAGGGTTAGTTGTCTTTAGTTGTCTATACATAGGTGTCTTTAGCCGTCTTTAGTTGTCTTTAGCCGTTAGCCGTCTTTAGTTGTCTTTAGCCGTCTTTAGTTGTCTTTAGTTGTCTTTTCGCCCTTTATAGGTACCGGTCTTTAGTTGTCTTTAGTTGTCTTTAGTAGTCTTTAGCTGTCTTTAGTTGTCTTTAGCTGTCTTTAATTGTCTTTAGTTGTCTTTAGTTGTCTTTTCGACCTTTATAGGTACCCCATTGAGGAGTGTTGGTGGATGGTGGGGTGGATTTAGGGGAGAAGGGAAGGGGTAGATTACTGGTTATTTCCAGATTAAAGGAGCGGATGAAACAAAAGAGGGAGATGAGCTCATTAAATAAATTAAATTATGGTGCCAGAGGGGACGAGAGGGAGACAAAAAGGGGACTGGTTTATCGGATTTCAGGGTGACCAGTTGGAGATGGTTTTGCATAATTGGGCTAGTTTTACACGGCGGTTACTAAACGAGAGGAAGGTATACACAATTAATTTGAACAAACTTAAAATTTAATGTAATTTAATGTAATTAAAATAGGAATTATAACTCGGGCTTCTCTAGAGGCTGACTACTTATGCCACCGCACATGGGTACAACTGTAGGTGTGAAGTGACTCACCGTCGAAAACTGTGGCATAGACAGGAAAACCTGCTGCAGTGATTATGACTTCTACTTGACGAGAGGGAAGCAATTTTAATTTGGCGCACACTGCAAAAAAGTACAGTAATATTAACATGAAAAGGTAATGTTAGTACGTTAAAACAAGATACAAGAGATTTAAAATTCAAGATTTAAGCAGAGTGGACCACTGCATATATTTGTTTGATTCTAATTGTGAAAGTCAACAATCATCCTAGTCGGTTTCCAACGTTTTCTCTGATTCGGCATGCCAAGATTTACCTCTATTGTGTTCGGCCTGTTTGCCTCATCACAGTACCTCTTTACAGTAAACAAACTGTTCATGTATAGTGCACGTACTAACACCAAGAGCTATTCAAGGCGATAGTTGATGTCATGACTGAACCCATTTATATTATTATATATTACCTTACGCAAGTTGTTATGGTGCTAAAAGAAATAAATATTGATCGTGTGAGTAGTATACTAATAGATAGGTCGATTATGTGAGTAGTACCAACGGCACTGACAGGATTCGATATTATTCTATTGGCAATATTGAAGCTGACAATATCAAAATGATCTCGTTTTAATTGACACCTATTACTTACTGTGAGATTAAAATTGACCCCCTACTGTTCCAATAATAAAAAAAAGTCCAATTCAAAATGCCCAGTCATTGACATCCTTCAACATATGTACTGTGACATTTAAAGGTAGGCTTTACAAACAACAATATTTAGGCCTATTGTTTGTAAGTAAATTTTAAAAGTAATCGTTCACTTCAACTGCCTTATATGTATACCTTTTCTGAATTGTTTAAACATATGGCTTATATCCCAGGGGCGGATTATGTGAGGTGGGGGTGTCCCAGGGAGCACGGAAACTGTCCCCATCCTCCTTTCCTCTTGGGAAAAAAAAGAAAAGCTTTTGTTGTTGTTTTTGTTGTTGTTGTTTTGATTTTTTTGTTTTTGTTGTTGTTATTTTTTCATGTGGTTTCTCGTCCAGATCGAATATCCAGCCAGCAATCAGAAATAAAAGTCAAACTTACTCCTAAGAGGAAAGGTATACTATATGCATTAAGCCTTTGGCGATCATCCTTTGACCATTTTCCTACGCTCTCAAACTGGTACTGTAAAGTCCTTAAGTGCGTTTGATCGGGAGAAGAATTTTGACAAGTTAGGGTCTTTTAAACCGCAGATTGCGATTCCCCTTCCACCCTCTCCCAGTCACTTATTATTCAGCCTGCTGATTGTGCCCTCACGTTTCAATTCAATTCAATTTAATAATTTAATTTTACGTCTGTTCGCACTGTTTACAACAATGCGAATTTAGACAACGAAAACGAATGAAACTGACAGATGTAACAGTTTCAAATAACCAGGTAGAAAATGTTCACTAAGTACAATTCATTTCAGGTGTAACGATTATATCGTATAATTGAGGTAATGCGCATGGCTACCAGCGCTTTCAGGATACAGTTGAAAGTACCGCTGAGTAGCGCTTCAGGATAGTATCCTAACATCCTCAAGATAATAACTTGAGTCCGCTATGAGCGGACGAGGCTACCTGCGAAATCACGGGAAAAGCGCAATTTGACAGCAGTGAACTCATGAAAATAGAAAAATGTAAGTTTCGTCTCCTCTAGGGGACGAATTAGGTCAAACTGTATTAGTTTCTAGGTCAACTGTCTTTTACGAACCGTTTGAGAATGTTTTTGAACCGTTTGTTGACGCCGGATAGTATCCTCACTTGGTTTCATGCAATTTATGAATCCAACAAGGCAATTGGGTTTTTGAGACGGAAAGAGCGGAATGTTGTAGAGCAACATTCTGTATATATTTACAGTGAAATTGCGCTTTTTCCGTCACTATAGCGCTTGAAGCGGGTAGAATGCGTATCTTGGCGATATTACGATATATCCTGTTCACGCTACGCAGCGAACATTAGAGGTGTATCTTGAGTGCGCTGGTACCTTGGTGCAATGGGTGTATAATTAGAAATGATGTTATCATCATCATCATCATCATCATCATCATCATCATCATCATCATCATCATCATCATCATCATCATCATCATCATCAACATCATCATCATCATCACCATCATCATCAGCAGCAGCATAATCATCATCATCACCATCATCATCATCAGCATCATTAACAACAACATCTTCCTCCTCCTCTTCTTCTTTCTCCTCCTCCTTATCATCGTCGCTGTCGTCGTCATCATCATCATAATCACCTGGCAGACTATCAAAAATCGTATGACAGCAAGCACACAGTTGTCCGATACAGTTGCATTGTGGCAGAGGATCATTTTCTATTCCGTCTCCTGAAAAATACATAAAATATTACTTTTATTAAAAAATAACCACACAATAGTACTAGTACTCAAAATAAAAAAAATACAGAAAGAAAGCATTTGCCGGCATACAACAGATTACTTAACCACAACAAAATCCTTCACAACACCAACAATATACAATCAATGATACCAAGCACTAAAAGGTTAAACCAACTGTCAGATCAATCTAATCATTATTCCAGTACTGAAATGAGCAGCACATAGGAAAATAGATTTAGAAACAATAAAAGTAAAGCGCACAAAAGAACTATCAAATGATTCAACCATTCACCAACCGACAAAGAAATGTCCAGCCAAGAAATAAAATAACTAACCAACCGACCGTCCAATAGATGTGCCAAAGTATCAAGCAAACGACCATACCCCCAGTCAAGTCGTCAACAAATCTTTTATTCCACAAGACGAAGGAACAGTTGGTGTATCACAGTGTTAACGAGACTTGGCAAAAAAATGGAAAAAAACAACAACAACAAGACAACAGAACACTAACTAACTTAGAAAAAAGACACATTCAACCAATAAACATACTAATCAACCATCAAAACAAAATAAGTAGCCAAACAGTGAAGCAGCCACTCACTACTGTAAATATCGTTTAGGTTTGCACTGCAAATTTCTTACCATTTACGAGTACTTTGGTAGCGAAGATAACAGCAAGAGAAAACAACGCGGAATGGTGACCCAAAGAAACCATGTTGGATAGTGCGATATATCAAATCATGCAGAAAACTACTAGCGGAATAGGTTATGTATGAGCAGATGAGCGCATGCGATCATTACCGCTGGTGGTCACGAGATGTTTTCTATTAACATAGTTTTAAAGGTTCATTCACATCATTAACATAATAATAATAACCGCGTTGTCTCAAGCGTTGAAAGCGACGACAAAACAATTGAAGCGTTGCATGTGTAAGCGATGTTGTGGCAGGTATTGGTTCCAGATTTCAATGTTGATGGCCTGTGATGCAGTTTACAAAAATAATAACACGACCCTCATGCAACGCAAGCGCTTCCTCCTCTTTCGGAGTTGAGAGAGAGAGAGAGAGAGAGAGAGAGAGAGAGAGAGAGAGAGAGAGAGAGAGAGAGAGAGAGAGAGAGAGAGAGAGAGAGAGAGAGAGAAACTCGTATCATAGCCAAGCCTACCTGATGCTCGAGCAACGCAGTGCCTTTACTTCTTCGGACGAGCATTGTGTCCTCTAATACCTATAGTACGTAAACTGTGTGTTTGGTAACTGCCAGACCTGAATGGGTTGCAGTATCGATGAGATCCATCCATGGGCAAACAGTGACCGACATGTATAAACACCTCCTGAACTAGCCAACAACTCAACCAGTCATGAGCGATCTAGGCAGCCAAACAGCCAGTCTTTATTATATTCTGTCTTTATTTTATTCAGAAACAAAATAATAATAATAATAATAATAATAATAATAATAATAATAATAATAATAATAATAATAATAATAATAATAATCATAATCATCATAATAATAATAATAATAATAATAATAATAATAATAATAATAATAATAATAATAATCTGTTAAATGTATGTATACTGTACATGCACTGCTATTGGCATTGAGGTGGCATTTATGACTGAGCCTCTCAGTGCTGTGTACGATTCGTGCAGTTTGACTTTTGTAACGAACAGATTGCGCCTGTGCACGAAATAATACAATCTTATCGAAGAGCCATGCGTTATTGTTTCCTTGTGATAACAGTCTGGTAACCCTCCCATGTCCCACTGTACTTCGTTATTTGGCAAATATCTATACTCACAGGGTTCGTGGAACCTACATTTCAACGTCACAGATCCTTTTCAAAGTCGAAGTGAGTGTTGCCTCACAGGAAAAAAACCGGTTAAAACCTATCCTATCCTGTCCCATAACCCGAAGGTCGTAGGGGCACCACAGATGATCTTTTAACCAGCATACTCCATCTTTCTCTGTCCTCAGCAGCCCTCATGGCTTCGCTCAGTGTCAAACCAGTCCATTCTCGAATGTTGTCCTCCCACCTCTTTTTCGGTCTCCCCCTTCTTCTACCTCCTTGCACTGTGCCTTGCAGAATGGTCTTTGCAAGGCCTGATGATCTGGTGACGTGGCCATACCATCGGAGTTTCCGTTTCTTCACCACTGTGAGCAGGTCATCGTGTTGTCCAATGGCTTGTGTGATGGTCTGTCGGACTTCGTCGTTGGTGATGTGTGTTGGGTATAGGAAATGCACAGAAGTCTTCTGTAGCACCTCATCTCCATGCTTTGTATTCTTCGTTGGAGATCTGCTGTGAGGGTCCATGCTTCGCAAGCATATAGGAAGATGGAGATGACCAGAGAGCGCAGCAGTCTTACTTTGGAATGTAGACTGATGGTTCTGTCTTTCCAAATGGGCTTCAACCTTGTCAAGGCAGCAGTTGTTTGTGCGATCCTGGAGAGGACTTCCTGTCGAGACCCATTGTCTGACACAATGGCTCCTAAATATTTGAAGCTGTGCACTGTGTTGAGGGATTGGCCTTGTATTTTGATGTCCGTGTTGATGCCATTGGTGTTGTTGGTCATCATTTTGGTCTTCTCTGCACTTATTTCCATTCCATAAGCTCTGGAGGTGGTGTCAAGCCTCTGTACAAGCTGTTCAAGTTCTTGTTCCTCTCCAGCCAATCCATCAATATCATCCGCAAAACGAAGATTGGAGATTGCTCTGCCCCCTATGCTGACTGTGCCTTCGTGATCTGCAAGAGCATCTGACATGATGCGCTCTAGGAAGATGTTGAAGAGTGTTGGAGAGAGTAGGCATCCTTGACGCACACCGATTGTTGTTCTGAACCAGTTCCCGATGACGCTGTTATGGAGGACTGCACTGGTAGCCTTGTCATACAGGCTTTTGATGACTTCTATAATTTTAGGGCTGATGTTGTACACTTTCATGGTTGCCCATAGAGCTGCATGCCAGACTCGGTCAAATGCCTTCTTGAAGTCTATGAACACATGATATAGATGTTGTTGGTGCTGTAGGTATTTCTCACAGATTATTCTGAGGTTGAAAATCTGTTCAGTGGTACTTCGCCCTGCCATGAATCCTGCTTGTTCTTCAGCTATGATTTGTTCAGCTTGTGGTTTCAACCTGTTGAGTATTATTTTCAGGAGGACCTTGCTGGGATGGCTGATGAGGCTGATGGTGCGGTAATTTTCACACTCCTGAAGGTTACCTTTTTTGGGAAGAGTGATGACAAGCGACTGGGTCCATGGTGTAGGCCATTCCCCACTCTGCCAGATCTTGTTACAGATAATGGTGAGAGCATCAGTCATCGCTTCTCCTCCTGCTTGTAGCAGTTCCGCTGGTATGTTGTCCACTCCCGCTGACTTCCCTTTCTTCAGCGATTGCACTGCTGCCTCAACTTCTTCCCGGAGAATTGGGAGGATTTCTTCTTCTCTGCTCTCGGGACATGCTAGAACTGATGGGTCTCCATTTGGTGTATGGTTGTAAAGGTCAGAGCAGTACTCTGTCCATCTGTCCAAAACTTCTTGTTCTTCTGTAAGGCATATGCCAGGCTTTGGATAGTGGAGACTTTGGGCTGTTTAACACTTGTCAGCCGCTTCACAGTCTGGTAGGCCTTCTTGCTGTTGTTCTTGTTCAGATTGTTCTCTATTTCCTGGCATTGATCTTCTATCCAGTTCTCCTTTGCTGTGCGCATGCCTTTTCGGATGTCATTGTTGATTTTTCGGTAGACATCAGCTCCCTGTGAGGTGTTCTTTTTCTTTTTTAACTCTCTTCGTTTATCACACAGATCCAAAAGTTCAGGTGTGATCCACGGCTTCTTCTTTGGTCGGTGCTTGCCAAGGATCTCAGTGGCGGCATCTGTTACAGCTGAGTTGAAGGTATTGGTCATGGTGTTGACATCTACTTCGCCTGCCCCCAAAATAAGCAGTGGTGCAAATTTCCCTCCAATTGTGGCCTGAAATATTTTTGCCACCTCCGGGTCTTGCAGTTTGTCCAGGTCGAACTTCAGCCTAGTGCACTTTGCTGTATTTACTCTCTTCAAATGGAGCCGGAAAGACATCATCACGAGATCGTGGTCACTTCCAATGTCTGCTCCTGGAAAAGTGCGTGTCCTGCCAATGTTGATGCTTGATCTGAAGCGTTTCTTGACCATGATGTAGTCGATCTGGTTGTGATGTTCCCCGCCGGGACTGTGCCATGTCCATCGTCTGGATTTTTTGTGGAGACCAAGCGTGTTTGCCAGTACCAGATTGTTGTATCTGGCAAACTCCAATAGCCTCAGGCCCCTGTCATTTGTCTCGTTGTTGCAGTGGGGTCCACATGTGTCTCCCCAGTTGTGGTGCGCATCTTGGCCAACCTTGGCATTCCAGTCGCCTTGCACTATGACTATGTCCTTCTTCGGCACTTGGTCAAGGACCGCCTGTATATTTTCATAAAAATCCTCCACTTCGCTGTCTTCATAGTCTGATGTTGGGGCATAGGCCTGGATGATGGTAATGTTGAAAGGGGTTGCTCTCAGACGGATGGTAATGAGTCTACTGGAGACTGGGCGGCAACCCATGACAGTGGCTAGAATGTTCTTGTGGACCAAGAATCCAACGCCGTGTTCGTGCCTGTCATCTCTACCGCTGAAATAGAGCTTGTGGCCTTTGTCAGTCGTTGTAGCTCTGTGGGTTCGGGCAAATAGAATAGACCCAACGTTTCCCGGCGTGTCGTTAGAGGCGACTAACAGGGGTGATGTTAGCACGGCATCACTGGGCGAAAGTCTTCTACACAGAAGTCACCGGCCAGGGCGGAGGAACCTCACGTTACTACAGGTTCAACGACCACGTGCTCAGGGCCAAGGCGAGCCACACTGTATTCGTGGATTTCGGCTGTGGCCAACAGCCTGGAGAGGATTGGGCCCTGCCAGGTCTTTTTTGCCCAAGACACAACACATGATGAGGCTATCCACTAATTCCATGCCGGATCGGTCGTCGCCCGGAACAAGGACCGCGCCTTCCGTTGGCCACCAGGACGGAGGTGAAAAGTATGCTACTGATGGACAAATTAGCAAGATCCGCACGAGAAACAACATCGTCATAGGAACCTGGAATGTCAGGACCCTAACTGCGGAAGGAAAATTAGAAGAACTGGCCCACGAGCTGGACCACTATCGATGGAACGTTCTAGGTATCAGCGAACTGCGCTGGAAAGGCCTAGGTGAAACAACGACGGTTAAAACCTATATAAAAAAAACACACCAAAATAAACTCTTTCAACAGTATATGGTTATGATATAGGCAAATCAATAGATTCACCTTTCAGGAGGAAGAAAGGAGGAGGATGAGGAGAATGAGAAAGAACGAGAGGGAAGAGAAACAACGTAAATTAGATGGTGAGCAAAACGGGTTTAGAGAATGGTAAAGCGTAATGGTATTAGCCTTTGAGCAAAGTACAAATAATACAAATGATCAAACATGTTTACCAGTATTTGAAGTACCCAAACAATAACTATGAATTATTCTTGAGATAAGGCGAAAAGGGTGTTGTAACCTTGGTCTTTGCTGTAGCGCAAATATGATGGCACTGGAGGCAGCCCATTCACTGCTCCTGTGAAGTGTTGTAACCGGTCCTGATTTGGCTCGGAATAGTCCGCTGGACCTAAAGCAACAATCAATCAATCAAGATGTGTTGTAAAAATCTGTTCATTGGATCTTGAGATATGGCGTCGACCGACCGACCGACGGGAAGACAGATGGCCCGACCGACATTTTGCTCGTTCTGTTTACCTCCCGCTCCCCCAACTATTTCAAATTATTTCCAGGTAAAAGTACAGGAAATAAAAAATAAGGGATCGAAGCTTATTCGGTGGAAACTTTTCTTAGAGTTTGCCACGAGGTTCTCATTTTATAAACAAAAAATCTATTGTAGGACTATAGTAGTAAGTCTACAGAATTCTACATACCCTAAGACCCTAACCGAACCCTACAGCACCGAGCTAGCCCTATAAGATTTGGAGGTAAATTGATTACATGTTGATGATTCGACCTGACTGCCCGCTCAGATTAAAAGTTAATGAACACAGCCCAATGAAGGTGATCTCGCCGCCTATTCGCAACTCTCGGGCGCATTCAGTATAAAAAAAAAAACATTACATTGAGCATGCGCAAATATATTCGTTCGTCAGTCGAATTCCTGGATCGGATAAAGGCAAGTTGTGTAAAATATTAGTGTAGTGTTATTTTTAATGTATTGGTCATTACAAAGGTTTCCAGCTTCTCACGAAACTTTGGTTTGTAATAAAGGCTGCAAGAGGACAAAGGCGAAATATATTAAAGAAAGCATTCTGCCACGTTTCCGTCTAAATTTTCAACAGTCTGAACGTATCATGCAGCCGCAATGCCTTGTTCTGATATGCATCGTGCTCTTGGATACTGGACCAGTCAACAGTCAGGAAACACAAACGAACTACAAAACAATCTAGAAATTCTTGTGGATTTGATGGATTAATTTCACCAAAAGTGACAAATTATTGTTTGAGGTACGTGTATGAAAATGTTGGAAAAGTTTCGTAAACAAAGCTATGTGAATTGAACGTTTCTTATTAAATTTAAAAAAAGAGAAAGAAGTATACATTGAACAAGTGTAGTCTTGAAGGACGAAGACTGTGGCAACTGCTTTGCTAAGCTTAAAAAAAAAAAATTAAAATCAAGTTTTTAATGTCGTTCCTCTAAGATTTAACATTTTATATTATAGATTACCTTTAAGCTAATCTAGTACTAGGTTTTACTACTTTGAACAGTCTGGGACGTGATATATTGGTGCATCTCAAACTTCACGTTGTGTTGATTAATGGCAGGCCTGTTTAGCATGATTACGATAATTATCTTTTACATTTAGTGTCCTAAAGTTTGTCTCTACTGATGCTGTTATATTACACATAGTGTTAAGAAGCTTAACATTAACAATACGGGGTCCCCCCCCCCTCGTTGGGGTGCCGGGGGTTTCAGTATAAATAGTATCCCCACTTTCTGGAAAGTTAGTGCTTTAAATTCCCACTGTCGCTGTCTTTCTCATTTGCTCTTTCTCATTCCTGCTCTGTTCTATCAATCTGCTATAGATCTACTATCTTCTTCTTCGCTAGACCAGTGACCTACCCCTTTTCTTGAAAACTCTTCCGGGACAAGACTCCTTATTTGTGTATGAGATCTGTTGGATCAGTTTGGGAATATTGGACGCTTTCTGCCAGGTGGTCACTAGGGCTTCCTTTGATGTTATTATTTAGCAATTAGGCATTTTATATGTATGTGTTTTGCTCATAATTTATAATGATGTTTGTATTCTATTTTGTTTTTGTAAACGGGGGTTCAATAAATTAGAGTACAGCCTCAGCGTCCCCTGCGTGGGATGTCTTTATTGTAAAGTGACTGGCTGGCGGAGAGCTTTCAGTTTTACCACTAGGGTTGTTTCAGCAGATCTTTTATGCGGATCAGGGGTTGTCCGGTCCTGATTTGGCTCGGAAGAGTCCGCTGGACCTAAAGCAATAATCATGTAATGTAATGTAATGTAACAATACGGGACATAACTATCAGCATTAGGTCTTTAAAATATCAACCTCTGACTTTTTTTACGAGTAGTATGATATCTGGGTCTTAAAATAACGACGTGCTTTTTGTAGTTGATTGTATGTGAAAGTTTTTTTTAATCGAGTTTTATTTCATTTTTATTAATAATGAGGTTTCACAAAAGCTTTCAAAATGTTATAAATGTTATTTTTATTTATTTCTTTTTTTTAATTTTATTTACCTTATTGTCCCTTTTTCATAGGGAAATTCTGGGCCGCCTCCCCTGGGGAAAGCGTAGTCGCAGCCTGTGGCGCGCCCAAACCCAACCTACCTAACATTAGTTGTGATTTTTAAATTTTGCTGGGGGAGCAAACCGGAGTACCCGGAGAAAACCCCCGAGACGTTGCCCGAGTCGAAAGTACCTAATATTCGGAGAAACATAACGCCCAGATGCTGGATCGAACCCACACCTTTCACGTCAGGCCCCATTGGTTTTTGGCCTGTGGACAAGGCAAGTTAGTCCCGCCTTAGCCCACTTGGCCACAACGCTCGCCATCGGTTATCTGATTCATTGTGCAAATTATCACAGTTCAGCATCTGCTAAACAGTAGTTTGTTCTCTAAAGAGCTTTTACATGATTTGTGCATCTTTCTATGTGTACAGAAATAATGACAACGAATAACAAGGAGGTTAGGGGCTGGTTGGGAGTAGAACCCCAAAGCCCCAGACCTCGGCTTGACCTGTCCGAGGAAGGCTACATACAGAGACCACTGTCTGAAGCAGACCAGAACGCTCTCAATGCCAAATTGATGTTGCTGACATGTCAACAGCCTGAAAATACTTCATTGTAAGTTGCTGTTGTTGTCGTTGGTGGTGGTGGAGGTGTTGTTGTTGTTGTAGTTGTTGGTGGTGTTGGTGGTGGTGGTGGTGATGGAGGTGGTGATTGTGTTAGTAGTGATGGTGTTGCTGCTGCTGTTAATGACGTTCTTGTCGTCATCGGAAAGTGGTGTTGGCGGTGGTTGTGGTGTCGCCTTCGCTAAAATATACTGCTGCTACTGATGATAATGATGAGGAGGAGTAGGAGTATGAGGAAGAGGAGGAGAAACAGGAGGAGATAAGAAGATGAAGAAGAAGAAGAAGAAGAAGAAGAAGAAGAAGAAGAAGAAGAAGAAGAAGAAGAAGAAGAAGAAGAAGAAGAAGATGATGATGATGATGATGATGATGATGATGATGATGATGATGATGATGATGATGATGATGATGATGATGATGATGATGATCTTGCGGGAACATCTACTGCTGCTAATGAAGATTATCAAGTGATGTTTAAAAATCCATTATTGACCTGTGTATGCAGGTACGAACACTTGTCCATTATTGTGACGAGGGTGATGGACGATAACATTGAGAACGCCGTGGACAGCCTGGAAAGCCTGAGCGTCAAGTTGAAAACTTCGCGTATGAATACAGAGCTCAATTTCAAGGACGTCCTCGATCAGGGTCGAAACCCCAGACAAGTCAAATCTGAATGGAATCTGTTTAAGGTAACGGTAAACTCGTTTACGAGAATTTGGATTTTTTTAAATAGGTTTTTGCAATGCTGTTTGCAGTCGGTATAAGACCCACTATCGTTGGATAACTTTGCAGTGCTGGAATGTTGTTATACTTTTTAGCCGCCGTCTGAGTGATTGATTGATTGATTTATTGTTGCTTTAGGTCCAGCGGACTCTTCCGAGCCAAATCAGGACCGGACAACCCCCGATCCGCATAAAAGATCTGCCAAAACAACCCTAGTGGGAAAATTGAATGCCCTCCACCGGCCAGTCACTTTACAATAAAGACATCCCACGCGGGGGACGGCTGAGGGTTGACCTCAACTACGCGAACACCCCGGTTACAAAAACAAAATAGAATACAACCATCATTATAAATCATCAACAAAACACATACATATAAAATGCCTATAGTGCGAAATAATACAATCAGAGGAAGCCCTAGTGACCACCCGGCAGAAAGCGTCCAACACTCCCAAGCTGATCCAACAGACCTCATACGCCGTCTGAGAACGTATATATAAATATCGATCAAACATTGCAGGCCTTTCAATGGAGACTAGGCATGGGATGATCAACGTCCTTTTTAATTTCCCGATTGTATAAGAAGACTGTTTCTGTATTCTGAATACTGGCTATAGTTTGATAAACGGAACAAACTTCAGAAAAGGGCATCAGCATCAAGATTAAAATTACATCACATTAATCAATGTTGCCCATTCCATCTCTGGTTGCCCTTCACTTCTCATTGATTTTTATTTGAATTTATGAGTTTTTCCCAGGTTCGCGAGAACTGGCCTCAATCATCAAATACATGATTGTGTGTACATTTTGTATGCGTTGTGTCGTAAATCAGCAGTTCTTTTTGTTTGGGGTTTGTTTTGTTTCCTAGTTTGTTGTTTGCTTGGATGGTCGGAAAACTGATCGTTTGATTCTGGCACAGGTTGGCTGGTGTGTCTTATGAGGCCTATATAATATATTCAATCGTTTTACAAATGTTGTACTTCGTCTTCTCCAGACTATTGCCAGGCCCATGCCTAATGCAGAACCCGAGAAAGCAGGGCCTGTTGATACGGAGAAGGAGAACGAGTTTCGGTGTCTCCCTAATCTCATGCGGCAGGCTCATCTCTTTGCTCAAGCCGGTTTCGGTTTGCCACCGGAGTACTACGTCAGGGTAACTCTTGCCTTACGGGAACTGTCACGAGCATGGACGTTTATCTCTCTTAGGTTAGTGAGACTCTCAAAGGAGTCTCTCTCTCTCTCTCTCTCTCTCTCTCTCTCTCTCTCTCTCTCTCTCTCTCTCTCTCTCTCTCTCTCTCTCTCTCTCTCCTCGTAGGACAAATTGCAATAGTCTACGAATGTCATAAATAAATATTTTTGCAGCACCTGTGCCTATCCTACTGCTATTTACATCATAGAAGAGATTGTTGTACTCACATGTTCAACGAACTTGGTTTTCTTTTCACCCTCACTGTGCAATAGTTCTACGTAACTATTGAAAGTGAAGCTAACCATGCATCAATGATGTACATGTACATGTAAATGTAATTCAAATAAATTTTGTAATTAACAGATTTTGGGGCGTGATCAACGGTCTCCATGGCGACTACACTATAGCGGAGGGGCAGATGGAGGAGGGCGATTATGAGACTGAAGTCAGCGTGGAAGACGAAGAAGATGAAATACCAACTATTCAGGATGACGCTAATAAGGTACCTTAGACGGACGTGATTTATTCTTAGAACTCTGTATGCGCCATTATCATTTAACGTCAGTGCAGTCTTGCGTTACCTTTCGCAATATGGCCCAAGGTAACACGGTGGATACGCTACCAATCAAGTAAATTTAGGCGCTGACCCGGGTAATGGTCCGGGCTATCTCGAGCTAAACTGTTTGGTTCAAAGCGAGCAAGATGGCGTCGGGTAAGAGCAACCAATCAACAACTGTCTGAGGGTAAAGTTTTACCTCTTCGTTAAAAGAAAACGTAGTCCATGTTTGGCATTTGATTGCGGATGTGGCCTGATCACGTGGCGGCCTAGCCCGCAGAAATAGAAAACAAGCGTCTTTATTAGAGCTTAATGTGTGTGCGAGATGAGGTACTGTATGTTGTATGACCACTTTTTAGGTAGTAAGTAGTTCTAATTTGGGTGTGACAATGATACAGACTTCATTTTAGCATAGTCGTCGTCGCTATTGTTAGTGGTGGAAATATGGGATGTTAGTGTTGGAAGTATGGGATGTTAGTGATGGGCCTTTCGGGTGTGCATCTTCTTTCGTCGGAAGATAGCTTGATGCTTTTGGTTATTTCAATGCTTGGTATCGCACTCAAATTACACAATCTAATGATAATATTAGTAACATAGATAAATAAATAAATAAATAAATAAATAAATGGATACTATTAGGAGTGTGTGGTGGGTGTGCAGTGAAGGGAAGAGGGGTATATATATATATATATATATATATATATATATATATATATATATATATATATATATGTGTGTGTGTGTGTGTGTGTGTGTGTGTGTTTGTTTGTTTGTTTGTTTATTTAACGTCTATTCACCGAATAAAAGAAAGGTGGGGGAAAAGGATATGCGCTAAATGGATGGGGGAAAGGAAATAACATTTAAACAAAATGGTACAGTAACATAACATGAAATAAAATTAAATAAAAATTAAGTATTCAAACAATATTTTAAAACTCTAATATATATATATATATATATATATCCTTATAAACTATGGTTTCTGGGCACCTTAAAAGTCACCAACCTGTATATATGCGTACAGTGTATGTGTGTGAGTGTGTGTGCGGGTGAGAGAGACTGTATTTAGTTTGCTGTTATACTGATGAGAGGGATGTTTTAATGTCTTGTTGTATTATTATTTTCTTTTGCCATGTATGCACTGTGACCCAACAAATTTTCCCATGTTTTTTTGTGGAATAAAGATTTCTTGACTTGACTTGACTTGACTTGAATGTTTTGTGTTGTTTTTTTTCCAGGACGAAGAACTCTTTGAATGTAAGTGTGGATTTTTGCAATTGTTTTAGACTTATCTGGAAATTCTTTGGTATAGGGGTGAATCAGAACGAGCCAAATTACAATAAAGAATTTGTAGCCTATAGCGTCTCTCCTCCGTCACCCCTTGGGGTCATGAGCAATCTTGTCACTGTAGATTGTTCTAACCTATAAAGGGAAAAGTAAAAGCCCCAGTTGAAAACCTGTCTTGCCTTTGTAGGCATGACAGTTTCACTGCGGCAACAGTCTCCCCCCCCCCTCCCCTCCGTTGGAGTGCCGGGGGTTTTAGTATAAATAGTACCCCCACTTTCTGGAAATTTAGTGCTTTAAATTCCCACTGTCGCTGTCTTCCTCATTTGCTCTTTCCCATTCCTGATCTGTCCTATCACTCTGCTATACTATCTTCTTCTTCGCTAGATCAATGACCTACCTTTTTTCTTGAAAACTCTTCCTGGACAAGACTCCTTGTTTGTGTATGAGGTCTGTTGGATCAGCTTGGGAGTGTTGGACGCTTTCTGCCGGGTGGTCACTAGGGCTTCCTATGATTGTATTATTTAGCACTATAGGCATTTTATATGTATATGTTTTTGTTGATGATTTGTAATGATGGTTGTATTCTATTTTGTTTTTGTAACCGGGGGTTCGCGTAGTTGAGGTAAACCCTCAGCCGTCCCCCGCGTGGGATGTCTTTATTGTAAAGTGACTGGCCGGTGGAGGGCATTCAATTTTCCCACTGGGGTTGTTTCAGCAGATCTTTTATGCGGATCGGGGGTTGTCCGGTCCTGATTTGGCTCGGAAGAGTCCGCTGGGCCTAAAGCAACAATAAATCAATCAATCAATCTCTCCTCCGTCGATCGGTTCGTCTCGCTTTATATCTCAACTACTACTCAAGAGCTGATTGTGTGCAAACTTCATAGAAACATTACATGGGTTAGTGGCCAGCTTCCAAAGCCATCGTAATTTTGCTCTACCTCAAAGGTCAAGGTTACTGGGGTCAATCCTTCGCTAAACTTATTTTTCCCTATATTTTAAAAACGACAGAACCAATTGGGATGATTTTTGGTATTCAGGAACTTCAACACCTGGTCAATCATTGTCTAAACACATTTTAAGCTAAACCTCAAAATTAGTCAAAACTGTTTGGGATGATGCTTTGCTTCCAGATTGTTCAGATAGTGGCCACACATTCCATATTTTCAGTTTGCTTCGTTTGGATAAAACCAAAAGACAGTATAACAGCTTCACGAAAATTAACCCATGCAACGCGCGCGCGTGTTTAGGTGTGTGTGTGTGTGTGTGGGTGTGGGTTTGTGTGTGTGTGTGTGTGTGTGTGTGTGTGTTTGTAAATACTTTTCAATGATTTGCTTTCTTGTTATCTTTTATATGGACTATTTCATATTGTGCATTAAATAAAGCAACTTTTTCTGAGGAACATTGTTCTATTTCTTGTTTGTATGAACTGAGACACAGGCTGAGAATATTCATATCTAGGATAGGTCTGTTTTCTTATTTGTCTCTATCATTAAATAATAGATTGTGCGTCTTGACAATCCAGACTTTAGTTGAGTTTGGGGATTGAGAAATGGGCAGTTTTGGCCATTTAAAAGATGTACCATTAAGTTTAAATGAATACTCCTTCGGATGAGAGTATAAACCGAGGATTATTGTCTGCATGCATGCTGAAAAATTGCTATATAAGAACGATTTAATATAATGTGAAGGATGTGCTGTGTGTACTGTATTTCAGTGATGTCGGACGACATAAAGCCAGTGTTCAAACCTCCCCGAAAGATTCCTTGTGAACACGCCGGTATCGGACTGAACAAGAAAATATACTTTGTCTGCAGTCAGCGTAAATATTATTTTTGTTGTTTCATCACTTAATGTTCTGTACTACTTTTAACGAGTACATCAAAATAAACGTGTGTCATTCCGATTTTTACACGTAGAAAAAAAAATCAATACTCAATAGAGGATAAGACGCGCGCGTGCGTGCGTGCTTGCGTGTGTGTGCGTGTGTGCGTGTGTGTGTCTAAATGTTTATACGTCAGTTGGGTGTGTAGATATTTTTGTAGCCGATGTTTTAAATTAAATTTTAATAAATGAAAGAACGGCAAATGATTTTGAAGTCAAATCTATTTCTGCAAATAAAAATGGTATTAATTAAAATGTGGTGGTTTTTTTTTGCAGCGGGAAATCCATGGGTTCGTCTACCTCATGTGACACCAGCGCAGATACAGATTGCCAGAAAAATCAGAAAATACTTCACCGGTGATCTGGACCACAAGGTATTTATTTGAATCTTTTGTTGTTCATTAAAATAAATGGTGGTGGTGACGGTGGTGGATTTGGTGGTGCTGTTGTTCTGCTGCTGATGCTGACGATGATAGTTAGCAGCAGCTGCTGTTGTTGATAATTATGATGATGATGACGATAATGATAATAGTGATAATGATGAAATTGATGATGATGATATTGATAACGGCGACGAAGATGATAATGATGACAAGGACGACCACGACTGTTGACTATGATGACCAATTATATTATTCTTCATCGTCGTCAGCTGGTGACCTTCCCACCTTTTCCCGGGACAGAGAGGAACTACCTGCGGGCACAGATCGCTCGCATCAGCGCAGCCACTCATGTCTCTCCCATCGGCGTTTTCAAGTTTGAGGAGGATGCAGAGGAGGAGGAAGCAGAGGCAGAAGGTATAGCTGGACGTTTACGTATATCTGCCTCTCGGCACCAGTACACAGCGAGTAGTAGTATTTCAGTGCTGCGCTACGTTGCCGTTTTAGGCATATCATCACCCAGGCTTACATTACATCACTACTTGTTTTTCACCCAGTTGAATGTCAAGCGATAACAGGCAGTGGTTTGAAGTCCGTTGACGGCCTGACCTTGGAATACACAAAAACTGACCTTGACGCACTGCAGCACTATTCCTTTGGATGAGAGTAGAAGCCGAGGTCTAGACTGTGCAGGTGCGCATTCTATGGCACGGATTTTAAAGATAATTATTCTGACGCTCATGTCCTGGACGTGTGAGTTACACAAATACATCCAGCATGAGCTAGTTCTCTTTTCCGCCATCCCTGGTCGCCAAAGATTGTGCTCAGTCACCTGGGCGTCAGACTATGCGCCCAAAGGCTGCTAGTGGGCACCTCGGACGTTTGAAGTTAGATCCTGTATCGGCCAGCGTTTTGAGCAGCTCTTAAAGCTGGAAAAGCGCTATATGTAAATGATTCAGTAATAAATAAATAATACATCATTTATTAATCTGCTCCTGCGCTATCGAAATGAAACCGTCTAGTTGTCCAGTGACTTGCATAAAGTTGTGTATGTCCTCCTTTGTCTTCAAGAATGTCATTTATTTATTTATATAATACCTCTTACATAGCGCTTTTCAGAGAAAGACTTCGGGGCATTTCCTATAACCAGCACATCACCAACAACGAAATCCGACAAACCATAACACAGTGGTGAAGAAACGGAAACTCCGATGGTACGGCCACGTCACCAGAGCACCAGGTCTTGCAAAAAACCATCCTGCAAGACACGGTGCAAGGAGGCAGAAGAAGAGGGAGACCGAAAAGGAGGTGGGAGGACAACATTCTAGAATGGACTGGCTTGACACTGAGCGAAACCAAGAGGGTTGCTGAGGACAGACAAAGATGGAGTGCGCTGGTTAAACGATAATCAGTTCTGTGGTGCCCCAATGACCTTTGAGTTACGGGATAGGATAGGATAGGATAGCATAGGATAGGATAGGATAGGAGGAGCTGATCAAGGCGGTGACCGATACAGGATCTTACTCAAGCCACCCTGCAATAATAATAAACCGCTAGTGGAGTGGCCTACTGGCAAGGGGAGGTCTATTTACTAAGTAACAGCATTCGACAACTAGGTCTTAGAGATTTGTTTGTTATTT
>CM072512.1:36066271-36086271 GCA_036898135.1 Oncomelania hupensis
AGCATCTTAACCCCCACCATTCATCTCCCGATCCACTTAATACAACTCTTTCTGATTTCATGGTGATTGCACGACAACTTTTTACTGATGTTTGTGGTTCTACAGCGGAGTTGAACGGTCAGCCTCAGCCATGCTGGATAGCGCGGGCGTCCACTAAATTGGTGCCCGAGTATGCAGTGGCCACTGTGGAATCTGTCATGTGGCCAGGCGCTGTCGCGTTGGCTGCTGACAATGGCAGGTACTGTGTCCTATCCACACCCTCCTCCTTCTCGTCCTCTTCCTCGACACTTCCTTGTTCTTGCTCTACTCCTCCTCCTCTTCCTTCTACCCTCTCCCTTCTCCTCCTCCCATTCGTCTTCTTCTTCTTCCTCCTCCTCGACTCTTCATTGTTCTTGTTCTATTACTACTGCTATTACTACTACTGCTACTACTAGTACTACTACTACAACTTCTTCTTCTTCTTCTTCTTCTTCTTCTTCTTCTTCTTCTTCTTCTTCTTCTTCTTCTTCTTCCTCCTCCTCCTCTGCAGGTTACCTTCGCACTGATTTCGCTGTGCATCACCACCGAAGACAACGAAACAGGAACCGCCAATCCTTCATACTTTGAACCTACAAATAAGCCCACAGTACTGTTGTTATGTGCATTGTGCGCCATTGATTAACAGAGACTTAATTTCCAGCCTCAGAAGTGGTAGACCCCAAGCGCCTGTTTCTGAATATGAGTGATGCCGAAGCTTAATAGCGTCGCTCTCTATATACTAGTATACATTTTACGAAGATAGACGCGCTCTTCACAAGAGAGACGTTCTAACGTTCAGAAACGTGCGTCTGTTTGTGGTAGGTGTAATAAATAAAACTATGAAAGTTATTTTTACTGTGATACAAATCCCAACGAAAACGCCTCCTTACATTAAAAGCATTATTAATTTTCACACTTGATTTTGCCTCACGATTTCCTCCGTAAATATGTGCAGGACGTTCGAAAATCTGTACGTGGGCTGGGGTCAGAAGGTTTCACTGGAGAACTTCGAGCCCGCCATACCCGATGAGCCCATGGAAGAGTTTCCCACAGGACCGGAAGTCATCGAAGCAGACGACCCTACCCCGGAAACAGAAGCTGCCATTCGCGCAGCCATGAAGGAACAGGAAGGAGGCGGCGAAGAAGAGGATGGGATCATTGATGATGATGATGGCGGCCCTGATTTGTCTGATTAGTTACTCTGATTGTTTTTCCACATACACTAGTTCACCATTTTACTGCGGATGAAGATTTTAATATGGAAAGAAACTGTCATTTTGCCTCCTGCGGGATTTGCTTACTGATTCAGATTCTTTTTTTTTTTTTGCCGCACATTATTATCTTCGTGCAGGTTTTAGATCAGTCTTTAAGGGGAGACTATTTGACACATAAAGGGAGACTATTTTTTTTCAAGGGACAGAATAAAGGGAGACTAGGTTGATTCTTCTAGCCAATATCAAAGCAAAATTATAATTTATTTATTTATTTTATAATTCATATATAGCGCTTTTTCAGCTCGAGAGCTGCTCAAGGCGCTGGCCAATACACGCAAGCAGTTTCCACAATGCAGTACCACCAAAGATCATAAGCTCTTTGGTACCACTACTATGTTACTATCCTTGTAAAACAGATTTTTATGCCTTTTTTTATTTGGAGGGAAATGAGTAATGAAGATGGGAAAGCGGTGCTTGGAATCCTTAAATCTGTTTACTATTATATTTTTTTTTATTTTGCTAAAGATTTAGAATAAACAGAATTTATAGAGTGTTTTTTATATTTTAAAAAAAAATAACTCTGCTTGTATATTTCCGGTTGGAATTCTCTTATAGAACTCTGCCCGTAGGAGGTTAGTCAACAAAATGTTCGCGCGCAATGAAAGGCAAATTTACTTAAAATTTTCAGTATATGGTAAGTACAAGTAAGTACCACAATAAAAGAACTGTTTTGTTACACTACGAACTTGTACCTCAATGCCAACTCACATTTTTTTGTAATAGTTTCCCCAGTGTTGGTAAACATTCTTTTCCTATGAGAACTGAGAGCATCGCCGCAGTAAGATAAAAAATTAATTGCTTACATTGTATTTTCTAAAAATAAATGTTAAAAAGAAAGGTTTGCTCCAAAAGTGTAAGATTTTAGATTGCAGGTACTGACTTTTGGTATTCAACATAAAAACCAATAAATATGTATTATCGCAGACATGTTTTAGTTTCGATATCAAAACAGGTGTGAATGCGTATTGTATTGATCTGTTTGATATACATGTTTTTATAACTTTATTTTTGCTGCTGCTGCTGCTGCTGCTGCTGATGATGATGATAATGATGATGTTGATGCTGATGATAATGCTGCTGCTGATGATGATGACGATGATGATGATGATGATGATGATGATGATGATGATGATGATGATGATGATGATGATGATGATGATGAAGACGATGATAATGACAAACTGTGATTCTGTGACTATTGTGAGTCCCTTTGATGTAATAAATATGTGCTGTAGTGGCTGATGATGATAACGATGACGACGATGATTAAAGCTGCACATCTTTCGACAATGTGTCATCTTACACAAATACACAATACACAAATTTCATAAATAATCACAATTGTATTGTACGCATTTCGCTTTGCGCTTTGGGGTGGGAGTATATCCTGGTCCAGGGAGGGTGTGTATAAACTGGCCTAGACCGTTTTCATTCCGGCGTTTGTGGATGAGGGTGAAAGGTAAACTGGCTTAAGTCACTTTAGACCCTGGCTTGGGGGTACATTCTGGCCTGTTACATCAGGCTATCGAAACGAAGCGGAGATCATTTCAGAATACCCAATCAACTGTGAACAGCAATATCAATGTCATTACCACTATCAGTAGCAGCAGCAGCAACGAACCTGCAAACGACCATAACAAAAACATATTGTCATTATTATTGGATGATACTCTTTAATAACATTAGCACCTTCAGCACCAACTTTAATAACAACAACTACGACGACAGCCGCAAACCAAGCAACGCCTACCAGGACCTACACACACAAACACATTCGCTTGTGCCTGACAATTGTCATCATTTGATACTCCCAGTCATCTTTGTCATCAAAATCGTCGTCGTCGTCATAATCATCATCATCACCATCATCATCTTCATCATCATTATCATCATCATCATCATCATGAAAGGGCTTTTTCACACCGTTAATATCCACGCTGCTATTGCATTCTCTTTGCGGTGTTTTATACTCTTATGAGCTTCTTTTGCTTGTGGAATCGACCAATGACAAACAGCAGCCTCGTATGCCCTTGTTTTATTTATTTTTTAAAAATATATTTATTTTAATTAATTAATTACTCTTTATTTACTCATAAGGGTTTTTCCACAACAACAACGCCACCAGCAAATCGAGGTACACGCGCACGGATCCCCCCAAAAAGCCAATGCAAACCAGCTTGACTACCCATAACATAGTCATTATTTGATGAGCTGATGCAGTCAACAGGCTTTCAGCATGATGCCATCATCCCCTGACGGACAATCTAGTTATATACCCTATCAACTGGACTCTTGGGATGATTCAAACTCTTTGAACTCTGCTTGCACTTTTCGGTATATTGCAACCCTATTGTCCTGGTTTCTTGTATTAGGTACTCATTGGTTTATAAATGCACATATAAGGCGCCATTCGTTATTAACGTAGGGTTTTTGATCCCTCCAACTCCTCTCACCCGCCCTCCTCCTAATTATCCATGCTTCAGAACATTGAATATTATATTCTCATATATATATATATATATATATATATATATATATATATATATATATATATATATATATATATATATATATATATATATATATATATATATATATATATATATATATATATATATATGAGATATAGTGGTCCTGAGTCGGCCCTTTGCAGCCCGCTGGATCCTATAAACCATGATTAACTAACAAAATAAGATTATTTTACAAAAATTCTTTAGTAGTTATATTGGACGTTATTTGTATAAGTTATAATTATTTTACAATTTGGATTGTTTAATTGTTCAGTTTTGTGTAATTTGCTTAATCCCTTTCTCCCTTAATTATAACCATTCCTTATTTGTTTAATATTTTCCCCTGCTCTCATCAAGCCTAAAATCACTTAGGTGAAAAGACGTTAAATTAACGAAACAGCACAATTCTCCATGTATTTTGAGGTATCTGTCTGTTGTTGTTTTTGTCAACGTCGCCTCTATTGGACATTCATAGCTTTTATAAATGCATAGAGCATAGGCACAGGAATCGGAATGTGAGCGAATTAAGTCTAATACTAACACGCTTGTAGCACAGAGGATATAAGCTTATATATTTTGCCTAGTGATGACAAAGAAAGAAAGAACATCTATATCATGTGTTCATAGACTTCAAGAAGGCGTTTGACTGAGTCTGGCATGCAGCTATATGGGCAACAATGAAAGTGTACAACATCAGCCCTAAAATTATTGAAGTCATCAAAAGCCTGTATGACAAGGCTACCAGTGCAGTCCTCCACAACAGCGCCACCGGGAACTGGTTCAGAACAACAATCGGTGTGCGTCAAGGATGCTTACTCTCTCCAACACTCTTCATCATCTTCCTAGAGCGCATCATGTCAGATGCTCTTGCAGATCATGAAGGCACAGTCAGCATAGGGGGTAGAGGAATCTCCAATCTTTGTTTTGCGGATGACATTGATGGATTGGCTGGAGAGGAACAAGAAGTTGAACAGCTGGTACAGAGGCTTGACACCACCTCCAGAGCTTATGGAATGGAAATAAGTGCAGAGAAGACCAAAATGATGACCAACAACACCAATGGCATCAACACGGACATCAAAGTCCAAGGACAATCCCTCAACACAGTGCATAGCTTCAAATATTTAGGAGCCATTGTATCAGACAATGGGTCCCGACAGGAAGTCCTCTCCAGGATCGCACAAACAACTGCTGCCCTGACAAGGTTGAAGCCCATTTGGAAAGACATGACCATCAGTCTACATTTCAAAGTAAGACTGCTGCGCTCCCTTGTCATCTCCATCTTCCTATATGCTTGCGAAACATGGACCCTCACAACAGATCTCCAACGAAGAATACAAAGCATGGAGATGAGGTGCTACAGAAGACTTCTGGGCATTTCTTATACCCAACACATCACCAACGACGAAGTCCGACAGACCATCACACAAGCCATTGGACAACACGATGACCTGCTCACAGTGGTGAAGAAACGGAAACTCCGATGGTATGGCCACGTCACCAGATCATCAGGCCTTGCAAAGACTATTCTGCAAGGTACAGTGCAAGGAGATAGAAGAAGAGGGAGACCGAAAAAGAGGTGGGAGGACAACATTCGAGAATAGACTGGTTTGACACTGAGCGAAGCCATCAGGGCTGCTAAGGACAGAGAAAGATGGAGTATGCTGGTTAAACGATCATCTGTGGTGCCCCTACGACCTCCGTGTTACGGGACAGGATAGGATAGGATAGGACAAAGAAAAGCATGTCCAATGACTCGAATAATTTTGAGGATATGGACTTTAAAAAAAATATTATTATTTTGTCCGTTTATGTGTTGATGGCTTTCGTGTATCTAAATCTAGCAAATCTAAGGTCACCTGACTTTCAAACTTCACAAAAGATGTCTCTCATCATGTACATGTATGAGGATGTAAAAAAAACCAGCAACAATTTTTTTACCACTCCAAAAAATTAACTTGCTTTACATGGTGACATTTTGCTATAGGCCTAAGAGTGTCATTTTCACCGCCGATTGTGCATGCACTTTGCGGGGTTTTATGTGTTTTGTCCGTCCGCGTTACTCGATCGCTTCAATTATTAGGCTTTAAATTAAGGGTGGAGGCTCCGTTCGTAATGTTGTTTTAGTTATCCCCCGACTATTGTGCATGCACCCTGCGGTATCGCTTTGCTTTTTGTTCCTTGTCTCTGCAAATAGCTAACACGTTGCTTGTTATAAACGCGCGAAGGCGTCATTCGTTTATAAGCGTACTGGTTGTTTTTTTTTCCGCCCATGACTTAACTGGAAATGCTTTGAAATAGTCGGGAGCATCAGGACGAGCCAAATGTCGGTCTGTTGGAAGCCATATCACTAGGACCACTGAACGGATTTTGACCAAACTTCACAGGAACATTACTTAGGTTAGTAACCTGCCTCCTGTGCCATCATATTTCCTTTACCGCAAAGGTCAAAGTCATTGGAGACACTTTGTTGCTAAACGCGCCTTGCTCAATATCAATATTAGGGAGGCACTGTGGTCTAATGGTAGTGCTTCGGCTTGTGGATCTGAAGGTCCCGGGTTCGAGCCCTGGCCGGGCCATTGTGTTGTGTCCCTGGGAAAGACACTTTACTCCTGTTTTCCTACTCCTTCGGATGAGAGTATAAACCGAGGTCTAGTTTGTGTCGCATACATTCCATCATAACGGACTTTAAAGATCCTGACGCTCATGTCCTAGACGGGTGAGTGCCGGTAACAAGAACGCACCCAGCATGCACTTGGTCCTTCTCCCCCATCCCTGGCTGCCCAGGATTGTGCTCAGTTGTCCGGGCGTCATACCATGCGGGTGGGCGTCTCGGGCGGCTTGAGTTAGATCCTGTAACGCCCAGCGCCTTGAGCAGCTCTTGAGCTGGAAAAGCGCTATATAAGAACGATCAAATAAATATCTCAAAAACGGCTAAAGCGATTTTCTTGAGTTTGGGTATAGAATGTACTTTAAATCATGTAAATCAGTAGCGGTCTGGTTGTCGGCAAGTCTGTTAGTCGGTCGGTCCGTCGCTCCGAATGTAACTGATTTTGCTAAAAAATACACTTGTGGCCTTATCTCAAAAATAACTAAACCGAGATTCATCATTTCTACTTTGTGCATACTGTAAGTACTGCTAAGCATTTTGAATCATTCGTATTTGTACTTTCTTAAAGGCCAATGTCATTGTGTTTCACCATTTTCCAAACACCTTTTGCGCTGCATATAAACAATGGCCTATCCGATTTTGATAATTTGGGGGGGGGGGGGGGGGGGGCTTTTGCCTTGCAAATAGTTCATTTCGCGGTCTGTCATTCCATGTTTTCCTTGTGCTTCTTTAGAATAAAGCCTAGTCACAACAGCTCCAAGAAAATGAACACTTTTGAAAATGCCTATTGTGTCGGCTGTGGCTGTGAGCGCCTGGAAATAAATTTGAATGACTTGATATCTTGTTTAATTGATCCGGAATCCATGTATGCACTTTGTGGTGCCTTTCTCTCTTTTTTGTCCATGTCGCTGCTATTGGACATTCATAGCGTTTATAAATTTGCAAATGATCCATTTGTGATAGCCGCAATGCGTTTCAGTTATTTTATTTTTTTGTTTGGATTTTGTTTTGGGGACACTTTATTGCCGTCCTATTCTGCTTGAAATTCATTCTTTTTTTGTAGTTGAGGGATAGTGTGGGGGCGGTGGGGGGAGGGGAGGATGGTTAGATAGGGTGGAAGGGGCAAGGATTTGTATGCGCCTTATTATTTAGGTATTGGTTGCTTTATAAATGTGATGTAGAGAAGACGTTTTTTTTTACCATTAATGGTCTTTTATATGAAAGTTTTCAATTCATTTATGTCATTGTCACTAAATGCACTTGCTTTATTGACCAACAATTTAAAATGTTAAAACCGTATTAAACATAGAACCTTACTTGCATGTAGGACAAGAAAAATGGAAAAAAAATGATTGGTAAAATCACTGTTTTAATAATCGCATTGTAAAGCAATCGTGTTTTAAATATCCTAGGATTTTAACGAGTGGACAGGATCTTAACTCCTTTATAATTTACCGCCGAAATGTTTCATAGCGCTGAAGTTGAATGGGAGAAATTACGGCCGACCATGTTTAGCCGCGGCTGCTGTGCTTTCATTGAGAAAGCAACCAAAAATCTGAACGTTTCTGTCTAGTCTGTGTCTGTCTCCTTCTCTCTCTGTCTGTATCTCTCTCTCTCTCTCTCTCTCTCTCTCTCTCTCTCTCTCTCTCTCTCTCTCTCTCTCTCTCTCTCTTTCTGTCAGTCTGTCTGTCTGCCTCTCTCTCTCTCTCTCTCTCTCTCTCGATAAATAAATGAACAACTCTACATTGTCAGGAACTGTTTTTCTGGATATTTCCAATGCATTTGATCTCTTTATCACTGCATACTGCTCCAAAAGCTTGAACTGTATGTCAATTGCTCTATTTCCTTTGATTTTTTCACTCATATCTCAGTCAACGGACGCAGTTCGTACATCTCCATAGTACAAATTCCTCTGTAGGCCACATCAAGGATGGGGTTGCTCAAGGATCTGTTTTAGGTCCTGTTTAATTGTGTATTTATATTAACGACTTGCTTTACATATCTCAGATAATTCTAAAACATCAGGGAAGTAACACAGCTGAAATTCAGCAATCTCTACAAAGTGCCCTTAACAGTGTTGCTAATCGGTGCATTTTAAACCATATGACACTGAATCCAGCTAAATCAAAATCTATGGTAATAACAACTAGACAAAACCATCATTAGGGGCCGGGTGCGCTTTCTCTTGAATTAGTAGTGAATGGAAAAAAAACAGTTTGAAAATCATAAACTTTTAAGTGTATAGATAACAAACTCAATTGGCATTCACATATTGAAGGTCTTTGTAAAGCTCTCAACAAAATTATTTGTTGTCTAAGCTTCAATCTATCATAACTGCAGATGCTATTTCTTTTATACTGCTCATATTAAACCTCACACTGCTTATGCATCAACATTATGAGACGGCTACAGTGATGCCGTGTTAAAGAAAAATTTCACCACAGAGCTGCAAAAAATGTTATTCCCAACGCTTTCATCACAGCCAATTCAAAACTAAAAATAGCTGGCATGTTAACCTTAACAAATTCCAAAATTACAACAAAGCCGTTTTAATGTACAAAATAATTAACAATATAGCTCCTGCTTATTTAAAAGCACGCCATCTCGTTATTTATCTTTCCAACATAATTTGAAATTTCCAAGACCACTTTTAGACATATTTAAAACATCTCTATCCTATTCCGGTCCATGCGTGTAAAATTCTCTACCAGAAGAGGCCAAAAAGTATGTCATTACCATATTTTATAACAAGGTTCCATAAATATTTAAGCTCCCTTTGTTACTAATATTTAAGATGCTTGTATACCTCTTTGTTCTTCCCTACCCTGCGACAGTTTAAGTTTCTGAGAATGTGTGAATTTACATGTGTGTGTGTGCGATCGCGCGCGTGTGCGGAAAGAGGAGGAGAGTGATGGGGAGGGATGAAGGGTGGAAGTATGTGTATAAAAATGCATTAATAGGCTAACGATTTTTTTTTACCGTAGTCAAGGTACATGTTAGTTTCAAATTATTTTATGTTAATTATTTTGTTTGTTCTGAATCGTTTATTAAGGACTAGCTGTAAGAGAGATCCATAGGACCTAAAGCTATTATCCTATTAAAGGTTGCGACTTCGACCTCGACTTCAACCTCGACTTCTCTCTCTCTCTCTCTCTCTCTCTCTCTCTCTCTCTCTCTCTCTCTCTCTCTCTCTCTCTCTCCATCCCTCTCTCTCTCTCTCTCTCTCTCCATCCCTCTCTCTCTCTCTCTCTCTCTCTCTCTCTCTCTCTCTCTCTCTCTCTCTCTCTCCATCCATCTCTCTCTCTCTCCTCCCTCTCGCCATCCACTTAAAATGCATGCGTATCTTCTCTGCGTCTTTGAACTTTTCAACCGTGATGTTTTAGTTTTCCAAAACATAACGAGAAATATTACCAAATTACCAGTTGATAGTTGGGTGGCACAAGCAAATCTATTTTTTAGTTTGAAATGGCAAAGTATGATTGATTAGGGCTTTCGTGTGTTTCTTTCTTTCTTTCATTTTTTTTCGGGGGGAGGGCGGGGGAGGATGAGAAATGAGAGTGCGGGGGACGAGCGGTATGACACTTTCAATAACTTATGCTTTGAGAGAAGGAAATGTGACATTTGATTTTTATTGTAAAGTAAGGATTTACAAGATAGCAAGACAATTAAATGTATTTTTATGATAGTGGAAAGCCAACATTTTGTGAAAAGTGTTTGTGGGGCTAGTTTATTTTAGTATTAATGTAAAAAAACAAAATGAAAATATGAAACCATTGGACACTGTTTGAACTACCTGCAAACTAACATTTATCAAAATCTGACAGGTTTTTCAATTAGAAGATAAAGCGCAAACAAACAATAAAGTGAAAAAAAAAGCGTTGAATCGCCACTCATATTATTAACCGTTGACAGTCACACATCGTTGAAGTCGGGTGGGAAAAATGACGGCTGCTGTGTTTTTGCCGAGGAGGCAACACAAAATTCGCCCGCTTGAGTGACGAATACAGGTCAAGTCAAGTCATTCAATCTTATTACCCACAATAGAGAGTTCATACAGCACATTGCATCCTAAAAACGATGGCTGCTGGTCGCTCCAGAGACTAGAGAAGCTCCCCCTGTAGGTACATTATGTGAACCACCTTCTCCACCCACCCCTTAATCTCCCTCTCCACCTTTCTGTCTGTCTGTGTCTGTCTCTGTTTGACTGTCTCTCTGTCTCTTCTTTATCCTATTCTATCCTTATCCTCTATCTCTACCCCTACAACACGACGATATGCTCACAGTGGTGAAGAAACCGAAACTCCGATGGTATGGCCACGTCACTAGAGCATCAGGCCTTGCAAAAACCATCCTGCAGGGCACGGTGCAAAGAAGCAGAAGAAGAGGGAGAGAGAAAAAGAGGTGGGCGGAAAACATTCGAGAATGGACTGGCTTGACACTGAGCGAAGCCATGAGGGTTGCTGAGGACAGAGAAAGATGGAGTACGCTGGTTAAACGATCATCTGTGATGCCCCAACAACCTTCGAGTTATGGGATAGGATAGCACTACCCCTACTCTTTCCCATACTAGCTTCTACCCACACGAAAACTAATCATTTCTACTGCGAAGTGACGAGAGCCCTTCATTTAGTTAATGGAACTATTCATTGAGATACAACGCACCCCTGAACAAACTAACATGGAAGGCAAAACGATGCGATATGCATCATCAACGGGCGATTCTGTCAGATAGTGCCGCTGATGTTACGCAACAAAAGAAATCCTAGTTCCGCCAACGGATTTGGCGCTATACATGTGCAAATTATTATTATTATTATTATTATTATTATTATTATTATTATTATTATTATTATTATTATTATTATTATTATTATTATTATTTATATTAACAGATGAAGAGCCGCCCAATGCGCTGAAGGTACGGCCACACTTGTGTTATGCAACCGGCCACACATGTGCTACGCTTATGAAAATTTCTTATGTATTTCCTTGCGTACTGGCTAACATAAAATTTCACAAGGACAGCGCATGTTTGATTTCTTCTGCAAAAATACATAAGCCGGGCTTACGAGGACCAACCAGAAGCGAGAGTGTGATGTCACGAGTTTAGAGGTCAACCTAAACGTCTCCCACATGCAGTGAAAAATCTCACAACCTAATGCTTTAGCCGTAAAACGTAAGCCAAATGCAGCCACTACTTGACCGAACAGGTTCTAACTCAAGCCGTTCGAGTTGTAACCTTTTTGTTAATTTTTTTTACAATGAAACTTTGGGTTGTTGCGCAACTGATTTTTTGCACGGTTTGACACCCCAGACAACTGAGCAGTCCTGGACGACAGAGGGAGAATGAGGCCTAGTGCGTTTTGGGTGTGTTTATGTAACTGGCACTCACCCGCCCAGCACACGAGCGTCAGGATCTTTCCAGTCCGTGCGATGTATGGCAAGCGTGAGACGACTTGACCCTATAGGTTCATACCTACTCTTGTCCAAAGGAAAGAGTACGTTTTCAACATAACATAACCCACCCTACCCTTTCCACCACCACCATCACCACCATTACCACATCATCATCATCATCATCATCATCATCAGCAGCAGCAGCAGCAGCAGCAGCAGCAGCGGCAGCAGCAGCAGCAGCAGTAGCATCGTCATTATGGGGTAACAGCGTGGTCTAATAGGCAGACCACTCGCCTGGAGAGCGGAAGAGTCTTCTTGACATCTCCAAAGGACCCGGGATAAATTTCTTACAGGATACAAATTTAAGTGATGACTCTTTATACGTTGGATCACCTTCTGCCGATTGGCTGCAGCAGCCTTTTTTTTTTTTTTTTTTTTTTTTTTAAGGACTCGGTCGTGTTGACGAAAGGGCTAGTCCTCTATACGCTAAAGTGTCCGGGGACGTTAATCTATACAATGAAATGAAATGTCGAAAGGGGTGGGGTCGAGTAGCTCAGTTGATAGAGCGCCTTACTAGTAACCGAAAGGTACCTTGTTTGAATCCCGGATTGGCCAACGTGTGACCATATTATTTTCCCTTACACATCAACTGGTTCGCTGGTGTCAGAACAATGTGACCAGTAGTCGCCTATACGCTCCGGTGTCGGGTGACTATAATCTACAATTACCCTTTGTCGAAAGGGTTGTGACAGGCTCAAAAAGGCGCAGCAAGTTGTAAGTTGATCGTTAGATTAGAGGCTAGGGGATGGAGAAGAGGAGATGGGAGGGCTCAGTTTTCCTACTGTGCCCTACACGCTGCAAGATGGTATCTTGGGCGTTTTGAGTTATACTCTGATTTTGACCAGCGCCTTGAGCAGCTCTCTGAACTAGTAAGTGCGCTACTATATCTGCCTTACAATGCCAGTCAACATGAATCCGTGTTCACTGGGATCTGCCAGGACATAGCTTATTTTTGGCAGAAATAATGCAAAACTATGACGGCCTATTAGTGCCCAAACCGGATTATCTATATATATAAATTGCTTAGCCGGAAGTCCTTCTTCGCCTCTACTGTAAAGTTTGTCCGGTATGAACGCTGATCTGGGCAGGTGCTGGGCGCTGCGGATCGGCCTGCTGTGCGCTCAAAACCCGCGAAATTGTTATAGCCGACGTTTCCTTACCGAACGTTTAACCGTTTCTGAGATAAATAAAGAAACAAAATGTCCACAAACTGCAATAGCCTCATTCCGCAGCGCTTCCGATTCAACCCGTGTCAAGAACGTGCTGTTGTGTAATACCGCAAATTGTGTTTTATTTCCATTCAAAACACTTTTGCACTCATGTCACCAATCTTACACAATAAATTTGTGTTTAACTAATTAAATTTGATTAATTAAAAATCGAATCGATGTTTCAGCATGTTTTCCCATATAGACCATAAGGGTTTTTCCGCAACAACAACAACACCAGCAAACCAAGGTACACGCGCACGGATCCCCCAAAAAAGCCAATGTGAACCAGCCTGACTACCCATAACATAGTCATTATTTGATGAGCTGATGCAGTCAACAGGCTTTCAGCATGATGCCATCATCCCCTGACGGACAATCTAGTTATGAAGGAGACCTAAGTTCAAATCATCTGCAGGCCATATATATTTTTTTTAATGTTATTTTTCTTTTTTGGATATGAATATTTTTCTTTTTAATTTAGGCTTTTTACTTTTAACTTATTTATTATTATTATTATTATTATTATTATTATTATTATTATTATTATTATTATTATTATTATTATTATTATTATTAATTTTTATAAACTAATAATAATAATACTAATACTAATAATAATAATAATAATAATAATAATAATAATAATAAAAATTATTATTATTATTATTATTATTATTATTATTATTATTATTATTATTATTATTATATCTTATATCAAATTTTATTTTAAAACCTTGGTGTTTTTTATTTCTATTTGTATTATTCTATATTCTATATTCAATAATATTATTATTATTATTATTATTATTATTATTATTATTATTATTATTATTATTATTATTATTATTATTACCAAGGATCGGGATGGGGTGGTACGTGTAGGTAAAAGGGGGCTACGGGTAGGTTTAAAGGGGCATGGGTAGGCATAACGGGGATACGGGTATATATAAGGGAGTATGGTGATGGTCGATTCCTGTTGTCCCATTTACGCCACGGTGTCTTGGGCCACAAATCTACTTAACAAACAAACAACAAACATGGTCGATTCCTTTCATCCATAACTGCGAAACGATCAACGGGGAAGTATCAAGGAGGGTACAGGTAGGTTACAGGGAGGGGGGGGGGGGGGTAGTATCAAGGGGGTATGGGGAGGTATCAAGTGGGTTCGGGGAGGTATCAAGGGGGTATGGTGAGGCATCATGGAGGGGGGGGGACTGGGAGATATCAAGGGGGAGGTATGGTGAGGTATCAAGGGGGATATGGGGAGTTATCATCGTCCAAATGAAATTCGCAGACAACAGTTGTCTCTCTGTCTACATTTTAAACAGCAACCTGTGTACCTTGGCTTGCCAGGGTACAAAACCACTAGTTACAAATATCATGTGATAATTACAAGTATCATGAATAACTATAAGTATCTAAGTATCAAGGAATAATTACATTTATCATTGAAAAATTACAAATAATTATGTTTGCGTGATCCTATTTAATTTTAAGTTTTGGCTCTAGCAATCCCTCTGGAAAGGCGCCAAAACCGAAAATTGTAATTATTACATAATAATTACAATTTTCACTTGATAATTAAATTTTTACGCGATCATGCTTTATTCTGGCTAAGGCGGCTTACTAGCGGCAAAACCTGCAGCTACATGTATCAGTGATATTGGTGTGTTCTGTGTAATTCACATAGATATAGGTAATTCACAGTGTTTGATGCTAATTTTTAGTTTTGGCCACGCTTTACTAGCTTCAAAACCTAAGGCTTGCTGTGAACAGTGCATGCGCATGTGCATTGCGGTTAGAGGTATATATTACTGACGTAAATAATTCTGTACTAAAACAGACAAGAAGCATGTAATTTTGCTTACCGTTTTCATGAACAGTGCCTTCAATAGCACAAGTTTGCAGCATGGTGAAAGTGCGGGTGTTCAGAAGTCTACGCTGATTGGTCACTATATATTGTGCATGCGTATATGTAGCACGGTTGAGACAAAAACGGACAGTTACGTGGAATCCGATCTATTTAAAATTAACACGTAAAACTTTTACCTATCAGGTGAAATTTATAATTTTCGGTTTGGGCGCATTTCCAGAGGGATTGCTAGAACCAAAACTGAAAATTAATCATGATCACGCAAAAATATTTGTAATTTGTAGTGATAGTCGTAATTATCTCATAATATTTGTAACTATCTCACGATAATTGTTATTATTACGCGAAATTTGTAATTATCAGGTTTTGGCGCTAGGAAGGCATGGCAAATATTCTACTGATGTGGATTACCGGAATATCTCTAAATTACACAGAATACGTATTAATTCCAATTATATCGTGATGCTGCTGGTAGCTTTGGAGTTTCAGGGAATGTCTTGGCCTGTTTCAAGTCATACCTCCAAGGTCGTGCGCAAACTATCAGCATTGCTGAGGTGCTCTCAAAGAAGGATATTTTGACTTATGGTGTGCCGCAAGGGTCAGTTCTTGGACCGATTCTCTTTGTGTTGGACCTTTGCTCGAACTGAATCAAAAACACGATTTAACTGTTGAAGATTTTGCTGACGTTACTCAGCTTTTAAATTCAAGTCTTCCGGTACAAAACGACGCCAATGTCCAGACTGTACAGAATTGCATTTTTGATGTCCGATCCTGGATGAAACAAAACAAGTTAATGATGATAAAACAGAGGTTCTCCTGTTCAAAAAGACCAGAACTGCCTAAGCTTGCACCTTGCCTATCACTGTAAGTGTAGGAGAGCATTAAATCTCTTTCCCTCAGTCGGCTAGAAATCTTGGCTTTTTTATGTCGAGTGACATGACGCTTGATTTTCATATTGCACAAGTTTGTAAATCAGCATATGCTGCCTTGCGTCAGATCAGCTCCATTCGCTGCTACGTAACCCTTCAAGCAACCATCACCTTAGTCTGTGCTTTAGTCTTGTCTAGGCTAGACTACTGTAATGCCCTACTGGCTTCCGGCCCGAGTCATCTCATAGACAAACTTCAAAAAGTCCAGAATTGTGCTGCTAGGCTAGTCTTCAGGGCAAAAAAGCGCGATCACATCACTTCACTACTCCGTAAGCTTCATTGGCTACCCATAGAGGCCCGCATTAAATACAAACTGTCCGTACAGTGCCACAATTTCTTCTCTGGAACCTGCCCTTCATACCTGTCAGATCTGCTTTCTGTCTATGTCCCTTCTCGCACTCTTCGCTCTTCTTCTGACTATCGCACACTCTGCATTAAAAAAAAAAAACACCAAAATGTACGGAGCACGGGCATTCACCTATTGTGCACCCAGACAATGGAACACTCTTCCAGCACACATCAAACACAAGCAGATCACACCCTCATTCAAACAAGCTCTATGTGACGACACGAGTTTCAGAGTAGCAGAGAGAGCTATATTTTTCACGAAGTTGCACTTCTCCGTTATGTAGTGTACATAGAATAGCTTGACCGGTTTCCTTATTGCGTATGAAAGAGTGCAGTAATCGTAAAGTCCGTGCGTAACGTAGAAGACAGGGGTAGGCCAAATACAGAACAGGGCTATGCATAATAGAAATATGTATACTGAGGAGAGCTCGACTGTTTGCTTGTGGCCGGGTGCATTTGGTAGGGCAGAGTGATTTGAAGTGCTTTTGCGAAGAGGTCAATTCTAGCCAGGCAGCGACCCTGTGACAGTGTGTCATAGTAGAATAGGTTTCTGTGTAGAAGGGTGTGATATTGTTGATGCAAGCCACCCAAGGCCTTACGCCCTCGTCGGGATAAGGATGCCTAGAGTTGGAAAGAGGAGGACTATAACTGCCATTTATAAGTGAATGTAGGGTTTTTTCCTAAGGTGTGTGTGGTTCTCTATTGAACACCCACCGAGACTCAGTTTCTGTGACAGAATTGAGGTGTCCTCATCCTCGTTTATCAGTGTTATTTTGAGTGAGAATAACCAGCAATAGCCAGACACAAAGTAACTCTCAAAAGACTAACCATTTGTGTTGTGACAGTGTTGTGTTGTACTGTGTTGGAGAAGAAGGTGGGTGTGTCACAAGTCGAGGCCGAGACGGAGAGTGAACCCTGTAATCCAATTTCTTAGTGGCGCACTCCGAGACTGCGTACGCGTATGAATGGTGTTGAATGTGGGGGAAGGGGATGTATTTTTGATGCATAATGATTTTATTGATTTTATATGATTTTATATGATTTTCGTATTATGTATATGATAGAGAAATGTCGTTGCTGCTGTTGTTGTAAAAGTGGGTCAACGGCAACGATGGGGAATGCATGCGAAAGAGGGAGAGTGAGAGAGAGAGGGTGTATGTATGGAGAGAGGGATAATTGTAATATACTAGAGAGGCATGAAGGAAATGATGATTATGAAGAAAGCATGTTTACAGTATAGTACGTCAAGACAGTATGGATGAAGGGAGATAATCGAGATTTGTTATAACAGTTGGGAACATAATGAAGGTGGAGGGAGATGGAATGTATCAGGACTGTGTGATGAAGTGTGGTTGCAATAATTATGTATATTTGTGACAAACGGACGATCTATCTCTGGGGCTGGCTGCGTCCCGTCTTCAATTCCTCGCCGGCTAAGCCAACTAAGCCCCGCCCCTCGGGGAATCGCCCTAAAGTCGCCAACTCGCCTAGTCTCTTGGTCAGTCTCCAGCCATCAGCCTCCGAATGCACAACTGCCTGCCCCGGACACGCCACACCACGTTGGGACCCCTGAGCCTCGGCAATACTCTTGTGATTCGACCCGTTCTTAGGCAAGGTAAGAGAGGAAATTTACTTTATATCATTTAGCATTCCCATCACCCGTCGATCGCCCAACATGTTCGTATGTCCTGTAGATATGTACGTTCGTGTTTGTGGTTTTGTCTTGATGTGTTGCTGTGATATGTATTTTATTCCTTGTATATATTATCTGCCTTTTGATTATTGTACATGCCATGTTTGAATTTATACTTGTATGCCCCCTGCTAGCCCCGTGTATAAATCTCCCATGCCATGCTGTCCCACCACCTAGATTAAAGTCCCCCTGCACAGCACCCTTGCCTACCACCCCCCCCCTTTGTCCTGTATTTATCCCATTTGCTTCTCCCCTGTTCCTACTGTATAGATATCTGCCCCTGTTGTCCATCACCCCATTTTAAGGCGCCAAAGTTACTATTTATTAGCGGCCGCCAGTAAACTCCCCCAAAGCCCATAGCCATTGTTGCAATTGTTGGACTGTTGGTACGAGCCGGTCAACTCTTGGCCGGTCCGTCCAAGGTTGAAAATCTGATGGGCACGCGCGCTAACCGGCGCTGCGTCCAGAATATATGTACACCGCTGATCTTGAGTCTGTACTACGTTACAGAACGGGCTCCTATACCGGCTCCTATAGGGTGGATACAAGACTCAAGACCCGCTGCGTGCGACCCAGATAACCCGGTCGTCACTGAGAAGCGTACCAACCGAAACTCCGCTGGTGGTCAGCAACGAAGGCCCCACGCATCAAACAACCTGTTATCCAAGAAGTTGACCCAGTGCCCTGCATTGGCCAAACTGACGCTAACCGCTGGACCATTGCATCATCGCCATCCAGAACCGGGAGACAACCACCGCCCTTACGCTATACAAGCTAAGTGCCCACCGAGCGCACACCACAATCCTGAGATAATCTGGCTAAGCCACGCGCCGAATCCAGATACCCTCCTGCCTAGTGATGACATCAGTCCTCAATCGCCTTAGTATCCCCCAAATCGCCAACCCAGAATAGCTCCAAGATACTCTGGACTCTTATTGACAATCTCCAGTGACTAAGCCTTACATGTAAGCTTATCTAATACAGCCGACCTACTTCCATTTAATAAAATCTACTAGTATTATAATATCACATCTGACTTCCCCTTGTTTCTAATTATTTACTAGTTTAGCTTACATTCTTCTCGTCTGGCCTTTTGACTGTCTATCATTCCTTAGTAACTCCCAGCCTTATTTCCCTGAATGTCGCCGCGAGTTGGCCTAAACAAGGGAGGCAACACAGCGCGGGGGAATAAGTGCTAATCCTCATCCCCCAACCCCCTTTATTCGTGACAATATTTATATAAATGTCTGTGTTATAGAAGATATGAATTATTAAGCATCAAAGGTTGATTTATATGTATGCATAGCATCTTGTATTGTTGTCATTGTGGCATAAACAGGTCAAGATGGCGGACGGAGGACGGCGTGTTATATTATATAATGTTTATGTTTTGTAGGCAGACTGTTAAGACTGTGTATCTGCTTACAGGTTTGGGCTGATGATGATGTTGACGTTGCTGATGTTCTGATGTTGTACCTGATGTTCTGATGTTCTGATGTTGTAACTGTTATCATCTGTATTGCGCTGACTAATCCCTAGTCAGTATAGCTGTATTCCGCCACACCGACAACTTGCGCAGTCGTGGTTCTGTGTGTGACCTTGCCTCTACAGCAGGAGGAGTGTGGTGGTAGACTCTGCCACTGCTGCTTGTTTTGCCTCCGTATCGGGGCATTACCTTATTACAGGAATTCCACACACCACATTCACGCACACACAGACTTGCACAGCACCACACCTAAAAACATATTTCATTTAGTTGTAGAAAATCATCCTTTATGTTGTGAAAGAGACTGTTTAGCTCTCTCTGAGCTACTTGACAAAACATTTGAACAGTGCTTCAGTTCTACAGTTTCGCCTGGACAATAGTTCGTAGATTAAAGATTCATAGCACCATCATTTCTTAGTTGAAAATTTATATTTTGAATTGATTTACTGATTGTGATTTTGTTGTACACATTTTGTAAAGAAACTGTTGCTGTTTAGTTCTATTTGGGGTTAAACAAAGGGAGGTAATCGTTATTTAATTTTGGGATGGGGGTCTTGATAGGGGTGGAGGGGGGTTAGTTTCCCATTTGT
>CM072512.1:36091271-36131271 GCA_036898135.1 Oncomelania hupensis
AAATGTTACAGTAGGTCTGCGTATATCTCAGCCGTCTCAAATACTCTCTATTCTAAAATAGCTAACCAGTCAAACTTGTAGGCATTCACGTGACGCAGCGCGTGACTTAGGAACAGCAATCCATCCATCCGCCAGGAAAGAGGATGACACTGAACCAGAGTGATCTATCAGTCCTGCTTTGTTCCGCCCAGTGGCGTCACGATGTCTGATTCCAGCTAATGGGGTAGTATTAGGAGACATCATAATATCTCTGTCGAGCGTCTGTGAAAGTGCTTAGTTTTACACGTGAGCATCTCTCCCTTGTAATATACTGTACATTCTGTCCTGTATCGTGGGTCATAACAGAGAGAGCTTTTACTGGAAGAATTCATGTATGCAGTGTGGAGTACTATATATGAGGTCATATCTCTGTTAAGAGTCTCTGGATGGTTTTATTCTAAATGTGTGTGAATGCAGCTCGCTTAGTTTTAAATTCAACTTAATTTATGTCTTAACTCTAGCAAAAGTCTAGATATGTATTTGTTTATACTTTCGATCCAGAGAGAGCGAGAGAGAGAGAGAGAGAGAAAGAGAGAGAGAGAGAGAGAGAGAGAGAGAGAGAGAGAGAGAGAGAGAGAGAGGACTCTGTAAGAAAGGCTACTGCTTCGTGTATCCCGTTGCATGGATTGTAATCACGGTCTGTAATTAGTTAAATAGAGAGTGTTAGTTCTTTGTGTGTGGATTTGTGTTTGTGTGTGTGTGTGTGTGTATGTGGGTGCGCGTGTGTGTGTATGTATGTGTACGTGTGTGCGTTGGACTATATTGTTAAAATCTTATCTCTGCTGATTGTCTATGCGCTTGTAAAGAGTAAGCTTAAAATAATTATTTTGTCCTTTTAGTTTTAAGGTAAACATATGTAGGGGGCTTTCCCCCTTTAATGTTTGTGTAGGAAAATTTTTTTTGTTCTGGTTCCGATTGCCTATGCGTTTGTGAAGAGTATTCATTACATAAAATATCTTAGTTTTGTGTGGGGCTTCGCTCTGGGCTTTCCCCCTGTATTCATGTCTTGAACATTAATTAATATCAATCGACTTTTATAGTGCCTCTTGTGGTCTTCATGCAACCTGGAGTGTACTATGTCACATCTTTAATTATGTGGAAGCCCAGAAAATGGCCCAGTTTTTAGGCCTTATGAACATGTTCTAATTGGTTGAAGAGAAAATGTGTGATGCTAACAGTCAGTGAATCCCATATATACCTGAAGCAAAAGAAAATACCACTCCCTGCATTGTAGTTTTTAACTTTTATCACCACAAGTATGCAGTGCTTTGATTTGATGATTCTATGTTTTTTTACTGTTAAAAGAAACACAACATGATAACACCGCATATCGCTGCTAAAACAAAATATTAAAATCGAACTCAATCATCGGGCGCCGCACGTAAACATTTGACACGTATGTCCGTAACGAACTTTAGTATTTGTTTTTTGTAGGTCTAAAGAAAGTTTAATGACTTACTTTTTAATAATGATTGAAAGTAAGCAGCGCTATGACTTTCATCTATGATATGTGATTCGTGGATAGTGAAATGTGGCAGATGCGAGTATGATAGCTATAATTTTAAAAAATGAGCGTAAAAGAAAGAACCAGTTTTAAATCCACGGAAAGTTACATTCGAATTAAAAAATTTAATCATGTTCTACGATACGGTGTTTTTACACTTTCTTTTTCTCACAGGTTTAAAAGTTTGTATTCTTAAACAAGATAAGATAAAATAAAATAAGTTTAAAACAAACAAATACAATAAACACTGGGGTATATGCTCTAATTGTGACGCGGTTTATGTAAAACTAGTGGTTTTTGTACCCTGGCCAGCCAGGGTACACATGATGTTGTTTAAAATGAAGACAGAGAGAACTTTTGTCTGCGAGTTTCATTTGGACGATGATACCTCCCCATATCCCCCTTGATACCTCACCATACCCCCCCTCCCCCCGATATCTCCCCGTCCCCCCCCCCATGATGCCTCATCATACCCCCTTGATACCTCCCCGAACCCACTTGATACCTCCCCATACCCCCTTGATACCTTCCATACCCCCTTGGTTCCTAACTGTACCCTCCTTGATACTTCCCCGTTGATCGTTTCGCAGGTATGGATGAAAGGAATCGACTTCTTCTTCTTCTTTATTAAATTTGTGTCCCCGGACACATTGAGCGTATAGGGGACTATGGAATTGACCATTCGTTTCGTTTTTTAAATTAACGTCCATGGACACGTGTGTATAGGGGACAAAACATGGAATCGACCATCACCATACCCCCTTATATATACCCGTATCCCCTTTATGCCTACCCATGCCCCTTTAAACCTACCCGTAGCCCCCTTTTACCTACACGTACCACCCCATCCCGATCCTTGGTAGTAGTAGTAATAATAATAATAATAATAATAATAATAATAATAATAATAATAATAATAATAATAATAATAATAATAATATTGAATATAGAATAATACAAATAGAAATTTAAAAAAACACCAAGGTTTTAAAATAAAATTTGATATAAGATATTATAATTGTTATAATAATAATAATAATTATTATTATTATTAGTTTAATAATAATAATAATAATAATAATAATAATAATAATAATAATAATAATAATAATAATAATAATAATAATAATAATAATAATAATAATAAAAATAATAATAATAATATTGAATATAGAATAATACAAATAGAAATAATAAAAAAACACCAAGGTTTTAAAAGAAAATTTGATATTAGATATAATAATAATAATAATAATAATAATAATAATAATAATAATAATAATAATAATAATAATTTATTATTATTAGTTTATAAATAATAATAATAATAATAATAATAATAATAATAATAATAATAATAATAATAATAATAATAATAATAATAATAAATTAAAGGTAAAAAGCCTAAATTAAAAAGAAAAATATCCATACTGTAGTGTAAAAAAAAATATGGCCCGCTTGAGATTTGAACTTGGGTCGCTCTGGACGGTAGGCGGATGTTTTACACAGTAAGCTACCAAGGCTTCCTATAAAGATCATAAATTTTTTGTTTTTTATGGGAAAACATGCTGAAACCTCAATTTGATTTTTAATGGAAGCGCGCGGAATGAGGCTATTGCAGTTTGTGGACATTTTGTTTATTTATTTATCTCAGAAACGGTTAAACGTTCGGTAAGGAAATGTCGGCTATAACGATTTCACTGGTTTTGAGCACACAGCAGGCCGATCCGTAGCCCCCAGCACCTGCCCAGATCAGCGTCCATACCGGAAAAACTTTATAGTAGAGGCGAAGAAGGACTTCCGGCTAAGCAATTTATATATATAGATTGATTTTAAACGTCATAATAAATTACTTGAATATCTTTGCAGTTGAGATGTGCTCGGTTTACATTTAAAGCATGTTTCCATGGGTTGCGTATTTCATGACAGCTTTATGTTTCCAGAAACATCAAAACTGTATGTAAGCTACTTGGAAAACCTGCTTAAACATGCCTGGGCAGTTTTCAATGTTATTTAGGCTTATTTATTATAATTAGCTTTGGTACGGTGTTTATAACTTTACTGAATTATTTATTTATTTATTTATTTATGTATTTATTTATTTATTTTCCGTTGACGTATTAGGCTTAGCTTTCAATTTAAAGTATATTTACTATTATTTTTGGTTTACATTTTTCTGGACATATTGTGCATAATAATGTATAATGAACATTTAGCCAGCCCAAAAAGCCTTATATGAGTCTGCTGGACAATGGAGGACAGGCAACAACACCAGAGTCATAGTCAATACAGAGAGAGGAGGTAGAACAGGCAGTTCACAGCATAAAGATAGGTAAAGCGCCAGGCCCTGACAACATACCAGCAGAACTGCTGAAGCATGGAAGGGAAAAAATGAAGAGGGTTTTGACAGCCATATGCCAGAAAATCTAGGAAAATAAGGAATGGCCAAAAGAGTGGGTTTGGTCATTAGTACTCTCACTCCCTAAGAATGGCAATCTGAAGCAGCGAAAGAACTACAGGACAATCACTCTCATTAGTCATCCCAGTAAGACCATGCTGAAAATCAAATTGAACCGGTTAAACCCGCAGGCCGAAGAGATACTTGCAGAGGAACAGGTATGTTTTAGATCAGGAGTTCCTGCTCGCTGCCTCCCATTAGGTCAATTTCTTGAACGAAGCGTAGGTTGCAAAGTGGTCTTCTTCTAACAAAAAATGATAGTGTGGAAGTTCAGGAGAGTTCGGGAGCGTTTCCAGCACTTCAGCAGAGTGACCCAGCGTGTAGAACAAATCCGCACTTGCCGTATCTTCATTGGAAAACACCTCCAACATCAATAAGTCCTCAACCACAACTTCATTGACTTTGAAAATGCCTTTGATAAAGTCTTGCCGTCAAGGATGTTTCCTGTCCACTCTCCCTCTTCAACGTGTTCCTCAAGAACACCATGGGAAAAAACCTCCTGAAATTCCACATTACCATCTCTGTTGGAGGAAGACCACTGTGCATCCTGCGCTTCGCTGATGACATTGACCTAATGTGAGGTAACGTGCAGGAACTCCAAGAACTGACAGACAAACTGGTTGACCCGGTCCTGATTTGGCTCGGAAGAGTCCGCTGGACCTAAAGCAACAATCAATCAATCAATCAACTGGTTGACCGTGCTGGCGCCAATGGCAAGGAGGTCAATTCAGAAAAGGGCAAGGTGTCGGTGAACAGCCACAAGGCCGTTAGCGCCAACATCACCATGAATGAAGAGAAGCTGGAAGAGGTGGAGTCCTTCAAATATCTTTGCTGTATGATAACAAAAGATGGCAGGTAGTCTATAGAGGTCAAGACCAGGCTGGTAGTGGTTAATGTCAACAATGGCAGGACTAAACGAGATTTGGAAGAGCAGGGAAATACGTTTCTGCACGAATATAAAACTTTTAAGGACTTTGGTGCTGTTCGTTCTGCTGTACGGCTGCTAGAGCTGCACCTTAACAGCAAAGCTGGAAAAACGTGTTCAGGCCTTTTGAAATGAAGTGCTACTGCAGAATGCTGCAAATCGCCTGGTACGAACACAAAGATTAACGAGTACGTCAGGAACCTGGTCAAATCACGTGCTGGCCCTCAAGAACCACTCCTTGTTGTCGTAAAGAAGAGAAAGGTGGCGTGGTTTGGTCAGGTCACGCGGCACGACATCCTTGCAAAAACCATTATGCAAGTAATAGTGGAAGGAGGCAGGCGCAGATAAAGACAAAAATAGAACTAGACAGATGATGTCAAAATATGGACGGCGCTAGACTTGTCACGCCTCCTGACAACAGCAACAGACAGACTGAAGTGGCGAACACTCTCCGCGATAGCATCCCACATGTCATTCAACGGCCTGACAAGCTGGGGGATTAGTTAGATATATTTATAACATTTTATACTGGTAACAATTGAATTGTGTGGAAGTACTGACTGATAAAATGTAGATTTGTACAGGGACATGAATACATAATTAACGCAAAATATTATTATTCTCACTATTGCAGGAACCAAGAGGACAGAAATTGAAACGAGCATGGCTACTCCAGAATCTGCAGGAGGGAAAGAAACAATAATAACTCCGTCTTCAACCCTCTCCGCTCCTCTGCCATCTTTGTCGCCGGAACTTTCTAGAATCCAAGACCGTCCTCTACCTCCTGTACCCCCTCCTCCTCCACCACCACCACCACCACTTCCACCAATAACGGACAATGGTCGCCCAGCTCCTGTTGATTCTGATATTGTACAAACTACTACTGCACCAAGTTCTTGGAATGGTTCGCGGAACGATAAACCCTCACCACGTCTGTCAAACGAAGACGAACACAACAAGAACGTTGAAAACATTAACAACGAGGTAAATGAGTCTACGGAGAATGAAAAGTTCACTTCGAAAATTGTTAATAAGGTTGACAATGTTAAAACTGCTGTTTCGGAATACAGAGATGAAGATATCTCTACAGTTTCTCGAGGCAGTCATGTGGCGCACACTATAACCAGAGATTCATCTTCCTCGGAACTACAAGCTGGAACAGTGACAAACACCACCAAAAGTGATGATAAAAACAGTGAAGACTTGATTCAAGGTCTTTCTAGAACTAAGACCACTGCTCAGCAAGATAGCAACTTAACTCATAGTAAGCCACCTGTTGAACACACATACAAGACACCTGCTGAGCAATGTCAGTCTCAGCAAAGTCAAAACAAATATCTCACATCTCAGCAGGGCAGCGACCTGGTAGAGTCAGGTCCAAACCAAACTAAACTAAAAGACAATAGTGCAACTCAGTCTCAGAAACTTGCTCAAGAAGGAGGCAATGTTACTCAAAATCCAGCGAAGAATCTAGTCAAGCCACAGCGGCATGTGCACAGTACTACAACTCAAGGTGCGATTCAATCCAGTGCAATAGACAAGAGAGCTGCCATGCCTTTACCGTCACAGACCAAACAACGGCAAAAAGAGTTGGATTCTCGCCAGCACAAAGGACTTGGTAAAACAGGTGCTACTAATAAGCAAAGAGCTCAGAACCAACCTAAACAATCCACAGAACCTGCAACGTCTTTGACCCAAACCGGCCCACTAGGTACAACTACAATTCAGCAACACGAAAACAAACCTGAGAAGCCATATCAAGAGTCCAACTTACTGGCACCAGCTACAGCGTATCATGACAGATCTTTCGTGGTAAGATTCCGACCTTCGCTGTTTTCCAAGTATCAACAGTGCGCGATAACGCCTGTCAAGCCCAAACAACGGACCCAAGCCACACAGACCCAAACTGTTGGAGCAGCAGCTGGGCCATTAACTCAGCCCTTATCGGTCAGCAATAATGGGAACCCCTCTCAAGTTGACTGGACTGTGTCGAAACAGACAAAGTCCAGTCAAGGAATGACCGCTCCCACATCTCATAGGGTCTCCCCCGCAATTGCCGCAACCACTGCTGCGTGGTATGGTGCTGAAGATGAGGGGACGACCGTGACGACGATGAAACCAGCAAGGTCTCCAATAAGGCGCGGAAGCAGCAGAAAGAGGTCTACCAGAAGAAGAGGTTCACGAAAAGGCCGCCGAGCTTCAGTGTCAAAGCTGTGAGTAATCAAGTGTTGTTGATTTTGTATTTTCAGACTTATCTGGAAATACTTTGAAATAGTCGGGGGAATCAGAATGAGCAAAATGTCTGTCTGTCTGTCCGTAAATCGGTCGGTCGGTCGGTTTGTTTGACCCCATATCGCAAGAATCAATGAACGAATTTTTACCAAACATTACATAGGTTAGAGGCATCCCCACTGTGCCATCATATTTACTCTACCGCGAAGGTCAAGGTCACTTGAGTCATTTTGTTGCTAAACACGTTTAGCTCAACATCTCAAAAAACAGCTTTTGTGGAGTGTTGATAAACAGGTATTTCAAATCATAGGTCATCGTTCAGTAGCAGTCCTGTTGCCGGTCAATCCTCAGTTGTCGGTTAGGATAAAGCCGAGTCACGACACGCCAGCAAAACTGAAACTTTTGAAAATGCTAATTTTTCAGCAAAATGTGTGTCTGAAAATACATTTGAATGGCTTGCCCTCTTGTTTGAATTAGTAATGATAAGTTGTAGGTTACTATTTCTTAAAATACTGAAAACAAAGTTTTCGCAGTGTAGTGGTTTGTTTGTTTGTTTCATTGAACGTTTTTTTTAATCACCAAAATGATATTAGACTTATTTATGTTATTATTTTATTTATTTAATTTAACCTCTATTCACATCTGGGATATTACACAACATATTAAATTAGAAGCAGATTAACTTAAAATTAAAATAAAGGAATTAACATGAACAAAAATTAATATAACGAGATTAGTATATACAAGAGATCTATTGTTATTGCTTATTTATAATATGAATGAATAAGAAAGCAAGATAACAACATACATATACAGTATATGCTTATTTCAACCATCGCGGACAATGCATGTAAAATTATATTGGATGATATTAGACTAATCCCAGTGTAATGACGAAAGTATTTAGGCAAGTCTATGTTGGTACACAATGAGATTTTTACATCCTCATCATGGACAACTCGATGAGGTTGCAACTTCAATGTAAATTTATTTTAAAATTCAGGACTTCTTAGTCCTCATATTCAGATTGCGAGATCAAGAAAAGTAAAATATTAAGACTCATCAGACAATTGATAAAACATACGTCTTCAAGATATCTTCGAAATTTCTCAAAATAAAATAAGAACGTCGCAAACTTGCGGCTTTGCTGTGTAATTACATCGCAAACTAGACCGGTGGATAGGTACTTTATTTGGTTGTTGGTTTGGATGCGTGGTCTGCTGCTGGTGCCGAAGATGATGATGAAGATGATGATGATGATGATGATGATGATGATGATGATGGATGATGATGATGATGATGATGGTGATAATGATGATGATGATGATAATGATAATGATGATTAAGATAATGACGATTGGGGGAATGGTATTTTCATGAGTTAAATATTTAGCATAACTGAACTGATCTTTCAGCAGAAAAAGCTCTATATTATTATTATTATTATTATTATTATTATTATTATTATTATTATTATTATTATTATTTTAAATTTTTTTTAATATGCTACTGTAGCATGTTTAGTGCGCACGGCCTAATGGCTGCCTACATCTTTTTGTTTAATGTTGGTCGGTCGATCAGTCCGTTGTTATTGTGTGCGTTTAAAAAAAATATATTTAACTTGTTGGTTGATTTGCTGCTGGCTGACCAACTATAAAGGTATTATATTGTGATAGGTGAATGACTGCCTAGCCGGCTGTTTCATTCATTGGCCGACTTGCAAAGCTGGTTCGTTGTCTTTAAAAATAGATTGCACCGCACTGAGCAAGTTCTAATATCGTGAATATTTGCGGTAGCCGATCATTCATTACCGCAATCGCTAGTTTGGGAGGAGCCGACCTTACTGTGCTGCAGGCTGGGGGGGTCCCATTAACACCGTGCAAGGGAAGGAAGCGTTAAAGGGCAGTAATCCTGAAGGGAAGCATTACAGTAAGGGTTATCCTTCTCGAATCTCCGAATATGTCACTTTAGATTGAAGAACTACTTTTTAAAAAAAAAAAGATAACAGTGCGCTCTCTCTCTCTCTCTCTCTCTCTCTCTCTCTCTCTCTCTCTCTCTCTCTCTCTCTCTCTCTCGCTCTCTCTCTCTCTCCTCTCTCTCTCTCTCTCTCTCTCTCTCTCTCTCTTCAAAAGTGTTTTTTTTTTCCTTATGATATTTTTAATAGTGTAAATGCGTGAGATTTGCGCTTTGAACCGATTTTTTAAATAGGAAAAAGCGCTATATTATTATTAATATTATTATTATTATTATTATTATTATTATTATTATTATTATTATTATTATTATTATTATTATTATGGTGGCGATGAGTAGTAGTAGTAGTAGTAGTAGTAGTAGTAGTAGTGGATACAGTTATAGGTAGTACCCCTTCCCTCCCCACTCTTAAAAATTCTTTTCAATGTAGAAGATCATGGGACATCAGTCTGACATCGTTTGTGGTTGAGAAAACCTTAGTATCGGCATTTTCACGGAGCGCCGTGTTGGGTTTAGTCTGGAGGTTTCGCTTTGAACGAGAAGGTAGGGCCTACCAGTATGGCCAAAGGTTATAAAACACAGCAGATTTAAAACATTCTCTATACATCCATTTCGATCAAAGCTTCTTCATGAGTTCAAAACCAAAAAGATACGAATATAATTATGGAGCTGTCGATCATCGTTCGATCATATTTTTCGTCCGGGGTAAAATTAATAACTCAAACCTAGAAAGTGTCGTCTGGAACAAACTACAAATGTGTAACTGTAGATTATAGTCACACGACACCGAAGCGTATAGGCGACTACTGGTCATATTATTCTGACACCAGCGAACCAGTTGATGGTAAGGGGAAAATAATATGGTTACACATTGGCCAATCCGGGATTCGAACCAGGTACCTTTCGGTTACTAGTAAGAGGCTCTACCAAATGAGCTACCCGGCCCCTCACAAACTACAAGTGTACAAACATGACCTATATACTAGGCTATGACGCAGTACTATGACATGCTTTTTGACTTGGACGTCTAGCTTCTGATTGGTTATTAATCAATTACCAATCTCTCTCTTTCTCTCTCTCTCTCTCTCTCTCTCTCTCTCTCTCTCTCTCTCTCTCTTTCTCAGACACACACACACACACACACGCACACCCACACATACACACACACCGAAATTTACAAGTAAAAAATCCAAGGTAATCATTATTTATTACAAGATTTTTGAGCAGATTTCTTTAAACGATATTCCCCTAAAAACTGTTGTAATTATAAAATTCGTTATCAAAGTATTGCGTTTATCGCCAGCTTATCACATGACCGCTTGATCTAGTTGTGGGAAGGTTGTGGGTGTGAAACAAGAGTCTGCATGTGCTGCATGAAGGTGTGTTTTGCAAAAAGCTCTTTCCATCATCCATGATGAAAGACATGTGCTTGCTCACCACTTCCAGCTCCTACCTTCTGAGCTTCCGGCGCTTCCGAATGCCTAAGATTCGTACTTTGAGAATTAAAAATAGTTTTATACCACATTATGTACGTCTGATTAATAGATGATACATTCATCCAGTTGTACAATATGTGTGCATGTATGCTCTGTTTGATTATATAAATTATAATCCTGCAGTTTTTGATTGTATTATGAACACCACGTTGTAATTTTTTATAAAGATAATAAAGTTGTATTATTTTGTATTTGTATCCAATCCAATGCTCACTTGTATGGTGGAGTGCCTTCAGTGTTACTACTAGGATTGTTTCGGCAGATCTTTTATGCGGATCGGGGATGAGTCCTCTTTCAGCGAAGTGGTGGTCTTGATTATGTGGTCCTGATTCGGCTCTGTAAGCAATGAATAAGTAATAACTAACTAATTGTACGGCGCATAATATTTGAATTTTTAACAACACACGAGTTCTATTCTCAATGTCAATTATTGTGATGTGTACTTGTGTTGACTGTACACCACAATGCAATTTTTTGAAAGAGATAATAAAGTTGTCTTATCTCTTATCTTATCTTATCTTATCTTATCTTATCTTATCTTATCTTATCTTATCTTATCTTATCTTATCTTATCTTATCTTATCTTATCTTATCTGATAAGCGTTTGATTTTCAGCATCGTCCTCTCTGTTTTCATAGTCAAGCTCAGACAAGCTTTTAATTAATAAGACTTCTAAAGTGAGATGCTCGTAGCGGACTGTTGGGGGACAGGGACAGGCCAAGGGGAGTAAAGGACGGGAGATCGAAGTGCGACTGAACGAGTGGAATAATAAGTTGGGGAAAAGGGGTGTGGTAATGAAAGGCAAACGCCGAAAAAGAGAACATGCATTAGCCATTAGCCACATCGATTGTCAAATTCACCGGCCTCGCTCCAGTCATCCAAAGCGTTGCACGCGGTATCCAACTGCGCCGTTTCTGCATCTTTATATATGCGTGAGCGATGCTAACGGTACGACAACGGTTCGAGGAGCGGCCGACGTGAAACGCGCAGTTTTTGTCATGTTTGTTCGAGTGTCTTCATCAGCTACAAACACAGGAGGGTGCTTCTCCTCTGCCCTTACCGCTCTAACGGGCAATTTCGTTAGCGAATTTCCTAAATGCTGATCGGCAGGGAAGAAAAAATTAAAAAGGAAATTGCTAGACTATGGTTCTCTCTCATAGGCCATAATTGTATAAAATGAAACTTGCGCCCTTCCTATGTGTAACTAGCTTCATTATAGCTGGGCTTGGGGTGTGTAGATCTAGTAGTTTGTGACCTCTTGGGACTGTATAATCACCTCTATGGCATTATATACATTAACTTCTGTCATTTTATAGTACAGTTAACAGTTCGTATATAGTGCACTTGGTCAGCTCAAGGCTCCGGTCGAAATCTGGATTAAACAAGCCGCACAAAGACGCACGATCGCTGCATGCCTGCACCCTGGCTAACGTTATAAACAACTGGCTTTTGACCACCCTGATCCACCCGAAAGTGTTCCAGTGTGTACGCTTAGACAGAGATTGCCATGTTTGTTGACGTACTTTTGAAGCGACACGATGACAACTGAATGAGGAAAAGTCCTTACGGAGATTCGACTTATACTAAAACAACAATTTCTTGTCACTTGAGAGATTGGAGCCCGAATTGATCGAAAAACGAGGCGCGACTTAACCTCAAAGCTGATGCTGCGTCCCATTCTGTTAAAGTCCTATCTTCATTGGAAGGGTCGTGGAGGTTTATTAACCTTTTCTTCGAGGTCATTATGTCCCAAACCTAGATTCCTGAACCTTTTAGACACACAAAGGTTTAGGAACGCAGGTTTGAGATCTGAAAACCTCGAAGAAAAGGTGCACGAACCTCCACGAATCTTCAAATTAAGACAGGTCTTTACTGTACCATTACCTTCATGTCGGCCTTGTTTATTGAATTGCTTATTTTTGTTAATTACAGGTAATTTATTATAGCGCGTTTACCTATAATTACTCTACGCGCTTCTGTCCTTTCAATTGGTTCTTCTATCAGAGTATCAGAGCCCGCGCCGTACCTGCGGCTTATATCAAAGCATGCCTCCTTCTCAACCCCACCCCTCTTTGAACTTGAACAAATATCGCAAATACCTCTCCCACTTCCCAGCTAATCTATAAAATAATATCTTGTTTATTGGTGTTTTTTTTTTTTTTACATTTGTAATTATAAACCAGTCATTCTTACATACAATTCGACATTTGAAAATTTAAAATTTTAGATTAATTGCATCCATTACCACTATTGAAGGGTGGGAGGTAACCGGAGTACCCAAAGAAAACTCTCGGTGACCTGAAATATCTTTGTACAAAAGTCACATAAGTCCGTCCCTTGTACGCGCATATATACTTAGTGTATACTCTGTAATAATTATGTTTCATTTTAAAATGTGTAATCACAAATCAATCCGCGCTCCCAGAGCTAGGTATAGGCTACATGCGTTTTGATAGGTATCACTGAAATTGTATTGGGGCAATAAGCCTACTTCGGTTATTGTCCATTCACATCTTTATTTTTGCCAAATACTCTGTATAATAATAGTTCCATTGGTAGAACCTCCGACTGCTATTTGCAATCATAAATCAGCCATTTCCAACCACCCGCTCTGCTACTTGTTAGATACTCGGCGTATAATTACGTGTCGCAAGCGCTCGCTCGTATCTGCTGGATACGATAGCACCTCTGTGTGTGTGTGTGTGTGTGTGTGTGTGTGTGAGAGAGAGAGAGATAATAATAATAATAATAATAATAATAATAATAATAATAATAATAATAATAATAATAACGGATTTTTATATAGCGGGTACTCCAGCCTATGACCAGACTCACCACGCTTTACATAGTCATGACATAAAAATGCATGCACTCGATCAAACATCACTTTTGCTACGATACACCAAAAGACGGAACAGTAAAGGTAAAAACTATTTACAACTATGTAAACAAATGACAAAAAAGACCGAAATAGACTATTTACAACTGTGTACATAAATGACAGAAAAGACAGAAATAGAACAGCAAAAACCTATCCACAGCTATTTATATGCCCGGTTAGACCCAGGAAGAAAAACAGTATAAATATTTACAGCCGTGTATACACTTAAGGATCAGACAGAGACAAAAGAGGGGAGAATGGCAGCTGGATACAGAGAGACAGAGACAGACAGAGACACTGAGAGACAAAGAGTGAAACAGAGTGAAATAGAGTGACAGAGACACAGAGAGAGACAGAGACAAAGACACAGACACCGAGAGACAGAGAGATACGCTATTTAGAGCGACGCTCTCGTTTCCAAATTCTGGCGCCTGTGCCGTGTGTGTGTGTGTGTGTGTGTGTGTGTGTGGGGGGGGGGGGACGGGGTGTGTGTGTGTGTGTGTATGTTGATACCACTGGCATTTGTGATCATAAAGCAGTCCAGTCAGCCCACGGTTTCTTGGTCCGTGGTCAGCCCTATGTTTAATCGTGTATAATATATATATATATATATATATATATATATATATAATATAATAATGGGATTTTTATATAGCGGGTACTCCCGGTACCTATAAAGTGCGAAAAGACAACTAAAGACGGCTAAAGACAACTAAAGACGGCTAAAGACAACTAAAGACGGCTAAAGACACCTAAAGACGGCTAAAGACAACTAAAGACGGCTAAAAATAACTAAAGACGGCTAAAGACACCTATGTATAGACAACTAAAGACAACTAAAAGTTGTCTTTAGTTGTCTTTTCGCCCTTTATAGGTACCACTAAAGACAACTGAAGACGGCTAAAGACACCAGGGGTAGAAATTTTAGAGGGTATACAAGGCTACAAACAGCTTAAAGAGCCCAAAAACACCTGCCATCTTTGAAAGACATTGGCTATGGCAGAAATGTGTTGCCGCGTAGAAAGTACAACGGATTAAAAAAAATAATAATATTTTTCAAGTATATTATATCAGATAATTGATTTAGATACAAAGTGAAAGCGGTTCTGGGTGATTGTGTAGTCGGATTTATTGAAAATGCAATGCCCGATTCGAAACTGAGGCTATTGTTGTTTATAGGGTTAGGGTTAGGGTTAGGGTTAGTTGTCTATACATAGGTGTCTTTAGCCGTCTTTAGTTGTCTTTAGTCGTCTTTAGTTGTCTTTAGCCGTCTTTAGTTGTCTTTAGTTGTCTTTTCGCTTGTCTTTAGTAGTCTTTAGCTGTCTTTAGCTGTCTTTAGTCGTCTTTAGTTGTCTTTAGCTGTCTTTAGTTGTCTTTAGTTGTCTTAGTTGTCTTTAGCCGTCTTTAGTTGTCTTTAGCCGTCTTTAGTTGTCTTTAGTTGTCTTTTCGCCCTTTATAGGTACCGGTCTTTAGTTGTCTTTAGTTGTCTTTAGTAGTCTTTAGCTGTCTTTAGTTGTCTTTAGTTGTCTTTAGCTGTCTTTAGTTGTCTTTAGTTGTCTTTTCGCACTTTATAGGTACCCTGACCTCCAGCCTATGACCAGACTCACCACGCTTTACATAGTCATTACATAAAAATACATGCACTCGATCAAACATCGCTTTTGCTACGATACACCAAAATACGGAACAGTAAAGGTAAGAACTAATTACAACAATGTACACAATTGACCAAAAAAAAATTCATCATTGACCCTAAACCTGATCAACGGGGGCTTAGCTATATTCTCAATTCGATTCAAGTTCATCGTTTCGCAGAGTTATGACAGTAGTCAAGACAACACAACAATTACTTTTCAGTTCGGTCTCCCTGCACCTTCTACTAAATTCCAATAATAGTCACACCCTCCCCTTACTCCTCCGGCCTATCCCGCGTAGCTGAGACTCTATCCTATCCTATCCTATCCTATCCTACCATAACTCGGAGGTCGTAGGGCACCACATATGATCGTTTAACCAGCGTACTCCATCTTTCTCTGTCCTCAGCAACCCTGATTGTTTCGCTCAGTGCCAAACCAGTCCATTCTCGAATGTTGTCCTCCCACCTCTTTTTCGGTCTTCCTCTTCTTCTACCTCCTTGCACTGTGCCTTGCAGGATGGTCTTTGCAAGACCTGATGATCTGGTGACGTGGCCATACCATCGGAGTTTCCGTTTCTTCACCACTGTGAGCAGGTCATCGTGTTGTCCAATGGCTTGTGTGATGGTCTGTCGGACTTCGTCGTTGGTGATGTCCTGAGTATAGGAAATGCCCAGAAGTTTTCTGTAGCACCTCATCTCCATGCTTTGTACTCCTCGTTGGAGATCTGCTGTGAGGGTCCATGTTTCGCAAGCATAATAGCAAAAATATATAGCAAAAAGGGTGAGACTATAATGAGAAACAAATGTGTACATACAGGTCAAGGAATGCTAATGTTGACACAGACAAGACAAAACGATGCAATGCAAATGTTGGAGCTAAGCCCTTCATCAGGCGGCCACAACGCAAGAGACAACGGAACAAAACTTCCCAACAGAACTCCAAGAAAGCTGAGACTAGCCCAGTTCGCCTCACCTCTCCAATAGTGGCCTGCCAGATGCATCTCATTGTACTTCCCTCATTGCACTAGCAAATAAATAATTAGTCTGTACTGTCCAACCAGGAATCCCCCACCCCAACATTTACACCCCAACCCATCACCCTCTCACGCCCCACCCCACCGCTACCCCCTAAAAAAAAGGAAAAGGTGTCCCCGTAACTTTTTGGTCGTTGGGTGGCAGGTGTGGCGGCAGGGAGTGGGGGGGTGTGGGAAACGTTTGAGACCTCACTTTTCTCTAGGCCAGCTCCTCTCCCTCGCTGCTTTATCTTCCCCGCTTCTAAACAGATCCAGGTCCCCACTAACAGCTGGGTAGACTAAGGTGGGTCCAGCTCGTGTTTCAACCTTTTAATATTTCATGTGGTGGTTGCATTTCAAACATAGTCACCCATCCATGTGCTAACCCACTCCCGACGTTGTTTAACATGAAACATGGCTAGCGTGTGGGCAAACCACAGCACCATTGCGCCACCCCTCTCTCCATTATCAACTGAATAAGATTATTAAAAGAAGATTTTTTTTTAAAACCTCATAACTCATACAAGATAAAAATTAAAAAAAAATTCGGTTTATTAACACTTTTTTTCAAGTGTTAAAAAAAACCATGTCGAGTACAAAACAAAAGACACCAAGCCATACCATTTAAATTTCCCGATAAAAAGGGACAATAAAGCATTAAAATCTAAATCTAAAAATCTAAATAAAATTATGTTGTAAATCTCCAACCATAAAAAAATGCCCCAAATACATTAGTTTGTAGTTTCCTCTTTCCACAATATACTATCATCTAAATAAAACTAATCTGTACTCTCGTACCGTTAAACAGACCCTTCCTTCCTCTCTTCCCACCTCCCTCCACCCCCTCCTCCGCTTCCCGCTCGCTCCATCATCAGTTGTTGCATTCTAGTATTGCTATTGACTATTTTCTCTGGGCTGAAAACATTATTAGGGTAGGGAGTGGTGTGTTCGTTAGCATGGACGTAAATAATAGCGACGCAATGACAATCTGTCTAAAGCATGCTCAATTTATGATTTTTTAACTGGGAGTAACGAAATAAAGAAAGGTCGGGGAGAAGAGTGTGGGAGGGAGGGGCTAGGTGGGAGGGAGATGGGGAGGCAGGGAGAGGGAAGGGATAGAAGGGGGAAAGGGAAGAGAGAGAAGCAGAAAATAGCCATGGAGGCAAAAGCGGGATCTTGGGTGGGGTAGAGCAGGGGGGGGGGGAATGGAGGGGAGGGAGGAAGGGAGGGAGGGAGTCTATCTGTCAACAAAAACAGCAAAAAAGAATTATGAGAAAAATCGAAAGGTCCAGTGCGTGCTTCGTGCATTGTAACTTGGAACACCTCAGTGACATTGAAGTTTAACGTCCACACCTACCATTGGCGATACGGCGGACGGTCGGGAACGTCTCATATTATATTACTCAGAGCTGAATGTTGAATAAAAGCCAGTCCGCATAACAGAATATTATAAGGCACCTTATAGGGAGGTGAAAGGGGTCGGCTCCGTACAGGAATGGCTAACAACAAAGAATCGTTGATAGAGAAAGAGAGAGAAAGAAAAAAAAAAGTTAATTGCGCACACTATGATTTGTATCTGGAACAACAACACCTTACCGCGCTACTGCTGAGAGTTAGCGTTGTTAAAAAGCGAATCGCAGAGCAGAAGATTGGCTACGGAAATTGTGCCCCGTTCCGCACAACAAAACACGAGTTACACAGAAACTTGATCACGCTAACGAAGAACTGCTCAGCCATACCATAGGAGATGATTATTTGGGTGGAGCCAAGAATCGAATAACCAGTTCGATTTTTTAAAGAGGGGTTTTGTAGGTAAGGGTTAAGGTTAAGATTTTCGCACTTAAATGTTCGGTTAGGCCATAGGGAAAAGAGAGCAGACGTTAGCGACTTCCTATTTGTTCAAGGTCATCTTTGCTCTCTCACATTTGTTACCTTTCCTGGTTCTCAAGGGAGTCAGGTACCCACCCAATCACAGTTTGTTGAATTGCGGTGATTTTTTGGGCTGTATTTAAATACATATTTGGGCTGTATCAGTACAACTTATGTTAATCTGATGAATAAAAATTGATACAACAACAAAAAAAAGCTGTATTTAATTTATCTCCGTATTTGACGGTCATCAATCCAAGAACAAACTGTTAAACTTCTGGAAACAGAAGTAAGTGTAAGCTTATGACAACTGCGCTGTTTTGCCACCCAGGATTTGATAGAGACTGGTCACTGTATATAAGAGTGGATATTAGCCTTCTTTAGTGAATCATATCAGTTAGCCTTAGAGTTATTCGTTTGAAAAGACTGGTCACGGAATGTAGGAATGTCAACTTATTAAACGCCTTATTGTGTTATTGTAGACTATATTTATTGTACACGCTTAGAGCTGTCAAGATTAGGCGTTTTGAAATGTTCATATTGTTCATAATGTTCATAATGTTCATAATAATAATAATAATAATAATAATAATAATAATAATAATAATAATAATAATAATAATAATAATAATAATAATAATAATAATAATAATAATAATAATAATAGCTTCCATTCGGCGGTGCATTTGATTTAGTGATTTGAAATTAAATACGATTGTATTGGGCGATTGATCGATAAACGTATATGACCCTAATTAAAAGCGGGATAATGAGAAGCCGAAAAAACTCTCACACCACTTTCATCATCATCATCCTCCTCCTCATCATCATCATCATTTTTATTTTTACCAACAACCACCATGTCAACAACCACATCTACAACAAACAAACAACAAACAAACAACAAACACAATCAGCCAAAAAGACTTTATACGGGCCGTTTTTATTATTATTAGTTACATTTAACGCAAGTGAGCCGTGTCAGCCTCTTGCTTTTCATAACGGGTATGTGCCAGCTACCCCGGGTATCTCACACTCCCACCCATTTCCAATCCCCAGTTTCTTCTCCCCACTCCCGCTCCATCCACCTCCTCCCTCACCCGCCCTCCCCCACCCCTGTCACGCCAGATTGCCGTCATGGAATCGATCACCGATAGATCAACAGCAGATTGAGCGACAGAGAGACGGATTGTAAAGATCGATGCTCTAACAGCAAACGAGAGAGGGGTGGGCATGAATTTTCAGTCTGCCGTGTCTAAAGAAGGGAAAGTGTTGGAAAAGGCGCCGAGGGTTTAAAGTTCTCGTTTAAGGAGAGGCCTGCGCTGCGGTCTTTGTATAGAATCCCCGTGGGATAAACAGATTAGCGTTAAATGTTGATGTTATGTGTTAATCATAGACAGTGTGAGCTCTCTCTTTCAATGATTTGTGTTTAGTAGAAACACATATTTGTGTTAACTTGCATTAAGGTGATCGATTAAGAAGAAACATATTGTCTTACTATTTTCCCTGTGTACTGATGTGATCACTTAAGGAGAAGCTATTAGCTTATTATTATTTCTCCTTGTTCCATAAATATAGATAGTAAGAGACTGTGTAAGGCACGCTGACTATATATTCCTTATTTTATAAGAATTAATAATACTATACAAGTTGTTGTTGTTTCTGTAAAGGGAATCCTGGGTTTGAGGATGCTTCGTTTGAATTGCTTGTTGTAGATTATCCTTTATCAGAGAGAATATGATATTTTGTTTCGTGTCAAATCGTGTTATTTAATGCTCAAGTCTTGAAACTGGAATAGAAAGTATAGAGATGACTACTGGCTCTGTTATGGGACGACACTAAAACATAGTAAACATGCTCGCACATTTGAGAACCAGAAATTGTCGAAGTAGCTATCTGTTCTATGTATTAAAAAAAAACAAAACAAAACAAAACATTGTGTTGTCCCTCTGTGTTTTCGGACAAAGCATTATTATTAATAAGTCTTCGTGAATGCATGTTGAAAGAAACATGTTTGTATATTTAATTATTCCTGCTGATTCTGACACTGAAAGACGCGAAAAAAGGACTAAGTGAATATCTTTCTGCCAAACAATATCAAAGGACCTGAACAAATCATTCTGTTAAGACTAGTAGTTTGAAGTGAATTGAGTTATTCTTTGCTAGTTAGTAGGAAGGGATAGGGGATGAAGAAGTTAGGCTTCGGCGACATCAATAGGTATTTAATGAAATAATGCTTAAGAGAAAGTGTGGAAGTGGGTGATTCTATTACTGAAAACAAGAAAACAATTGTTAATGCTGGAGTCTAAAAAGGATCAAGGAGCAGAGTTAACAAGTGTGCATTTTTTCCCACATAAGAGATATAAGCCACTATGCACTAAACCTTTGTTTTCATATGGCGTTTGAGTGATATATCCCAACCTAGATGTCAGATTTATGATTTGTTCAGAATCAGTTGTATTTTAAGCAAACAGCCAGTTGTTGTTGTTATTGATGTTACTGTTTTGTGTCAGTAAATTGCTTGATTTTAGCAACACTAAAGGGAAGCGATTTTAACCTTTGATTCACGGTGGTTTGTTAATATTTTAACTTGGAACTTTGGAATTTTGGAACTTTGTCCTTTTATTAGCACTGCATGTCAGCGATAGGATTTATTTAGATTAAAATCCCGTTCTTAACAAACAACTGATTTCTTGTACGTGACTGATTTATTGCGCTAAACTAATGGTGAATCGGTTTTACCTTAGTTCACTTAATTGCTCTGACCAGAGATTTGCTGTTGAAAGAGACCGTTTATATGCTTCTTTGCAAAATGGCATTTGATTTGAATGAAACACATTATTTCTTTACAATACCTACAATATTGAGAGAACGTGTATATACTTCTTTGTAAAATGCATGCGATTTTGAATGGGACAAATATCTTCTTCATGAATCTACAATATGAATTAAAGATTGAATGTACCTGCAGTGACCCCACCGGCGTAACGTCAGTAACTCGGGTTAAAAACGAGCCTCGCACTCTCACGCAATACCCGTTAATGTTTCATGTGAATATATTTCCTTTTCGCGTGTAGCTGGTGCGCACAATATAAAACTACTCATACGTTTTTCTTTTGTTGGGGAAACTCTACAGCATTTCTTATTGATGCTTCAGAACCTATTGTTGCATAATTCGTCCTTTGGTATGATTGCTCTCGACAGCTGGTTTAACAGATGTACTCGTACGACTCTTTCTTCGATGCCCTTTGATTGATAGTGTTATTTGCTTTATGTTAGTGGGAACCTATTTACTGATGCTTCAGAAGCAACAGTTACTTGCATTCATTTGCCTTTCTGTGTGATTATTATTGATAGATAACTCTTGGTTTTATACGGCTGAAGGATGGATTTTGTATTGGTTTATTTATGAAATTAGGTCCTAAACCTTAATTGTGTGTTCAGAATGTCGAGACGGTTTATCAGGAATTATATAATCCATTGTGTGGTGCCTAGATATCTCCACAACAAACTTACCGAAAACAATCCGTGATCTTAAACTTATGATGACTTTGGATTTGGAATTCCCTTTGTAAAATATTTATTGTCACCACTTTTTAGCTAAATAATTTTTATTTAGAAGCATATTTTAAAATTAATCATTTGTTTCCAAACAATGCAAGATTTAAATAAAAAATATATTTTCTTCGTAAATAACTTATTATGTACCTAAACAATGTATTGTTTAGGTAAATAAATCGTGATATAGGTAAATAAGGCATTGCTACTAAATAAAGGATTATTGATATATATAATGCATTATTTAGCAGATTGTGTTAAATAATGTATTATTTAATTATTTAGCAGATTGTGTTAAATAAAGTATTATTTGTTTCTAAATAATAATTTGTTTACTTATATAATGCATTAACTAACAGAATTTGCTAAATACTGTATTATTTAGAAGGTGTTGTAAAATAATGCACTATTTACGTACAAAAAATAGGGACTGCAATTTTCATTATTTAGGGGATTCGCAGGTACATGTCGTATTACTGTAAAGATATGTGGTAGTGATAAAAAAAAACCTGGACATTCGTGATTTTAATTGAGGCAACTGCTTTATTTCACTCTATTTTTTTATATGCTCGCAACAGTATTGATATATATTAAACTGCAGCGGTAACGGCTCCCTAAAGAGGGATCCATCATTATTTCTGCATTGGCGTCATTGCCATGTTTCTAATTATCGGCAGGCGTACAGTTGAGACTCATGCAGTGTCAAAGGTCACGGCGCGTCACGTCCGTATATTATTTTTAGCACAGCATGAGCGTGTCGAGAGTTGGCCAATGTCTTTCTAATGCATAATTATAAATTAATTTTGATAATTCTTACACATTATAAATTTTTAAGCTAACCCTAATCCTAACGGAACATTTACAATTATAATTCATATACTATGATCATTATTTTCCCCTAGGAAAGATTCCCTTAAGAAAACTGTGCCCTTGACATTGCACGTAGTAGTGACCTTGGCCATTTCACGAATCGGTCAATTGCATGCTTGCAATTTCTTGTCAGTCCGACCCGCAAATCCATGGTAGTTTCGAATACGCTGAAACTTTCCGTTCGAAATTATAACATAATTCAATTTAGAAGAACAAACGGAAACACAGTCTCAACACAGTCTTGGGGTAAATAAATTAAAAAAAAAAACGCTTTTTTTTTCTTCTGACGGAGATACTCAGAATCGGAACACTCCCGCACAAAACTGATATTGAGCTTTCCTTTGTGTTCGGGAGGTTACAGACGTTTTATCTTTGAATTTGTGAAATGATTTATGTTGAAAAATAAATAATTAACACACGTTTTTAATATACAGTCTTTGGAAAGACCTTTCATTTAATTATAGAAAGCAGTAAAATTATAAAAACCATGTTTTCAAGCGAATCCTGGAATCCCTTAAATAATGAAAATTGCGGTCGCTAAACAATGAATTGTTTACGTAAATAATGCATTATTTAGCAACATCTTCTAAATAATAATTTATTTAGTAAATTCTGCTAAATAAAGCATTATATAGATACAATTCATTATTTAGAAACATTTCTAAATTATATAGTATTTAACATAATCTGCTATATAAAGCATTATATTAGTAAATAATTTTTTATTTAGAAAAATTTCCTTATTTACCTATATCATGATGTATTTACGTAAACAATGTATTGTTTAGGTAACAAATAAGTTATTTACGGAGAAAATATATTATTTACATTGTTTGTAAACAAATGATTATTTAGAAAATATGCTTCTATATAAAGATAATTTCGCTGAAAGTAATTTAAAAAACACAAAAAAAAATCGCTAATAAATATTTCACAGAGGGAATTGCATATTTGGATATATTTCTGCTGACTTACTTCAGGCCTGTAAATTTTTGTTTAACAAAGTAACTCTATGAAGAGCCATGTCAAAGTCAGATATTTGAAAATTGACGATAAATAAAAAGTAGTAAGTTCTTCGAGTAATCAAACTTTAAATGAAGTAGGCTCTGCGAATATTCATGTTAAATAAAGGTAGGTAAAAGGGTAGGTAAAGGTGGTCCCATATCCTTGTGGCCGTAGGGGAGCGTGATGTTGGAGATCACACTTATCTTGGGCCAGCGTAATGAGGGTGATGCCCATCTCTCTCCCTCGCTGCGTTACCTTCCCCACCCTTAAGAGAGTAGGTACTCAGTCACAGTTGAGTCAACTGGGGGTGTTGTTATTTGTCGCTTCACGTTTTGCGGTCACCCATCCAAGTGCTAACCGCACTGGACGGTGCTTAACTTGCGACACAGTAGCGAGTGCCTGTTAAATAAAACCAAATGATTAACTATTCTTGTTCAACGATGACCGTTCATTACTCTTGTTATATGAAGCCTGGTCCTTTGTTGTAAAGCAAGTAATTCGTTCTTGTCGAATGCCCTTTCTAAATTGTGACAGCTTCTGTAAATTCAAACTCAAGAAGTCATCCTTTTAATTCCCCGTGTAATTCTTGGATGCTTAGGAATATTATTGAACGTGTATGTTAGCCATGCCGTTTGATTTTGCTCGTTCAGTGCAGCAAACATGCCGTAATGTTTGTAGATAATTTGTGGCGGGTAATAAATTGTCTTTCATTAATTCATCCATCCATTCGTCCATCTATCCATCGATATGTAGTTTCCTGCTGCGATAAACCAGTTTAAACCAGTAACACTCTCCGCCTTAGCATGCAGAGTACAATGGATAAAGATGTGTGCTCAAGAAATTGTGTTTTGCATAGGAAGTGTCAGCCTTCAACTTGTCCGTCTATTGTAACATCCCGTGACACACAACTGTTGTAAACAGAAATAGACGACTGGCGCCGTGCACGCTGTGACAGCTTCCCGCCTCACAATAAGCCGCTTACAGAAAGAAAACAAAATCGTGGAAATTCATACAACCTTGAAAAGAAATAAGGCATAAGTATAGAAGGGAAAAAAAGAAATATCAAGGACAGAAAAATAAGGACTTTTTGGACCATACAGAAAATACATGTATGGTCATTGCAGTTATTGTTATTTCATCGGATTGTTAATATTTTTTTATTATCATTATTTGTGTTTTACATGGCCGGAAATAATTTTTCTAGGTATACTTTTGGATAAATAACATGTCTTATTTCAAAAATCATGAAAGCTTCGGATCATATGTCCTTGACCAATGGATCTTTATGAAAAGAGACTAAAGTTCTAGGTCTGAGAATATAAGCATCAATCCAGCAATTCATCTTGGTGGAAAATGCTTTATGGAATTCAACGTTAAAAACTTGTAAATCAAAATGAGTAATCCAGGATATCGGTGGTCTCGAAAAAACTCGAGGAGAACGTCGAATAGAAGAAGCAAGAAGCGCCGCCGCTCCGTGTGGAGTAACTCTTCATTTGGGCCGGGACTGCCTGAGTAAGAATCACATTTAAGAGTTTTGTATTACCAGGTAATATCTGGGAATACTTTGAAAAAGTCGCGAATTAGAACGCTTTAAATGTCGGTCGGTCGGTCGGTTGAACGGTCCAAAACCCGCCATATCTCAAAAACCATGGAACGGATTTTGACCAAACTTTATGTTATTTTTTAAAAACATGACGTAGATTACTGGTCAGCCTCCCGTTCCATCCTATTATTTTCTCCACTAGAAAATATTTCCAGATATTAGACAATGCAATACAATACAATACAATACAATACAATACAATACAATACAATACAATACAATACAACACAATACAATACAATACATTACATTACAAATGCACTTCATAATTTTAGGCAGCTTTGAGACAAAGTGATGGTGGTTTTTTTGTGGGTTTTTTGTTGGTGTTTTTTTTTGGCCAACCTTCAATAAATCATACACATCTTGTTACGTTTTCTAAGCAACCATGCATTACAAGCAATTACTATTCACAATGTCTGTGCGGTCGGAGTGGCAGGCGTATTAATATTTCTACCGGGTCGCCTGCCGATTCCTCGGTGTAGAGGACTGGTTCCCCGTGCAAACAGCGTAGATGAGCTTTTGAAGTTCTAGTATTTCCTCCCTCTGACTAAAGGAGGGACTAGCCTTTTAAAAAGACTCGGTTAAGCTGTATGTGTTCCAGAGTGTTGGCCGTTTTGTTGAATTTTTTTTACGGGTTTGTCGACCTTTTGCTGATGTCGTGGATTCAGTTGCTGCTGCTGTTGCTGTTTATGTAGCGTCAGTGTCTGCAGTGCTGTCACTTCTGAAGTTTTAGGAATTGCGAGAATCCGAAGAACAGCGCGTGTTTATATTGATGTACAACAGATTTATGTAAGAGAAACATTATTTTGACAGAAACTTGAGTTTTAGGAAGTATAATTATTTGTGAAGTTGCTTATCTCACAGTTTCGGTTGTTTTTGGTTCGGAATCGTAAAATATTTAACTAATAACGGCTTATTAGTTTAATTTGATTTATGTGTGTATGCATTTGTTATTTAGTGTATGTATTATTTATTCTGTTGATGTAAACTTAAGAGTGTGTACAAACTTTAAATAAATCTATAAATTATAAGTACTATTTTAAAGGACAATGCAAACAATATACTACTACTACTACTACTACTACTACTACTACTACTACTACTACTACTACTACTACTACTTCTACTACCACTACTGCTACTACTACCACCACCACTACTACTATTACTACTACTACTACTGCTACTGCTACTACTGTTGCTACAATAATTTACTGTAACTGTTTTGAGTATAGTTATGCAGATGGACACTGTACAGAAATCTCGTAATTTTTATGGAGACAATAAAGGATTCTATATTCTATAATGATAATAATAACACTACTACTATTATTACTACTATTACTACTACTACTACTAAGTACTACTACTTTTGCTGCTACTACTACCACTATAACTACTACTATTACTATTGATGATGATAATAATAACACTACTTCACTTATGTCTCTACCCCCGTTGGGGTGCCGGGGGTTTCAGTATAAATAGTATCCCCACTTTCTGGAAATTTAGTGCTTTAAATTCCCACTGTCGCTGTCTTTCTCATTTGCTCTTTCTCATTCCTGCTCTGTTCTATCAATCTGCTATACTATCGTCTTCTTCGCTAGACCAGTCTCCTACCTTTTTTCTTGAAAACTCTTCCGGGACAAGACTCCTTATTTGTGTATGAGGTCTGTTGGATCAGCTTGGGAATATTGGACGCTTTCTGCCAGGTGGTCACTAGGGCTTCCTGTGATGTTATTATTTAGCAATGTAGGCCTTTTATATGTATGTGTTTTGTTGATAATTTATAATGATGTTTGTATTCTATTTTGTTTTTGTAAACGGGGGTTCGATAAGTTGGGGTGAAGCCTCAACCGTCCCCTGCGTGGGATGTCTTTATTGTAAAGTGACTGGCATAGTGGAGAGCTTTCGGTTTTACCACTAGGGTTGTTTCAGCAAATCTTTTATGCGGATCGGGGGTTGTCCGGTCCTGATTTGGCTCGGAAGAGTCCGCTGGACCTAAAGCAATAATAATGTAATGTAATGTTACTTCTGTCTCTCGCACCTGCCACTTTCAGCTCCGCCGCTTGCAACTATTCGCAAGTACCTCACCAAAGACGCTACAGCCAAGTTTGTCACTTCTACCATTTTCTCTCTCGCCTTTACTATTGCAGCTCCCCACTTGCTGGACTTTCCGCTCCTTCTATTTATCGTCTTCAACGCATTCAAAACAGCTCTGCCCATCTTGTCCTCAAAAAGAAAAAGAAAGACCACATCACCCCTCTATTGCAACAACTCCACTGGCTACCCGTCTCACATAGGATCAAATACAAACTCAACACTCTTACATACAAATGCCTCAACAAACTTGCTCCTATCATAGATACTCTAGAGTATCTATGCTCCTATCTATCTCTCTGATTCCGTCTCACTCTATGAACCTCCTCGATCACTTGGCTCTTCAAACGACAACCTCAAACTCAACAAACCTCATACAACATTTAAAACTGCAGGCCAACTCTCCCTCACCAACTGGAACTCCTACCTCTCCCCCTCGCCTCCGCCAACAACAGTCTTTAAAAGCATTGAAATCTGGTCTCAAACTTTCATTTTCTTTAAATAATTCTCAGACCACAGTGCCCCGCTACATCACCTTCCCTCCTCTTCCCAACTCATCTCAATCGCAAGCCTAAATCAGAGCGGAGGTAAATGACCATGTACATCATCGTTATTTGACATGTTCTCATGCTTATTTTTGAGTGCCGTGTCTCTGTTTTCAACTTTATGTAATTTATGTACAAATGTACATCAGTGTGCTTGAATTGTTAATGCGAAAGAATGTGTATGAGTGCGCCTTGAGTCATCTTGTTGTGAGATATGTGCACGTTGTAAGTTCTCGTATTATTATTATTATTATTATTATTATTATTATTATTATTATTATTATTATTATTATTATTATTATTATTATTATTACTACAACTACTACTACTACTGTTACTACTACTACACACCGACTCAACCAAAGCTTTTAGGTTTTGAAGCTAGTTCAGCCAGGCTAGCTATAATTAGCTTTGCCAGTGCTCTTTTTTCCTATCCTTTCACTGAAAGGGAGGGTGTAGGCAAGCTATAAATAGCCCGCAGCCAGCAAAATGTGGGATAACCTAAGAGTGCTATTCACATAGGCATTGAGCTGCTGTGACTACTACTACTACTACTACTACTACTACTACTACTACTACTACTACTACTACTACTACTACCTCGTTCCTTTGTTTGAAGCGACGAGAATGAGATCCTGCAGATGTATGGAGACGATGGAGAGGTGCTGCAGGACCCTGAGGAACTGGATACTCCGGAGACCATCTTGGAGAAGATCCGAGACCAAAAGGACATTATGGAGAACATCAAACTTCAGCCCTGGGCCATCAGCAAAAAGCTGCAAGTGCTCGGGTAAGAGATCTTCGCGTTTTGAGCCTGTTTGGTGATTTGTGGAAAAGCGATATCATCATCATCAACATCATCATCATCATCATCATCATCATCATCATCATCATCATCATCATCATCATCATCATCATCATCTTCATCATCATCATCATCATCATCATCATCATCATCATCATCATCATCATCATCATCATCATCATCATCATCGTCGTCGTCGTCGTCGTTATTGTTGTTGCTGTTAGATCTACTAATTTCTTCGGACGAGAGTATACACCGAGGTCTAGAATGTGCACGCCTGTATTCCATTACACTGACTTTGGTTTAAAAGAAAATGTTATTAATAAGACAAGCAAAACAAAACATGGAAGACATAAAGGTCACAAAAGCAAAGCTGAAATAAGTGCTTCTGTTACGATTGAGACGCGCACGATAGATCCGATCATTTTGTTTTGAAAAGCATGCAATAATCTATATATATAAATTGCTTAGCCGGAAGTCCTTCTTCGCATCTACTATAAAGTTTGTCCCCTATGGACGCTGATCTGGGCAGGTGCTGAGCGCTGCTGATCGGCCTGCTGTGTGCTCAAAACCAGCCAAATCGTTATAGCCGACATTTCCTTACCGAACGTTTAACCGTTTCTGAGATAAATAAATAAACAACATGTCCACAAACTGTAATAGCCTCATTCCGCGCGCTTCCATTAAAAATCAATTTGAGGTTTCAGCATGTTTTCCCATATAGACCAAAAAATTTATATTCTTTCTAGGAAGCCTTGTTAGTTGGTAAAACCATTCGCCTACCGTGCAGGGCGACCCAAGTTCAAATCTTTCCCGGGCCCTCTTTTTTTTTTTTTTTAGTACACTAAAATATGGATATTTTTCTATTTAATTTAGGCTTTTTACCTTTAATTTATTATTATTATTATTATTATTATTATTATTATTATTATTATTATTATTATTATTATTATTATTATTATTTATAAACTAATAATAATTTATTATTATTATTATTATTATTATTATTATTATTATTATTATTATTATTATTATTATTATATCAAATTTTCTTTTAAAACCTTGGTGTTTTTTATGATTTCTGTTTGTATTATTCTATATTCAATATTATTATTATTATTATTATTATTATTATTATTATTATTATTATTATTATTATTATTATTATTAATTATTATTATTATTATTATTATTATTATTATTATTATTACTTATAAACTAATAATAATAATTATTATTATTATAATAACAATTATAATATATCAAATTTTCTTTTAAAACCTTGGTGTTTTTTATGATTTCTATTTGTATTATTCTATATTCAATATTATTATTATTATTATTATTATTATTATTATTATTATTACCAAGGATCGGGATGGGGTGGTACGTGTAGGTAAAAGGGGGCTACGGGTAGGTTTAAAGGGGCATGGGTAGGCATAACGGGGATACGGGTATATATAAGGGGGTATGGTGATGGTCGATTCCTTTCATCCATACCTGCGAAACGATCAACGGGGAAGTATCAAGGAGGGTACAGGTAGGAACCAAGGGGGTATGGAAGGTATCAAGGGGGTATGGGGAGGTATCAAGTGGGTTCGGGGAGGTATCAAGGGGGTATGATGAGGCAACATGGGGGGGGGGACGGGGATATATCAGGGGGGGGGTATGGTGAGGTATCAAGGGGGATATGGGGAGGTATCATCGTCCAAATGAAACTCGCAGACAAAAGTTCTCTCTGTCTACATTTTAAACAGCATCATGTGTACCCTGGCTTGCCAGGGTACAAAAACCACTAGTAGAGTATAATTATTTACCTTTGATTTGACTTTGCATTGTTGCTAGAGGAAGCTTCGTATAATGTTGGTAATTTTCGTCCGTCGATGTTGTTAAGAATTTTCTGGAATTGTTTACTATTGATCGAAGCGTCCACATAATAATTACGGGTCGAATCATGTAGATTTGTAAACATTATGTGACACATTTGTAAACATTATGTGACGTAAGATAGTGTATAGTTCCCGTGACGAGTTTTATTTTGATAGGGTGTTATTGCGTCATGCTGGAATGTTCGAATTTGTTCTCGATTGCAGAGAGGCAGTATAAGTAATGCACTGTCTGCTTGTGATGATGATCTTTGTAGTGATTTTCGGAAAGCGTTCTTGTATGCAGCTGTTGATGTTTGCTAAATAAAGTTGAAAAACTTTATACGACGACTCCTGCCTTATTGCTGAGTGAACAGGCTGCGTGGATAAACGAATTCGAATTACACATTTCAAGATTCAAGCATCGGGGCTGAACCAACTATTGATAAATAACCGTGTTATAGTTTCCTTAAGACAACTTATAACATGTGATCCATGTCTCTACCGAACAGGAACTTTAAAGATCCAGACGCTTATATCCTAGATTAGTAAGGTTGTTTAAATTTAACAGGCAGAAATGGAAAAACGAAGGAGATAAAAATAACACGACTTTACAGGTAAAAAAATAAAAAATAAAAAAGCTTACTGTTTAAATTATATCAAAAACATTATCTCAGGATAACACAAGGCTAACTGCCTTCGTTTCAATTAGTTTCAATTCAACTAAGATTTCACCTACTAAACTATTTCAGATATGCAACGGCTTTTGTGATGAAACACGAAGGGCGCTTGTCTAGGGGACAAGGCTACCAACAGAAAGGACAACAGGTAATATAATTTACTGCACTGTGGTCTTTCTTGTTCTACATTACAGTACCTATAATTGTTGATTATGTGCTGGCTTTAAAGATCGCATATTTATTTTGATAACTGTTTTAAATTTGACATGTTCCCCTGTCATATGGGAACATTCACGCAGCTCCGTGTTTCATACAATTCAGTACATTATATCCACCATGATTGATAATTTTCTGGTTTTAATCACCCGCATATTTAATGGAAAAACCTGTTTAAAGCTTGACATATGTTACCCTGTCATGCGGGAAACATCAACTCAACTCCGCGTTTTGTGCCATTCAGTACATTATTCATAGTCATTGATTATTTTCTGGTTCTAAAGATCGCACATTTAATTGATAAAACGTTTTAGTATGCCTAGCACATTTCCCTGTCATACAGCAACACAACATCAACGCTGGTCTGCGTATTATGTAGTTGAGAAAATAAAGTAGGATTTGATTTGAATTTACCTGTTATTGAACCGAAAAATTGTTTTCTTCAGATTTTTCCGCTTGTGCATGAATAGTCGATGCAGCTGGTTCTTTTTCTTTTCTTTTTTTTAAAACTCATATAGCAATGTGAGGCTTTGTACTCACCTCCACCCCGCCCGCCTTCTCCCTCCCGCCTCCTCCCCTTCAAAGATGAGTCCTAATTAATCCAAAAATATAATCGATTTTAAAAAAAGTCCGTCTGTCTGTGCGTCATCCGCCGTCTGCTGGATCCGTCTGTCTGTGCAACACTTTAAAGTGGCTAAGTGCTCAGAACCTATTTCAACAATCACAACCAACCTTGGTAAGTTGGTGTATACCCAAAAAACAACATAAATGATCCGTGAATGAATGACTTCAATGCAAGGCCGAGGTCAGAGGGTCAACAAATGCTAGTCAATAAATCACTTTTTTTTAAATTCCACTTTTTTCTAGGTTAATAATATTAACTTATGATTCTTTGATGCATGATAGACATTAATGAGGCACACATACTGTGCACATTTGATCAACCTCACTCCAAGATCAAGGTACTGGAGCTGTTTGCGTTGAATAAATTTAAAGTCCCCAACACGTAAGCATATAGGAGACTGTCACTGGAGCTGTCCAAAGCCGGTTAGTATAAGTACTTTGAAGTGACCTTGACCCTAATCTTTAAGAAATATAAAGTCCAAACTTTATGTATTTAGAGATAATAGATTGATCTTTATTATATAAGTTCCGCTTTTGCGTTGATCTTGAAGGTCAAGGTCATTTTAGGCCTTGCAAAAACATACAAAAATAGGTCGTCGTACAGTGGAAGACTGTTTATTTAACCCATAGCATGCAACAACATTGGGTTATTCGGTCAGACATGCATGAGAGGTCACTTGAGGGTCAAAGTCATCCCAATGTCAAGGTCACTGAAGATCAAGGTCAACCCAATGTCATCGGTTTTTTTTAATACCACTTATGTTGTGGAATTTATTTGATAGAACATGAGTGTATTTGGAGCCGGAGGATAGGTTATCTCAAGGTCAAGAACATAGAAAGATAAAAATCGGTATTACTTTGAATATTATTATTACCGTTTCATTTTGGTTTTTTTCTGAGCTCTCATTTTTATGTTAAATATTGCGAGTTTCATAAGGAGCATGTGAGCCATATAGGCTTTACCATTCTAGATCTTTTTCATTTGCAGCTACTAAAACAAGTCAAAAGGTCATGGAATAATTTCCTGTACTATATGACACCTTGGGAGATGAGAATCAAAAGAATAGAAAGTAAGTGCAATTCTTTTTTTCTCTTTCGTTTCTTGTTTTAAAAAAACAACAACAACAACTCATTCCTTACGTTTCTTTATGTAATAGCAAATCCTACGTCTCCGTGTGTAGAATTATTATACTTTATATATTTATTTATTTATTTATTTATTGTGTTATTTTATTTTGGGTAGTACGTTAGCAAAAGGGAGGAGGTTGTCTCGTCAGAAGAAAAAGGGGTTGAAGTTATTGAAAGCTTCTGGAACAGAATTCTTATTGTATGCGATCATAGGAGCTGTCAGCAAATATGTATAGGTGTAACCCTTTTCTTTCGCTGTCAGTGCGGAATTGTGGAATTATGCCACTGTACTGTTTTCCCAGCTAAATTGGATTGAGCTGAAAATGGAGTGAATTGCCCTCAAGGGCACGAAAAACAGTTCGACTTAAGTTCGACTTAGGAGCACCTTTATTCTTGTTGTCATAAACTTCTCGTGCGTGTTATAAAATAATTAGCTTCATTCTCAGAAGATTCCTACAAACTTGATATTAGTGTGTAAACAGTTTTTAATGTTCCAATTTCACGTATACAAGCATTCATCACAAGGCCTTTCTTATACAATTACACAAGTTGAGACAGAGAGATAAACTTGAAACACCGAAGACGTAAAATACACAACAGTTGGAACATTAACACAACACCAATAGACGTTTTGCTAATTTTATGGTTTTCTTCTTTCTCACTCAAAGTAGTAGAATAATAATTAAAAAAGAATTCAAGAAAACTATATTTAAGAAAACTATAAGTCTTAGAGTAATAAATAACATATAACTGAACTTTAATATAATCTTATTTTTCTCTGAAGCAATCCCGTTTCCGGTCGGACCCAAAAATTACATTTATCAATTTATAAAAATATTTTATGCATTTACAAAATTAGTTTCAATATTATATTTCCAACAAGTAAATCATAAAATATAAATATTCAAATTACCGTGTCTGTCATGAACAGAATACAGAATCACCACAGTGAACAACAGAAGTGCCTACAGAGTAACACTATTTCCGAGTTACACAAAATAAGCATTCTATTTTTTTCACAGTTTATCTTTCATTCCACTAATACAAGTCCTATTTCATCCATTCACAGACACTCTCAGATGCATACGAGAACAGCCTTCTGTTCTCCAAAGTCTTTATATAGAAGAGTCTCATCACCCAAATATTAATAAACTAGGAAATATAGTACCAACGCAAAGCGAATACATTTACCACGTGCCTATGTCAACAGCCTATGTGTCCTAACCCTATAAACACGTGATGTATACACAAACGTAAATATTTGCCAATTCACTTCGTGACACTTGTGACGAAAACAAAAATCCACAAATTGGATATCAAGCACTAGAATAGGGAAAGAGTCTTACCTTTTGTTTCTGTTTTCTTGTTGTCAGATAATTATTTGCCCAAAAGATTTTTTATGTCTTTGAGTTAGGTCTCATTTATGCTTATTATTTTGGTGTCTATACTGGATTTGCGCAGGTCACTTTGGCTCTGTGGTGACGTCGTATTTCATCTTCTTGCGATGGCTGATCTGGATCAACATCGTGCTTACTGTTCTCCAAGTCTGCTTCATCATTGTGCCAGAGGTATAACACTTCCTCACTGGCCATCTTACTGATTCCATGAGCTGGGTATTATTAGTCTGCTCCCTTTGTGCATGAGAGCAACAAAAAAAAACCTCAATCATATTGAATCGTTCGTATCTTTTATATCTTGCAACGTCTAATCGTTATTTCAGTGCAATTTGGGTGGCCTTAGGTATAAACTGAAATTATCAACGAATGCCACGCCTCTGTTTCTCCTTAAAGTTAGTGGCGTTGCACTGCGATTGACGTCCTTTTACTGAGAAAGCTACGCTGACTTCACCTACTTCAGTGAAAGAGAAATTCTAAAATCAAATTAAAATCCGAAATATTGTGCTCCGGCTATAAGGGTGCAGTTTAAAATGTTGTATCTTGTTCTTCTTATAATGTCCTTGTTTATTATCATCATCATCATCATCATCATCATCATCATCATCATCATCATCATCATCATCATCATCATCATCATCATCACACCCATTGCACCAAGGTACCAGCGCACTCAAGATACACCTCTAATCTTCGCTGCGTAGCGTGAACAGGATATATAGTAATATCGCCAAGATAATAACTTGAGTCCGCTATGAGCGGACGAGGCTACCTGCGAAATCACGGAAAAAGCGCAATTTCACTGTAAATATATACAGAATGTTGCTCTACAACATTCCGCTCTTTCCGTCTCAAAAACCCAATTGCCTTGTTGGATTCTTAAATTGCATGAAACCAAGTGAGGACACTATCCGGCGTCAACAAACGGTTGAAAAACATTCTCAAACGGTTCGTAAAAGACAGTTGACCTAGAAACTAATACAGTTTGACCTAATTCGTCCCCTAGAGGAGACGAAACTTACATTTTTCTAATTTCATGAGTTCACTGCAGTCAAATTGCGCTTTTTCCGTGATTTCGCAGGTAGCCTCGTCCGCTAATAGCGGACTCAAGTTATTATCTTGGCGATATTACGATATATCCTGTTCACGCTACTCAGCGGTACTTTCAACTGTATCTTGAAAGCGCTGGTAGCCATGTGCATTACCTCCATCATCATCATCATCATCATCATCATCATTATCATCATCATCATCATCATCATCATCATCATCATCATCATCATCATCATCGTCGTCATCATCATCATCATCATCATCATCATCGTCGTCGTCGTCATAATTAACGTCGTTGTCTAGTTCTCTTTCTATTTCTGGAATCACGGCTATTGTTTGTTTGTTTCATCTATTCACCGAAGTGATTTTAGACTAAGAAATAAAAGGAAAGTTGTGAAGAAGATTATTTGCTACTAGGATGGGGGAAAGGAGAGAACATTTAAACAAAATGTTACAGGAAAAAACCAAGTAATAAAATAAAATAAAACTTAATTAGTCAAACTAATATTACAAATAACACATTTCATAACAATATAACATTATCAAACTTGTGAAATGTTCATATACAAAAATATCATTTATGTGATATTGTCATACAATAAATTCTCAGAGGAAATTTTCAATTTTCATTAAAAAATAATGTTATAACGGACTATAAATGATAGAATTTAGGATGGTTATCCATCACTGCAATTGCATTTGTTGCTGGTGCTATTACTGTTGCTGTTTGTTGTTATTGTTGCTGTTACCGCTGCTGCTGCTATTGTTATTATAGTTGTTATATTTGTGGTTGTTCTTGTTCCGGAAGGTTTTGTTTCTGACGTTTAGTTTTACCGATAAAGTCCAACTGGACGACACATTGATCAAGCAGAATCATGCAGCACATTGAGTAATATCACTACATTTATTGTTTCACTACATGCTACATACAACGAACAATATTGATGTAAATTATGGTTCATATCATGGTATTACAGATGCTGGTGGGTCCTAAGCACGGTAGCATAGAGCGCAAGACCATCCCCAAGGACCTGGAGCCCACTGCATACGACCTCAACACACTGTGGGATGCTGACGTAAGCCCAAATTCGTGTTAGCATCCAATGCATGTCTTAGCATGGAAAATGCGCGATATAAATACAGTGTACATGTACATTGGATTTGATTTTTTCTTTCTCGTTGTACCTGTCTATATTGTCATGTTGGTTGGTTGGTTATTTTATTAAACATCATCTTCATCGAAATGATAATAGTATATATATTATATATATATATATATATATATATATATATATATATATATATATATATATATATATATATATATATATATATATATATATATTTAGGTCATATAGTGACGAAGTAATATTGTTGTTAGGGGTTTTGTAATATTATTAGTAGATCTATACTAGATAACACTGAACTTGTACATTTATACTAATCTCTACCAAAGCTAGAAATGCCTTAAGTCTGATTGTCTATTTTTCGGTCTACTTCTCTTTCTGTCTCCTTGTGATTCCCCTCTCTGTCACCTCATCTCTCCCACCATCTATGTCTACCCATTTCTGAATTTTCATTTCCTCTTCTTCAATTTTTCTTGTTCTTCTTGTTCTTGTTCTTCAAATTTTTTACACCGATGACCCAGGTTCGAATCCCGTGGTGGGCGATATAAAAAGTGGCCATTTTCACTGTCCATTTTAGCAGTATGATTGCTCTGGTGGTTCAATGTTGATTCAAGTCTGTACCTCTATTTCCCTAGGATGGTTATCCCCGTCTGCCACAGCGCCAATGTTCTCTCTTCAATGTTTCTCCTTGTTGTTGTTGTTGTTCTTTTTATTATTATTATTATTATTATTATTATTATTATTATTATTATTATTATTATTATTATTATTATTATTATTTTTGTTGTTGTTGTTGTTGTTGTTGTTGTTGTTCTTCTTCTTCTTCTTCTTCTTCTTCTTCTTCTTCTTCTTCTTATTCTCCTCCTCCTTCTTCTTCTTCTACTTCTTCTTCTTCTTTTTCGTCTTCTTCTTCTTCTTTCCCCTCCTCTCTTCTCGTTCTTCTTTGTATCCTGTTCATTGTCTCCTCTCTCAACATTCCACTTTTCTTTCTCCTTCTCCTTTTCTTTTCATTTCCCTCGGACATCGTGTCGTTAGGCTTATTGCGTAGGTTCCCCGCGCCTAATGCGACTTGATATTGATCTCTCGCAGGGTATTCTTCGCTACTCGCCCATCTTCTACGGTTACTATGGCAACGCGGAAAAGATTGGCAACGGATACCGTCTTCCGTTGGCCTACATGGTCGTCAACCTCCTCTCCTTCGCCTACAGTTTCATCGTCGTCCTCAAAAAGTAGGTAGATTTATTTTTTAGTCACCCTAGTAGTCTTTAGTCTATCTTTCTTCTTGTTTTCATTAAAACACACACACACACCCACACAAGTATGTAGAACACTAAGACTGGGTTTTACTTAGTATGTAAGAATCGGAAAGTGATTTTTTGACGGAAAGAACGCAAACTTCTTATAGAAATGTAAGAATCTAATGCAAAATTGGCTCTTTCCGTCTCTAAAGTTGACCTACATGTAGTTCGTCTCAAATAGGCGACGAAATAGGTCGAAATTTTTTCCCGAAAATTGACTGCATTTTCTCCGACCCGGATAGAGCACTCCCTTGTACTTAAAACACTCTCATGCACTACAACTGCACTCCCATGCACTAAAAGAGCACTCCTGTGTGCTTAGAAAAAAAGTGGGTGGCAGGAAAACACTGGGTGGCTTATACAAACACCCATTTCCTGCATCAAAAGAAAGGTTAGTCACCCATTTCAAGGCTTATGTCTCCGCACTCGCACACACACACACACACACGCACGCACACACACACACACACACGCACCCACACACACACAGACAGACACCTGCACAAGCAACCAAGCAAACACACAATTTGGAAAAGCTTTTTAAAATTGTTTCTTGGAATTCAGTATTCTGATAAGAGAAAAATACAAATTTGAGCTTTCAGATTATGTCCCAGTTGTTTTTGAACCATGTGTTTTGTATATTACAGAATGGCCAACAATTCGCGTCAGAGCCGGTCATCGGGCAAAGACGAGCAGTTCACGTTCGCGTGGAAATTGTTCACTGACTGGGACTACATGGTGGGCAACCCTGAAACCGCCACCACCAAGCATGCTTCCATAGTCACCACGATGAAGGTATAATATGTTTATATAGGTAGACCATGTCGTTTATCTTCATTCCCATTTCCTTAGGGGACCTAAAGATGTTTTGTCTCCCTTGCTTATTCTCGCCAGTAGTCACTCTCCCTAAAGTTATAGCTATTATGCTTACTTATTATTATTATTATTATTATTATTATTATTATTATTATTATTATTATTATTATTATTATTATTATTATTATTATTATTTATTCACTCTTCTATACAATCATGCATGCATATAAAGAGTTATTGAAAACAAAAACAAAAGAAAAGAAAGAAAAAAAAATACATCAGAGAGAATGATGATAATGGCAAACTGGATAGCAACAGAAACAGCAACACTTTATTTGTTTGTATTTTGAACTGAACTTGTGGAAAATGGTTTTTGGTTCACCCAAGTGCAAAATTATAATAACCTGACAACTTCTCTTATACTTCTAGTTTTTTGGTGTTTTTTTCTTGTTCTTATCGTTTAGTTCTTTTGTTGTTGTTGTTGTTGTTGTTGTTGTTGTTGTTCTTCTTCTTCTTCTTCTTCTTCTTCTTCTTCTTCTTCTTCTTCTTCATCATCATCTTTTTCTTCTTCTTCTTCTTCAACCCCTTGGGGTCATGAGCAATCTTGCCACTGTAGATTGTTCTAACCTATAAAGGGAAAAGTGAAAGCCCCAGTTGAAAACCTGTCTTTCCTTTATAGGCATGACCGATTCACTGCGGCAACAGTACCCCCGTTGGTGTGCCGGGGGTTTCAGTATAAATAGTATCCCCACTTTCTGGAAATTTAGTGCTTTAAATTCCCACTGTCGCTATCTTCCTCATTTGCTCTTTCCCATTCCTGCTCTGTCCTATCACTCTGCTATACTATCTTCTTCTTCGCTAGATCAATGACCTACCTTTTTTCTTGAAAACTCTTCCTGGACAAGACTCCTTGTTTGTGTATGAGGTCTGTTGGATCAGCTTGGGAGTATTGGACGCTTTCTGCCAGGTGGTCACTAGGGCTTCCTATGATGTTATTATTTAGCAATATAGGCATTTTATATGTATGTGTTTTGTTGATAATTTATAATGATGTTTGTATTCTATTTTGTTTTTGTAACCGGGGGTTCGATTAGTTGGGGTAAAGCCTCAGCCGTCCCCTGCGTGGGATGTCTTTATTGTAAAGTGACTGGCCGGTGGAGGGCATTCGGTTTTCCCACTAGGGTTGTTTCAGCAGATCTTTTATGAGGATTGGGGGTTGTCCGGTCCTGATTTGGCTCGGAAGAGTCCGCTGGACCTAAAGCAACAATCAATCAATCAATCAATCA
>CM072512.1:36136271-36216271 GCA_036898135.1 Oncomelania hupensis
TCATTGCAATTTATTGAACAGTAGCTAAAATTTAAAAAAAAAAATAAATGCAAATAAAATTGAGTGGGCAGAAAACTGCAGAAGAACTAAAAAGTGTCAGCTTATTATTATTATTATTATTATTATTATTATTATTATTATTATTATTATTATTATTATTATTATTATTGTTATTATTATTATTATTATTTATTATTATTATTTATTATTATTATTATTATTATTATTGTTATTGTTATTATTATTATTATTATTATTATTATTATTATTATTATTATTATTATTATTATTATTATTATTATTATTATTAGAAGAAGAAGAAGAAGAAGAAGAAGAAGAAGAAGAAGAAGAAGCCGTGGGTCACACCTGAACTGTTTGACCTGTGTGATAAACAAAGAGAGATGAAAAAGAAAAAGAACACCTCGCAGGGAGCTGATGCCTACCGAAAAATCAACAATGACATCCGAAAGGGCATGCGCTTAGCAAAGGAGAACTGAATAGAAGATCAATGCCAGGAAATGGAGAACAGTCTGAACAAGAACAACAGCACGAAGGCCTACCAGACTGTGAAGCGGCTGACAAGTGTTAAACAGCCCAAGGTCTCCACGATCCAAAGCAAGTCTGGCATATGCCTTACAGAAGAACAAGAAGTATTGGATAGATGGACAGAGTACTGCTCTGACCTTTACAACCACACACCAAACGGAGACTCATCAGTCCTAGCATGTCCCGAGAACAGAGAAGAAGACAAAATCCTCCCAATTCTCCGAGAATAAGTTGAGGCAGCAGTGCAATCGCTGAAGAAAGGAAAGTCAGCGGGAGTGGACAACATACCCGCGGAACTGCTTCAAGCAGGAGGAGAAGCGATGATTGACGCACTCACCATTATCTGTAGCAAGATCTGGCAGAGTGGGGAGTGGCCTAAACCATGGACCCAGTCGCTTGTCATCACTCTTCACAAAAAAGGTAACCTTCAGGAATGTGAAAAATATCGCACCATCAGCCTCATCAGCCATTCCAGCAAGGTCCTCCTGAAAATAAAACTCAACAGGTTGAAACCCCAAGCTGAACAACTCATAGCTGAGGAACAAGCAGCCCGGTGGTCTAATGGTAGTGCTTTTGCTTGAAGGTCCCGGGTTCGAGCCCTGTCCGGGCCTTTGTGTTGTGTCCCTGGGAAAGACACTTTACTCCCGTTTCCTACTCCTTCGGATGAGAGTATAAACCGAGGTCTAGTCTGTGTGTCGGATACATTCCATAATAACGGACTTTAAAGATCCTGACGCTCATGTCCTAGACGGGTGAGTGCCGGTAACAAGACCACACCCAGCATGCACTTGGTCCTTCTCCCCCATCCCTGGCTGGTCAGGATAGTGCTCAGTTTTCCGGGCGTCAGACCATGCGCCCAAAGGCTGCGGGTGGGCGTCTCGGGCGGTTTGAGTTAGATCCTGTATCGGCCAGCGCCTAGAGTCTTGTCAAGTACGGCGAGATAAGTGCGCTATAAAAATCCTCAATAATAATAATAATAATAATAATAATAATAATAATAATAATAATAATAATAATAATAATAATAATAATAATAATAATAATAATCTATATCATGTGTTCGTAGACTTCAAGAAGGCGTTTGATCGAGTGTGGCATGCAGCTCTGTGGGCAACCATGAGCGTGTACAACATCAGCCATCAAATTATTGAAGTCATCAATAGCCTGTATGACAAGGCTACCCGTGCAGTCCTCCATAACAGCGCCATCGGAAACTGGTTCAGATCAACAATCGGTGTACGTCAAGGATGCCTACTCTCTCCAACATTCTTCAACATCTTCCTAGAGCGCATCATGTCAGATGCCCTTGCAGATCACGAAGGCACAGTAAGAATAGGGGGAAGAGCAATCTCCAACCTTCGTATTGCGGATGACATTGATGGATTGGCTGGAGACGAACAAAAACAAACAGTTGGTACAGAGGCTTGACACCACCTCCAGAGCCTATGGAATGGAAATAAGTGCAGAGAAGACCAAAATGATGACCAACAACACCAATGGCATCAACACGGACATCGAAGTCCAAGGCCAATCCCTCAACACAATGCATAGCTTCAAATATTTAGGAACCATTGTATCAGACAATGGGTCCCGACAGGAAGTCCTCTCCAGGATCGCACAAACAACTGCTGCCCTGGCAAGGTTGAAGCCCATTTGGAAAGACAAGACCATCAGTCTCAATTCCAAGGTAAGGCTGCTGCGCTCCTTTGTCATCTCCATCTTCCTATACGCTTGCGAAACATGGACCCTCACACTAGATCTACAACGAAGAATACAAAGCATGAAGATGAGGTGCCACAGAGAACTTTTGGGCATTTCCTATACCCAGCACATCACCAGCGACGAAGTCCGTCAGACCATCACAAAGGCCATTGGACAACACGACAACCTGCTCACAGTGGTGAAGAAATGGAAACTCCGATGGTATGGCCACGTTACCAGATCATCAGGCCTTGCAAAGACCATCCTGCAAGGCACAGTGCAAGGAGGTAGAAGAAGAGTGAGACCGAAAAGAGGTGGGAGGACAACATTCGAGAATGGACTGGCGTGACCTTGAGCGGTGCCATTAGGGCTGCTGAGGACAGAGAAGGATGGAGTACGCTGGTTAAGCGATATTCTGTGGTGCCCCAACGACCTCTGAGTTACGGGATAAAATAGGATATGGTAGGACAGGATAGGTAATTACTATTATTATTATTATTATTATTATTATTATTATTATTATTATTATTATTATTATTATTATTATTATTATTATTAAATTCTTGTTGTTGTTGGTCTTCTTGTTGTTGTTGTTGTTCTTCTTCTTCCTGTTGTTGTTGTTGTTGTTGTTGTTCTTCTTCTTCTTCTTCTTCTTCTTCTTCTTCTTCTTCTTCTTCTTCTTCTTGTTCTTGTTCTTGTTCTTCTTGTTCTTCTTGTTCTTGTTCTTGTTCTTGTTCTTGTTCTTGTTCTTCTTCTTCTTCTTCTTCTTTTTGTTCTTTTTGTTCTTCTTGTTTTTGTTCTTCTTGTTCTTCTTCTTGTTCTTCTTCTTCTTAATTTGTAATAGCTTTTATTAGAAAACAAACGTTATTGTAAAAAAAGTTAATGAAAGAGTAGTAGGGGCAGAAATATTTTTTCTTAGAAATCTCTAGTTGCACTCGATCACTGACTGAGATATTATTCTATTTCGGTTATCTTGCATTTGCAGCCAGAGTACCCAGATTTTAAAACAGCGGAAAACTTGCTTCATCTTATCAACAACCAGGGTATGATTTGGTGAGTATGTTTGAAGATATGCCCAGATACAAGTAACCTGTTTATTACCATCTTATGACCTGTCTTAATTGTAAGGTACAACACTTTTTTTCGATTTTTTTTTCAAACCTAGTTTCCTGAACCATTTTTTTATTTACAAAAGGTTCAGCAACCTAGGTTCGGGACCTGAGAACCTCGAAGAAAGGTTTTTGAACCTCCAAGAACTTTCCAATTAAGACAGGCCATTAGCGATAAAATTCGAATGCAGTTTTTAATTAGTGTTACTCGAGCTTACTCTGCACGGGTTAACCTTGACACTAAGAGAAACAGTATGACGATTATGTACGTGTGTGTGGGTGTGTGTACGTGCGGGCGAGAGCAAGTGCGTGCGTATGTTTAATGTGTGTTGAATTATCTACACCCACATCACCCCACCCACCCCGTTTTAATTCCTGACCCATAACGTAATTACACCCTTTGACGTTTTTCTCTCAACAAAATTGCTATTATGTTTGTTTGGTTTTTGTAATAAAACTGACAATTGACATAGACCTATCAGAGTATAGACTACATGATTGCAAGTCGGTCACTTCCAGTCTTAAAGGCCACAGAATAGACTACATGATGACAAATCTGTCGCTTCCAGTTTTAAAGGCCACTGATTAATTATGTCAGAGGATCTTTTACCACCATTTAAAAAGTGAGTTTTATTTTATTATTTCCTTATGACATGTCACCTATCAAATGATCCTGCTAATTAGCAGTCTTCCTTTTCCTCTGAGCTTACAACGTAAGCCCTCGTTCATTTATTCACCCTTTCTGTAGGCTGGGTGTGTTCTTCTCCCCTGGACTGGCGCTACTGAACCTGCTAAAACTACTGTCGCTGATGTACTTTCGCTGTTGGACTGTGTTGGTGTGCAACGCGCCGGAAGAGAGAATCTTCCGGGCGTCCAGGTCCAACAACTTCTACTACTCCTTGCTGCTAGTCATGCTCTTCCTCTGCATGTTACCTCCTCTCTTCGCAATCGTAGGCATTGCACCTTCGCCGAACTGTGGACCTTTCAGGTACGTGGCTAGGCTCAATGGATTGAAATGGGCTACTTGGAAACTTGGAAGTTTACCATAATTTTTTTTTCCTAACTGCGTACAGTCTAAACTTACCATCATTGTGAATATCACATAACCGAGCTGAGCTTCCTCCACTGCAACTCGCCCGAAGTTAAAGGGACCGAACTCGATTTGGCGAGGCGGTTCAACTTTACGCAAATTGAGCTCAGCCATTTTTCTTCCAGCACAAGCGGCACTAGCGTAATTAATGTTAAAACGCAGAAATAAATCCATGCGACACAAAAGAGTACGTGTGCGTGTGAGTACAGTGCTCTGTACTTCCTATAACATTGCGATCTCAGGGTTGTGATGCACCTTCTTTAACCTCTCTCCTCTCCCCTCCCCTACTCACGTCCCCTCCCCACCCTTCCTCCCCCCATCCACACTCTAAACAACTTCGAATTTTATTACGTGGCCTTTTATAATTATTTATACAAGTTATTCCATCGATTCGATATCTTTTCGTATTTATTGTGTCTTTTCGAGTATTATTCCTGTCTTTTCGTGTTCTCTTGGTGTTTGTGTGTCTGTGCGTGCGCGCGCTCGTATCTTTTGCGTGCAATTTCTTTTATTCTGGTGTCGTTTTTTTGGGGGGTGGGGGGTGGGGTAACGCTTTATTGTCCCCTTTTTTATCGGGAAATTCTGTTTTCGTGTCTTCTCTGAATAAAGCAAGCCTACTATCGCTCAAAATTAATATTATCCCAAGTGACGAGTAGTAGGCCTATTTGATTTTGGTAAAATTGGAGTCCACGCACAGGGGCATTAACCACGTAGAATGGATCCTTGATAACAAAGCTGTAGTGAATCGTCAATAGCAAAGCGAGTACATAGGCCTACTACAGCTAACGCTATCGAGGGATCCATCCTACATGATTACTCAACTCTTTCGAAGGATGATGATAAAGTCCGTTGCTTCTGAAAGCTCTCTTTGAACTCATTTTGCAGCGGATTGCCACAGATTTATCATATACTGACCACAACCATATTGAAAGAACTTCCTGCCAGCGTCAATTCTGTGTTACACTATGCTGCGTCACCTGGCGTTATTCTGCCGATCTTCATGCTGCTCGCGTATGTATTATACATAATATCGTCATCGTCGTTGTCATCGTCGTTGGCAGTTGTTGTCGTCAAAGTCGCGCCAATGTTATCATTGTCATTGTAGTCGTCGTTGTTGTTGTTGTCATCATTATCGTCGTCGTCTCCCTTGTCGGCAGTATCATTATCATCATCGTCACTGTAGTCATCATTCTTTGTCGATGAGCTGTAAAAACACAAATCTACATGCTGAATTTTACTGTAACACTTATGCTTTAGTACCGTGTTAAAGTGGATCTCACCTATATTTTTTTTAAATCAAATTTAAACGTAGTCAGTTGTGCGGTTCCTGTCATTGAAAGTATTTTTATTTTATGACGGCCGACAACCGTTTCTATAACGCCGTTAGCGAGACCAGTGTAAGCGCCTGGGAAAAGCTATATCGGATGTCACAGTATGTCAACTACCGTCGATTTCGACATAATAGCACAAACGGAGGACATCTTGTTGTTTTCAGGATGACCATCTACTATTTAGTGTCTGTGGGACGGTCTCTAAAAGACGCCAACAACGAACTGCGAATGCAGCTGGAATATGTAAGTACCAACTGTAGGCCTATTTTTTATTTTTATTTTTACACTTATTGAATGATTGATTGGAGTGGTTGATTGGTCTGCTTTCTTGTCTGTATATTTTGTCTGTCCGCTATTGCTCCGTTGTTCGGTAAACTTGACTGATTGTATACTAATCACTCATTCCCCCTACCCCCCACCCTCACCCCTATCCAATCGTTTCTCTTGATTCACTTCCTTCACATCCTGTTATTTATAACCCAGCTACTATCGATTTGAAATGCTTTCTTCTCATATTTTCTTCATCGCGTGAAATGTACTTATTTGTTCGTCCCCTTTGCCACTTCACTATCCCCACCTTATACCAGACCAACACCCCACCTGTGAGTTTGCATCATATGTGCAAGTGATTGTGTGGGATATTATTATTATTATTATTATTATTATTATTATTATTATTATTATTATTATTATTATTATTATTATTATTATTATTATTATTATTCGAGTTCATTTTGTACTTTCAGGAACGGACGGAAGGCAGGAAGAAGGTCTATGCAATGGCAGACGGTGAGTGTTCTCGTTATAATTATAGTGACTATGAAAGAGAACAGGGACGTCGTCTCTCAAGTTGTGCAGGTATAAGTACGCCGATCCTCGATAGTACAGCGGAAGATAGTAAGCAGCCTTATTCATCATTCTTCAGGCTGTCTACCGATGTGCTATTGAGGATCCACTTTCAGTGCCCATAATAATTATGTACCTTATGCTGAAAGTGAGGTCCACAGACTCTTAGTTGTTTGAGGGACCACATCATGGCACATGCATTTCAGTACTACTTTATTCGTCCTCGTTTCATCAAACTTCTAGCACAGTTTGCCTCGCATTAGTTTATTATATTTAGTGGCGCTTTTAGTTTTAGCGAAGTGGTAGAGCATTCGCAAGAACACCGATGACCCAGGTTCGAATCCCGTGGTCGGCAAAGATAAAGAGGCCATTTTTCCCTGTTCACCTGTGATTACTGTGTAGTTCAGTGTTGATTTAGATCCCTACCCCACCTTTCCCCTCTTCTTCTCAGCCTTGTATTTGCGTACATCCAAATACGAGTGCCTTTGTATCCTTATCCCCTGGTCTGGATCGTTGTCTCTTTAATACGGACAGTGGAACGTTAACAGCAGAAACCGCATACAATTATTCACTTTCATTTTCAGCTAGACATGACGGGCACGACCAAACAAGGGGAAACAACGGCATTTCAAAAATGGCTTCGGCAGGTACGTTTTTGGTGGTGGTTCTTTTTCTCCAAATTTTCTTCACCGATTTAAATGACGTGAAGTTCTCCAACTACCGTATTTTTGTGACCTAGTAGGCCTACGAGTGTAGTTTGGTTTGTGTTGGTTAGCTCTAGTAAAGTTAAAGTATCCTCAATGCTTTTTGTTGACCCCCCTTACTCCCTCCCCCAAATATAATTATGATGATTATGTCATATATCCAAATATGTTGACCAGCAAAAAATTAAAGTAAAGTAAATTATGTCATATCAGATCTGTAGTATATTGCGTACAGCATTGTTGTACACAACTATATTGCTACTTCGTGTGTGTTTCTTCTTGGCCAGTGTCATCAATGTTGAAAGCTTCGAGGATTTCCAGAACCCTCTCTGACCTCAGATCACAGCGTGGTCAGCAGCGAGATGCCGACGACATATCCGGTCATCGCCACGGCCACCACAAAGTACCGCCAGCAGTTCACCCCAAACCTCACGTCCCAGTCGCGGTGGTTCATGGGAAGAGGTCACTCAAACGAAGTGCTGCCAACGCCAGGTAGGAGAACGACGTTATTGGTATTCATTATGTTTCTTGCGCCTCTACGACACCTTCCTCTTGGATCCTGCTCCCGCTCTAACAGATAACACACTTTATTTCGCCAAGGGACATAATCTTATCTACAAAAGCTCCTGGAACATGCTGTGATGTTGGTAAAATCTTCGTGTACAAAACTATAACTCTTATTATTTATTTATTTATTTATTTATTTATTTAATCGTTCTTATATAGCGCTTTTCCAGCTCAAGAGCTGCTCAAGGCGCTGACCGATACAGGATCTAACTCAAACCGCCCGAGACGCCCACCCGCAGCCTTTTGGGCGCATGGTCTGACGCCCGGACAACTGAGCACAATCCTGGGCAGCCAGGGATGGGGGAGAAGGACCTAGGTGCATGCTGGGTGTGTTCTTGTCACCGGCACTCACCCGTCTAGGACATGAGCGTCAGGATCTTTAAAGTCCGTTATGATGGAATGTATGCGACACAGACTAGACCTCGGTTTATACTCTCATCCGAAGGAGTAGGAAAACAGGAGTAAAGTGTCTTTCCCAGGGACACAACACAATGGCCCGGCCAGGGCTCGAACCCGGGACCTTCAGATCCGCAAGCCGAAGCACTACCATTAGACCACAGTGCCTCCCTATTCCACTCACACTTTCGCCCCACCCTCTCTCTCACACAGCACAACAAAATACAACACAACCTGGCCCATAGAATAATACTAAAGTCAATTAAGACTAAGTTTTGTAAAAATGTGAATTGCATATGTAATGAAACTGCATATTTGAAGCATGTATTACTTGAATGTAGTCATATTCGTCCTATCTTGCCAAATGATTTAAAAACTGTGAGTTCTATTGATAACATAAGTTTTGATGTGAGAGTTAGGTCAGCAAAAGCTTTAATTGATTCTCCAGTTGCTCGTTTTATATGATTAAGTGTTTGTTGACGTGCTTATTTTTGTGCGTGCGTGTGTGGAGGGAGTGGTGAGAGAGAGAGAGAGAGAGAGAGAGAGAGAGAGAGAGAGAGAGAGAGAATGTGTTCGTGCGTGATCATTTTGATGGATGAAGAAGACGCTAATAAAACAACCAACCAACAATACAACCTAAAACCACCTACACGCACGCATGCACGCACGCACCCGCTCACACACGCACACGCACACACACACATCATGTGATCAATGCATGCGCTTGTTTTCTGTAGTCTCTCGGCTGTGAATTATTCCCATGGCTATTTGCTTTCTCAACGTGCAGAGCCGCAATTGCACGTCGGGCACAGGAAGAAGAGGAAGATTATGATGATGAGGAATATCAACCACGGCAGCGACATCAACAACAACATCATCATCAACAACAACAACAACAACGGCATCAACAACCTAGGAACCGACAGAGCCAGCAAACTCAGCAGAAACAGCCACAGCAACGGCAGCAGCAACAACAACATCCAAGACGACAGCAACAAAACAAGCAACAGCTACCAAGTAAACCGCTCCATACGGCAGGTGAGACAGTATGCACACCTGCAGTATTTGTGCAAGGAGAAACCAACGAGGATGCATTTGAAACTAAATTTCCAATAGATGTCTTTATAACTTCCATGTATACATTTAAAATATCGTTCTAAGCTTGAGTAAAGTTTGGCCATTGACGTTTGGTTGTTTTTGTGTGTGTGCAAAATGAAGTTTTTTAAAGTTCATTTTCTTTCCCAGCTAAACTTCGGATGCAAAAGTTTAGACGCCTAAAGTCACTTATTTGTGAACGTTTTGTACACGAATTTATATGATTATTCTGAAAAAAAATTGAACTGAAAAGGAATAGCTTGTTGCGAGGAGTACATTGAAGTTCTAGTGCTTTTCCAAAAAAGAATCCCTTTACAAAGAATGCTTTTGTGGAAGCAGAGATGATGATGATGATAATGATGATGATGATCATGATGATCATGATCATGATCATGATGATGATCGTGATGATGATCATGATGATTATCATGATGATGGTCATGATGATGATGATCATGATGACAACGACGACAGCAACGACAATGACAATGATTATGACTTATAATGAAATCCCTCGTTGTCTTTCACAGTCACGAACGGAAGAATGCTCGTCATGACTACATCATCCTCTCTTGACACGAACCCGGATGACGTCAGCTCCAATGACGAAGACGATGTCGTGTACTCGAACCATTCCTCTTTAGACGTGAGTGACCAGTCAGCGGTAGTGGACGAAACAGGTCACTTGCGTCCAGTCACGGAAGATGACGTCTTCCTGCAAGTCGGCTCAGATATGGACGAAAGCGAGGACGAAGAAGAAGAGGAGGTAGCTGCTGAATATATTTTAGTGACTCATTCAGTCAGTCAGTAATTAATTCATTTATTCAGTGATGCATTCATTACATTACTTCATTGATTTTTTCGTTCAAGCATTTATTTATTCTGAGTCATTTAGTCAATTCATTCATTCATTCATTCATTCATTCCATCATATATTGTCTCTACTTTTGCGAATAACATCGTGTAGGACTATTTTTCTTTGTTTTTTAAAAATATTATTTTTCTTGTTCTTTTTTGTGCGTTTGTCTATACAAACCGACACGCGCGCACACACACACACACAGACAAACACACACAGACGCACACACCCACGCCCATACACACACACACACACACACACACAGCCGAATATTACACTACACAGTATTATCATGACTTTCCCGATACGTCACATACGTTGTGTTGACAATGGGTCATATTTCGTCCACAATTTTAAGTACTTTTCAGTGTTCGAACCCTTTCCCTAACCCTAACCCAGTCCTAACTCTAACGGATCATTGTTCTGACGTCAAAACAAATAGGCATGTCGATACAAGTTATGTAGATGTTCACTGATTTGTCCAGATAAATTGGTCCTGATTTGGCTCGGAAGAGTCCGCTGGACCTAAAGCAATAATCATGTAATGTAATGTCCAGATAACACTGTGTAAACAAGGACACACACATTAATACACACACACGCCGACGCACGCACACACACCGACGTTAACACACACACACGCTCACGTGTGTGTGCGTCGGTGTATGTGCGTGCGTCTATGTGTGGGTGTATTAGTGTGTGTGTGTGTATGTGTGTGTATAAAATATTTGCTAATGTTGAATATGCACTCATTTATGTTTATTTTGCTAGGTGGACAACTTCAACGACTCGGAGGAAATTACTTACCTCGACTACGACGACATCAACCGCCTCGAGGACTTTCGAAGACCGTCAATGCCGCCGCAAACTATCCCGACAGAGATGCTGAAGCAAAGGCACAACGCAGCCAAGCCACCTCTCTCCCGCTCCAAACCTTCCAGGAAACCCGCAGAAATACCCAAAATTACCGTTGTGGATTTTGGAGAGGATGTGTCAGGCACCGACCGTAACGACGCGGAGGTGCAGTCTCCGGAGATCCCCCACGTGGAGCCCACGGTGGTGGTTGAGAACGAGCTGAACACCAGGAACGCTCAGGGCAAGGCGAACAAGAAGAAAGGACTGTTCGGGGGAGCTGCCATGAAAATGGTCCACAACACCAGAAAAGATAAAGTCGCTGACTCTTCGTCTACAGACAAATTTTCTACAATGTCTTCAATCTCAACAGTAGCAACGAAGGCAACGAAATCCAATGCAAAAAGCAGTAAAATTGCTTCTAAGTGGAAAAGCAAAAATGCTGCGAAACCGAGCAACGCAGACAAGTACATAATAGATGATGATCATGAGGTCAATGTACCCGACCCGTTACTTCCGGGGCCAAACGGAAGTGAGACAAACATCGAAAATGCGACAGTACAGTCTAAAAGAGAAGACAGCGAGCAAACTTCAGCGTCCGCAGCCGCTGATGGTGGTGACGGTGTTGACACTGTATCAAGAATGGACAAAGAGAGCAAAAAAACGAAGAAAACTTTGGGCAAAGCTTCCAAGACCAGATTCTCCAATATTCTTGCAAAGTTTCAAAAAATGGGAGAAGAAGGCACTTGAGCTGGACACCAGCTAGTGCCGTGAATAGCGGCCCTGGTTTCTGCCGTGTCTCCGTCCCAATTGTCTTGGGGTTTCATCCAGTTCTTGACCTATCTTGGTCCCTATTCTGTTTGGCGCAAGATCCATAATGGTGGGAACCCAGACGGAGACCCCGCTTCATGTTCAACATTGCTGATAAGATCATTTGAGTCCCAACATACTGCAAATATTGCAACACTGTGAATGGGCATTGCCATTGAAAAATAATGTTCGAATAAACATTGCTGTTCCTGCATCACCAGTCAGCTGATCTCGTTAAGGGTCAGCCAATATGTAAACATTATTTTATGTATTTGACCAGCCTGCATGCACACTTTACATTCGTAGGCAGGGCTGCGTTTTTAATGTCAAAGGCTAGTTCTGCATTGCGTTATTTTGTTAAGGGACAGATTTGAAGATTAGACTTACTAATAATTCTCTCTCTCTCTCTCTCTCTCTCTCTCTCTCTCTCTCTCTCTCTCTCTCTCTCTCTCTCTCTCTCTCTCTCTCTCTCTCTCGCTCTCTCATTCGTTTGCCTTTTAACTCACAAACCACCATACAGAGCATCTTCGGTTCAAATAGAAGATTGCACACACTGCTTTACTTATTAATCGACTTAAACTGACGTAAAAACATAATTACAAAAATAAAAATAATAATAAATCAATAAATAAATTAATTAATACGTAAATAAAATAAAATATTAAAACCTAATAATCATCATCTTTATCATCGTCATCATCATCAGCATCATCGTCATCGTCATTGCCACAGCCCAACCTTACAAATTCGCTCATCATCAAAATCACAGAACATATTCATTTTATTTGAAAAAAACACAAAGTTAACCGATTCTAAGTATGAGGGGGATATCTTAAAAAAAAACAACTAATAATTATATTCCCCTTGCCTCTAAAAACTCCGATGTTGATTAAATGCGTCATCCCAATTAATGTTTTCGCATTGTCATTGCTGTTAATAATGAAATAAAACTTTCTCTGTTTCTATATTCTAACATAATTAATTCTTAAATTTAAAGACAAAGTCATTACACATTATCAATCGTATGCTATTTCGTAAAACATTTGCAGTTTTATATTATTATGTCACGAAACGGTTTTCTAAACGTGTGATGGTAAGGTTTCTAAGCCTGTGTTAATGAGAGCGGAAGGTGGAGGAGAGAGAATAAATTAAAGTTTATTGCTAAGTTTGCAAATAGTGTCATTAGAATAGGTGCATTGTGTTGTTAGTGTTGCGTCGATATGGCCTGCCTTAATTCATTTGATTTGATTTGATTTTTATTTAATTTTGGACTCTTTATTATTTTTTTTTATCGGGAAATTCTGGGCCGCATTTCACGGGGAATTCGTAGTCGCAGCCCGTGGCGCGCCCAACCCCAACCTGCTTAATATTAGTTGTATTTTTTAAAATTTTGATAGAGGAACAAACCCGAGTACCTGAGAAAATCTTAGAGACATTGCCCGAGTCGAAAGTAAATAATATTCGGAGAAACATAACGCCCAGAGGCGGGATCGATCCCGCACCTGTCAGGCGCCATTGGTTTCTGGCCTGTGGACAAGGCAAGCTAGTCCTGCCTTAGAACACTCAGCCACAACGCTCCACGAACCTTCCATTGCTTTGAGCGATTTGCGCACTCAATTGGAGAGTGCAAGCAAATAAAAATTGCTGTACCGAGACTAAACGTCAGTCGCAGAGGGAAAATTGACAAGATAAATTTTCTCTAGTCTCGCAGAGTTTTCGAGGGTAGATTGTACCGGCATAGTGTCAGACTATTTGCCGCCGAGCCTAAGTTGTGTGTCGTCCTTCTGTGACGGTTACTGTGAGGCAGTTTCTGACAGTCTGGAGCTGGTGTCCTGAGAAAATAGGAGAGCTGAATGTGCAACAATGACCACTCGGACCTTTCTCATTTATATGTTGTGTCATTACATTGCATTACATGATTATTGCTTTAGGTCCAGCGGACTCTTCTGAGCCAAATCTGGACCGAACAACCCCCGATCCGCATAAAAGATCTGCTGAAACAACCCTAATGGTAAAACTAAATGCTCTCCACCAGCCAGTCACTTTACAATAAAGACATCCCACGCAAGGGACGCTGAGGCTATACTCTAATTTATCGAACCCCCGTTTACAAAAACAAAATAGAATACAAACATCATTATAAATTATCAACAAAACACATACATATAAAATGTCTACATTGCTAAATAATAACATCATATGAAGCCCTAGTGACCACCTGGCAGAAAGCGTCCAATATTCCCAAGCTGATCCAACAGACCTCACACACAAATAAGGAGTCTTGTCCCGGAAGAGTTTTCAAGAAAAAAGGTAGGTGACTGGTCTAGCGAAGAAGATAGTAGGCCTATAGCAGATTGATAGAACAGATCAGGAATGAGAAAGAACAAATGAGAAAGAACAAATGAGAAAGACAGCGATAGTGGGAATTTAAAGCACTAAATTTCCAGAAAGTGAGGATACTATTTATACTGAAACCCCCGGCACTCCAACGGGGGAACTGTGTTGTGTCGTCTTGTCCGGATGCAAACGATCCCTAGGAGGCCCTTTTGCTCAGGAGCAAGTGTGTATTATTTGTATAAACATGTATAAATTTCATATTGGGAATGAAACGAAATGTCAGTTAAGAGAATATGCTTTTGTATGCATGGAATTAAATATATAATTTACCTTTGATTATCATTCGTTCACAACAGTTGTACATGCGAATAGTTCATAAATGAAAATTTAATTATTTGCAATTATAATAAAGGGAAATAATTTAGCAAAGTTTTTATTTTATGTTATTTTATTTGTTTATTTATTTTGTTTTTTTCAATAATGATAAAGGAAGGTAATTTATGAATGTGCTTGATAATAAATAGAACGTAGAAGTAACGTAACGTGTCTTCATCTTCATCTTCATCTTCATCCATTAGACGGCCTCAATCATAGGTTGATTACTCTGCCGTATTGAACGGGGTTTGCGTAAGGAAAAGGAAAAAAAAAAGTTGATAGGAAGTGACAGACCTAAGACAGATGAGAATGAAATCTGCACTAAAAGGACACCTACTCTAAGTGGGTTTTGCTTGCAGGGTACTACTTTTCCCTCTTCGCTCCAGGGAGCTAGCAAGTCCCAGTATGTCCTAACACAAAACTGGGCCCCCAAAAAAACAAAATAAGAATTGGGGAAAGAGATGGGGATGGGGACAATCTGAGCCTACCTACTCTATTTAACCTCTGGAAAACTATTTATAGTTGTGGCACTCGTGACTTAAAGGAGTCAAGAGTATCAGCTGTCACTGTTGTTTTGGGCAGCTCGTTCCAGTCCTTGATGGTGTTGGGAAGGAAAGAGAACTGGCGGTATTTGGTTCTACATTGAATTTGGGTGAGCTGTTGGGGGTGGCTTATTCGCTGACGTGGAGGGACTGGGACTAATTTGCTGGTGTCGACGACTGGCTCGTTGTGGAGTATCTTACATAGCATGGCAAGTCTAGCGACCTTTCTGCGGTGTTGGAGAGAAGGCCATTGCAGTTTGTCGATCATCTCGGAGACACTAGAAGTGTTGTGGTACCGGTTGACGACAAAACGTGCTGCTCTTCTCTGGACTGCCTCTAATTTGTCGATGTTAGCCTCTGTGTGGGGATCCCATACCGTGCAAGCATATTCCAGTATGGGGCGGACGAAGGTCTTGTAAGCAGTCTCCCTGAGGTGGGTGGCGCTGACTTTGAGATTGCGCCGGAGGAAGCCAAGGGTCTTGTTGGCTTTAGCACAGATGATAATGATGTGCTTATCCCAGTTGAGATCTTGAGAGATGGTAACACCTAGATACTTGGCAGAGGTGACAGTTTCCAGTGTGTGATCATGTAGTTGGTAGTCCGTTGGTTTGATGGTCCGCTTTCTAGTGATGGGGAGGGTGGTACATTTATCGGGGTGGAAGGCCATGTCCCAGCTCTGTTCCCACTCTTCCAGTCGGTGTAGATCTTCTTGGAGCTGGTTTTGGTCATGGTCTGTGGAGTTCAGGCGGTAGACAGTTGTGTCGTCAGCAAAAAGGCAGGTCGGTGAAGAGAGTTGTTCTGGGAGGTCATTAATATACACCAAGAAAAGTGCTGGGCCCAGAACAGAGCCTTGAGGGACCCCAGATCTCACTCTGGCCTGGCCTGATGCTGCACCGCTGACTACTACCACCTGTTGCCTGTCATGTAAAAATGCTCCAATCCATCTATTGATTTCGCCCTGGATACCATAGTGGTGCAGCTTGTGCAGCAGAAGGCTATGATTAACGCGGTCAAAGGCTTTGGCAAAGTCCATAATGATGACGTCAGCTTGGTTGCCTCCCTCCATAGTGGTAAACAACTCTTCTGTGAAGTTCAGAAGCTGGGTTTCGCATGACCTTGCTTTGCGAAATCCATGTTGTTCTGGACGTAGGATGTTATTGTTATCAAGATGGCTCATCACGGCGCTAACAACTATATGCTCGAATATCTTGCAGGGGATGCTTGTCAGGGAAACAGGTCTGTAATTGGCAGGATCATAATGTTCGCCCTTCTTAAATATTGGAGCTACGTTGGCATGTCTCCAGTCTGGTGGTACGTGGCCGGTGTCGAGTGATGACTGATAAATGATGGTTAAGATTGGGGCGACCTCTTCGTAATATGAGGCAGAAGAATGAGCAGGTATTTTCTTATTTTGGATGATTAATAGTGCTATAATTTACTGTTGTCCTAGTTTACCGGCATCAATAACTGTCCCCTATACGCGTCATGTGTCCGGGGACGTTAATCTATCTAACAACATAACAACAACAACAACATACCGACATCTTCACCAGCACTGTACTAGCCATGCTGTGTGTTCTGTTGGCGTGGGCTTTGACCGTAACAACAAGGACCGAAGCCATATATATAGGCTTACAACCTGGCACCTCTATTTTCTTATGTAGAGCATCTGAGGGAAACACGCCGGTCGCTGACTGCCAATTAGCAGGGCTGTAATTTAAAAGTCCGTAAAAGAAAAGTTCTCTTCGTTATTCCATTGTAAATTAGAACTGTAAAATAAATTTAAGTCATTTAATTGCAAGTTGTATAAAGCCACATGAATATTAAGTTTAAGGACTTAGTTGCATTTTATATATATTCAAGCTTCTTGCATTATTTGTAGCCACTGATAGATACATTCGGAGAAAAGTTATTGTTTACAATATTATTAAGAATTGTGTATAGTTAATAATAATAATAATAATAATAATAATAATAATAATAATAATAATAATAATAATAATAATAATAATAACAACAACAACAATAATAATAATAATAATAATAATAATAATAATAATAATAATAATAATAATAATAATAATAATAATAATAATAATAATAATAATAATAATAATAATAATAATAATAATAATAATACATGTACGAAAAGAAGTGAAACAAAAACGAGACACCAATAAATTATCCAATGACATAATACAAACAAGAAAAATAATATTTACAACTACAAAAGACGAGGTAGGGAGGGGGAGGAGGAGAGCAGCTACAGAGTGATGGGGCTAGGGGTGTGACGGTGGTGGTCTGAATCAGAAAAGAAGGAATGATGACGGTGATGGGAGGCGAGATCAGACATTTTTTTTTATGGAAGAGATGAGTTTTCAAGTTGGAATTGAAATTGGCTATGTTCGGTGAGCTGCGAAGAGAGAGAGGAAGAGAATTCCAAGTTGAAAGACCAAGTACTGAGAAGGATCGACAGCCTGCAGAAGAGTGTTTGTAGCGGGGTATTTGTAGCATGAGGGTGTCATAGGAAGAACGAAGATTTCTATATGGCTTGTAGAAGTGAATGTTCTGGGTGAGGTAGGAAGGGGCTAATCCATGGACGCACTTGTACAGGAAGTACAGATTTTGTAGGTAATCCTCAGAGATACAGGAAGCCAGTGGAGAGAATGTAGAAAGGGTGTAATATGTTCTTTTTTTTTCATTTTGAGAACCAGACGAGCAGATGTGTTCTGAACACATTGGAACTGATGAACAGAAGATGGAGTCCAGCCAGAAGAGAGTTACAGTAATCCTAGTCTAATTGTGACAGGACAAGAGAGGAAATGAGTGGTCAGATGCTTGCGGACAAGGTTTATTTTACGGAGCTGAAAGTTGCAAGTTTTACAGGTTTTGCAGATGAATTCTGACATGGAGAGGGTGTTGTCAAGGATGACGCCAAGGTTTTTAGTCCTATCCTATCCTATCCTGTCCCAAAACCCGAAGGTCGTAGGGGCACCACAGATGATCGCTTAACCAGCATACTCCATCTTTCTCTGTCCTCAGCAGCCCTCATGGCTTCGCTCAGTGTCAAACCAGTCCATTCTCGAATGTTGTCCTCCCACCTCTTTTTCGGTCTCCCCCTTCTTCTACCTCCTTGCACTGTGCCTTGCAGAATGGTCTTTGCAAGGCCTGATGATCTGGTGACGTGGCCATACCATCGGAGTTTCCGTTTCTTCACCACTGTGAGCAGGTCATCGTGTTGTCCAATGGCTTGTGTGATGGTCTGTCGGACTTCAACGTTGGTGATGTGTTGGGTATAGGAAATGCACAGAAGTCTTCTGTAGCACCTCATCTCCATGCTTTGTATTCTTCGTTGGAGATCTGCTGTGAGGGTCCATGCTTCGCAAGCATATAGGAAGATGGAGATGACCAGAGAGCGCAGCAGTCTTACTTTGGAATGTAGACTGATGGTTCTGTCTTTCCAAATGGGCTTCAACCTTGTCAGGGCAGCAGTTGTTTGTGCGATCCTGGAGAGGACTTCCTGTCGAGACCCATTGTCTGACACAATGGCTCCTAAATATTTGAAGCTGTGCACTGTGTTGAGGGATTGGCCTTGTACTTTGATGTCCGTGTTGATGCCATTGGTGTTGTTGGTCATCATTTTGGTCTTCTCTGCACTTATTTCCATTCCATAAGCTCTGGAGGTGGTGTCAAGCCTCTGTACAAGCTGTTCAAGTTCTTGTTCCTCTCCAGCCAATCCATCAATATCATCCGCAAAACGAAGATTGGAGATTGCTCTGCCCCCTATGCTGACTGTGCCTTCGTGATCTGCAAGAGCATCTGACATGATGCGCTCTAGGAAGATGTTGAAGAGTGTTGGGGAGAGTAGGCATCCTTGACGCACACCGATTGTTGTTCTGAACCAGTTCCCGATGACGCTGTTATGGAGGACTGCACTGGTAGCCTTGTCATACAGGCTTTTGATGACTTCTATAATTTTAGGGCTGATGTTGTACACTTTCATGGTTGCCCATAGAGCTGCATGCCAGACTCGGTCAAATGCCTTCTTGAAGTCTATGAACACATGATATAGATGTTGTTGGTGCTGTAGGTATTTCTCACAGATTATTCTGAGGTTGAAAATCTGTTCAGTGGTACTTCGCCCTGCCATGAATCCTGCTTGTTCTTCAGCTATGATTTGTTCAGCTTGTGGTTTCAACCTGTTGAGTATTATTTTCAGGAGGACCTTGCTGGGATGGCTGATGAGGCTGATGGTGCGGTAATTTTCACACTCCTGAAGGTTACCTTTTTTGGGAAGAGTGATGACAAGCGACTGGGTCCATGGTGTAGGCCATTCCCCACTCTGCCAGATCTTGTTACAGATAATGGTGAGAGCATCAGTCATCGCTTCTCCTCCTGCTTGTAGCAGTTCCGCTGGTATGTTGTCCACTCCCGCTGACTTCCCTTTCTTCAGCGATTGCACTGCTGCCTCAACTTCTTCCCGGAGAATTGGGAGGATTTCTTCTTCTTCTCTGCTCTCGGGACATGCTAGAACTGATGGGTCTCCATTTGGTGTATGGTTGTAAAGGTCAGAGCAGTACTCTGTCCATCTGTCCAAGACTTCTTGTTCTTCTGTAAGGCAAATGCCAGACTTGCTTTGGATAGTGGAGACTTTGGGCTGTTTAACACTTGTCAGCCGCTTCACAGTCTGATAGGCCTTCTTGCTGTTGTTCTTGTTCAGATTGTTCTCTATTTCCTGGCATTGATCTTCTATCCAGTTCTCCTTTGCTGTGCGCATGCCTTTTCGGATGTCATTGTTGATTTTTCGCTAGACATCAGCTCCCTGTGAGGTGTTCTTTTTCTTTTTTAACTCTCTTCGTTTATCACACAGATCCAAAAGTTCAGGTGTGATCCACGGCTTCTTCTTTGGTCGGTGCTTGCCAAGGATCTCAGTGGCGGCATCTGTTACAGCTGAGTTGAAGGTATTGGTCATGGTGTTGACATCTACTTCGCCTGCCCCAAAAATAAGCAGTGGTGCAAATTTCCCTCCAATTGTGGCCTGAAATATTTTTGCCACCTCCGGGTCTTGCAGTTTGTCCAGGTCGAACTTCAGCCTAGTGCACTTTGCTGTATTTACTCTCTTCAAATGGAGCCGGAAAGACATCATCACGAGATCGTGGTCACTTCCAATGTCTGCTCCTGGAAAAGTGCGTGTCCTGCCAATGTTGATGCTTGATCTGAAGCGTTTCTTGACCATGATGTAGTCGATCTGGTTGTGATGTTCCCCGCTGGGACTGTGCCATGTCCATCGTCTGGATTTTTTGTGGAGACCAAGCGTGTTTGCCAGTACCAGATTGTTGTATCTGGCAAACTCCAATAGCCTCAGACCCCTGTCATTTGTCTCGTTGTTGCAGTGGGGTCCGCATGTGTCTCCCCAGTTGTGGTGCGCATCTTGGCCAACCTTGGCATTCCAGTCGCCTTGCACTATGACTATGTCCTTCTTCGGCACTTGGTCAAGGGCCGCCTGTATATTTTTATAAAAAAAAGGTTTTTAGTAGAATATGAAATAGGAATAATGGTTTGGCCAAGTATAACAGTGTCTACAGGGGAAGAAGACAGGTTGTGTTTGGTACACGTGAGCATAACTTCGGTTTTGTTAGCATATTGAGCTGGAGCTTCCAGCATCTGGGCGTTATGTTTCTCCGAATATTATTTACTTTCGACTCGGGCAACGTCTCGGGGGTTTTCTCCGGGTACTCCGGTTTGCTCCCCCAGCAAAATTTCAAAATCACAACTAATGTTAGGTAGGTTGGGTTTGGGCGCGCCACAGGCTGCGACTACGCTTTCCCCAGGGGAGGCGGCCCAGAATTTCCCTATGGAAAAAAGGGACAATAAAGTAAATAAAAAAAATCCAGTTTGAAATGTTTTCAAAGCAGTCATGCAGAAGTTTTGGTCAGAATAGATGAAAGATTTTGAGGAGTGTCACTGTTTTTGAGCTGTATATCGTCTGCGTCGAAATGGTGGAAAGTTTCATGGTTTTGGATGATCTGAGACAAAGGAGATGTGTATAAGGTAAATAGAATAGGTCCAAGAACTGACCCCTGAGGAACACCGAAGACAATTTAAGTCTGGACGGTTAAGAAAAGTAGTTGTCGATGCAGACAGATTGGAAACGATCAGAAAGCGAAGAATGGAACCAGCTTAGGGCACAGTCCTTTATTCCAAAAGAGTTCTCAATGCGCTGAAGGAGGATGGAGTGATAGTGTCAAAAGCGGCTGAGAGATCGACAAAGAGATTTAACCAGAGTCAGTGGCAGAGAGAAGGTCGATCACGATGTGAAGAAGAGCGGATTCAGTTCAGCGGTCAGGACGGTAAGCATACTGGAATGGACAGAACAAGATGTTGGATGAGAGATGATGGTTGAGCTGTTTGAGGACCACCTTCTCCAGGAGTTTGGATAGGAAAGGGAGATTAGAAACAGGGCGGTAGTTCTTCAAGTCTTCTGGATCAAGGGTTGATTTCTTTACCATTGATCGCACAATGGCAGACTTGAAACAGGAGGGAACAGAACCAGTTTTGGTTGTTTGTTTGTTTTTTTTTTTGTTTTTTTTTTACCTAACTATGCTGGTGATGGCTGGATTAAGGAGGTCAGTGGTACAATCTTTGAAAAGTGAGGCAGGAATCATGGGATCAAACTCGCATGTCTTAAACGACATGGTGCTGAGTAATTTCAGCCACTTCAGTTTCTGAGACAGTATGAAAGGAGAAGAGTGGCGTGCCGGTGAAAGGCGGATGCAGGAGGACATGGTTGACCAGGCGTTTCATCAAATATTTGCGATTAGCTTCAATTTTCGAGGTAAAGAAGTTTGAAAAAGATTAAAATCGATAGTTCAGAAAGTTCAAGTTTTGTTTGAAGAGGAGAAGTGTTGGTGTTCCCTAGAAGGTCATTCATAGTAAAAAAAAAAATAGTTCTTTCAGTTTGGAAGAAGTAGAGTTCTCAATATCTGCGTAGTAGTAATTTTAGCTGCAGATATGGTTTTTCCGAAGGCCCACTTAATTAAGCTTAATACATTGTAAGCCTACAAATCATTAATTAAATAATTAGCAATTCTACAGCCATTGTGAAATTTTATAGTCTGTAAGAAAAAAAGTATTTTAAATAAAATCATTATCTTCTTTATTATTCTTGTTTGTTTATCAGTTGTTGTTTTTATTATAGTTAATAGAAGTGTCATTAGGGTGAACGGGTGGGTTAAATAGTTATATAAGTATATAGGCTAGCTTGTTTGTGTGTGAATAAAACATGTTGTAATTGTTCCCTCTGGTGGTTTATGTGTTAGTTTTTTGTAGTGACTAGTAGTAGTAGTAGTAGTAGTAGTAGTAGTAGTAGTAGTAGTAGTAGTAGTAGTAGTAGTAGTAGTAGGACTAGAATAGGCCGTGAAGCCTTTATACGTCCCATCGTAGTTATCATTTGATATCGATTACAGGTCAGGTTTTTAAGCATGTAATAAATTTACCTAAATTATTCATCAAAGCTTCTAAATAATACTTCAAATTTTGGTAGTTTATCTATTTGATTTTTGAATGAATTAGTATTATTAAGGTATTTTATATTAGTAGGAAGATTGTTCCAAAGATTTGCAACTCTGTTACTAAAAACATTTTTCCGAAGGTTAGTTCTTGCATCTATATATATAAATTGCTTAGCCAGAAGTCCTTCTTCGCCTCTACTATAAAGTTTGTCCGGTATGGACGCTGATCTGGGCAGGTGCTGGGCCCCGCGGATCGGCCTACTGTACGCTCAAAACCAGCGAAATCGTTATAGCCGACATTTCCTTACCGAACGTTTAACCGTTTCTGAGATAAATAAATAAACAAAATGTCCACAAACTGCAATAGCCTCATTCCGCGTGCTTCCATTAAAAATCAAATTGAGGTTTCAGCATGTTTTCCCATATAGACCAAAAAATTGATGGTCGTTCTACGAAGCCTTGGTAGCTTACTTAGTAAAACTTCCGCCTACCGTGCAGGGAGACCCAAGTTCAAAGCTCACGCGGGGCATTTTTTTTTTTATACACTACAATATGGATATTTTTCTTTTTAATTTAGGCTTTTTACCTTTAATTTATTATTATTATTATTATTATTATTATTATTATTATTATTATTATTATTATTATTATTATTATTATTATTTATAAACTAATAATAATAATAATAAATTATTATTATTATTATTATTATTATTATTATTATTATTATTATTATTATTATTATTATATCGTATATCACATTTTCTTTTAAAACCTTGGTGTTTTTAATGATTTCTATTTGTATTATTCTATATTCAATATTATTAATATTATTATTATTATTATTATTATTATTATTATTATTATTATTATTATTATTATTATTATTATTACCAAGGATCGGGATGGGGTGGTACATGTAGGTAAAAGGGGGCTACGGGTAGGTTTAAAGGGGCATGGGTAGGCGTAACGGGATACGGGATAAGGGGGTATGGTGATGGTCGATTCCTTTCATCCATACCTGCGAAACGATCAACGGGGAAGTATCAAGGAGGGTACAGGTAGGTTACAAGGGGGGTACGGAAGGTATCAAGGGGGTATGGGGAGGTATCAAGTGGGTTCGGGGAGGTATCAAGGGGGTATGGTGAGGCATCATGGGGGGGGACGGGAAGATATCAGGGGGGGGGGGTATAGGGAGGTATCAAGGGGATATGGGGAGGTATCATCGTCCAAATGAAACTCGCAGACAACAGTTGTCTCTCTGTCTACATTTTAAACAGCAACCTGTGTACCCTGGCTTGCCAGGGTACAAAACCACTAGTACTGGATAAAAATTTTGCCATCACTAAGTCGTGTTATATTACAATCAGGTGATGCAAAGAAATAGTTCCATGAGAGGTCATTTATATGGTTAAATATTTTATAAGTTTCAATTAAATCTCCTCTTAAACGTATTCCCTTGAGAGAATGTAAGTTTAACTATAATAACCTTTCACAGTATGATAACCCTTTACATTTTGGGTGGTGTTTCTCGTGTGATAGCATGACACAGGTCCATAGTGGACTGTGATAGCACACTTGTACGCCCACGGTTGAGGCAGTGGACGTGACATATTACGATGGTTATCCTCCCTTGTTTCGAAACACATCGGAGACCAATCAAATTCGGCGTTGCATCCGTCTATGGGAGAGATGAGAGCTTCAGCAAAATGGACGGCAATAAGGATGAGAGCGATCGGTGTTACTCAATTGCAGAGCGTTGTGTCACCGCAGGAAACATTGAAAAAGCCATCAGATTCTTGAACAAGGCTGAGAGACTCTATCCATCAAAGAAAGCACAAGGTTTGTGAACATTGGTTCTCTTCTAACTTGAAATAAATAGATGTGTGCCGTTGGTAAATCACTTGAAGGTATGTCTGCTTCAGTGTTTTCCCTACCTCGGAAATCCCCCAGGACAGTATGCGAACTCAGATTATGAAGGTACATTTAGCAGACAATGAGTGAGTAGATTGACTCGATACAATTACTTGTTCTGTCCTAAGTGTATGTCATCCGAACACTTCACTCTGAATCTGATGACATTTCCAATGGGCAATGGTTAGACCTAGACTAAATACTAGTACTAGTAGTAGTACCATCCGTGCTCATCTGTCTAAAAGGAACTTTAATATAATGAATATAGAGGTTATGGTATGAGTTTGCCATCACTAACCTTAACCCTAACTCAAGGCGCTGAAGACAAGAAGAGACACAACTTCACAAGGCTGGGGGTCTACAATGTCCCAGGCTATGCCTATGTAACATATAACAGTGGGTATGAAAATGGGATGAAACGATGATGAAAGGTGCATTCAATGCTGGCGAAGTGTTAACGGAAGTAGAATTGCTAATCTATTTGCAGACAGTTTGTACGTTTCAAAATTGGTGTGGTTGTTCACCATTCATTCTCGCAAAAGCAATCTGCAATGATTTTCAGCCATAAGTCATAACCCTGATCTGTCCTCATTCATTGATCATTTGATAACATGGGAGTTTTTTTTATTTGGGGAGCTGGTCTTTAAGTTTGCCAAGGACTGTCTAATGTCATCTAAGAAATTGAAAGCAATAAAATGAATTATATATTAAATTCAACAATTTATTCATTTTTACTCTTTCAGGCAGCAACAGTGACTAATAAACTATTAACAGTGAATATCACATTGTTTACAGAGCTTCTACACAGATTGACACAAGGAGATGGAGAACCTGCAGATGATAAGCCAGAAGATGAAGAGGGCAGTGAAAAAGAAAATGTTCGCAGACGAAAGACTAGTGGAGGGGGTGACGCAACATCTAGGTCTGAAAATAAGGAGAATGTGTCAGTAGAATACACAGAAGAACAGCTTATATCAGTGAGAAGGTAATGAAGATTTTGTTATAGTTTTCACATTCATATTCCTGTATAACTATTTACTATTTAGTGATCCTTTTAAACTCTGTTTTTAACTTTTCAAAGAGTCTTTGTTTTGTTTTTTAATCTCGAGTTTCTTTCTGAGAAGTGTGATTACTGCAAGTGCAACAATAAACTTATAGACTGATTAAAATAATATATGTGAATTACATAAAATTTATGTATACAAAGAAATCCCTCAAAAATATTTATCAGATTGTATGCATACAAAGTACAACATGTAATTTATTCTCTATGTATTGTGAATAATTCATTGTTTCAGAATCAAAAAATGCAAAGACTTCTATGAAGTGCTGGATGTCAAGAAAGACTGCACAGATAGCGATCTGAAAAAGGCTTACAGAAAACTCGCTCTTCAAATGCATCCAGACAAAAACAAGGCGCCGGGTTCCACAGAGGCTTTCAAAGGTTAGACACTTGACATTTTACTTTATAATTCTTGATTTGTTTGCCACTTTTGGTAAATCAGAGACACTAAACAGTGTACATATGTGCTTTACAATCTCAAGCTTTTGTTACTCTGACAATTATAAAACTTTTCTGTTAAGAGAATATTCTTTTGACTATCTATCTATCTATCTTAGTATCTATCTATCTATCTATCTATCTATCTATCTATCTATCTATCTATCTATCTATCTATCTATCTATCTATCTATCTATCTTAGTATCTATCTATCTATCTATCTATCTATCTATCTTAGTATCTATCTATCTATCTATCTATCTATCTATCTATCTATCTATCTATCTATCTATCTATCTATCTATCTATCTATCTATCTATCTATCTATCTATCTATCTATATCTATATATAAATTCGAGTTTGCTTACTAAGCACGTTTTCATGGCGTTACCTATAACTCACTGTATTACAGCAATTGGAAATGCCTACTCAGTGTTGAGCGATGCGGAGAAGAGGAGGAAATACGATGTTTACGGGCCAGAGTTGCAGCAGTCCTCTCCAAGCACACCAGACTACACACATGGTGGATTTGAAGGTCAGACTTCATTTAGTTTTCAATTTGGTTTAGATGTGCACCTGAAATATACACTCTGTAGTGTAGATGGATGCAAAGAACACAAAGAAGAAAAGAAAGAAGGAAGAAGTGTAATAAGAGGAACAGTATGATAAAGGCATAGAAACAAAGCTGAAAATCATCAGTAATGTTTGCCTTTTTTTCACAGCATAATTAAACTTTTAAGTGAAGTCATCTTTCGTCGTCTCTTCAGGATTGATAAAGCAAAACATCTTGTTTCGCCAGATAATAATACAATTTTCTTACATTTGGATTTGAGATGACTTACAATAATAATGCAGAGACTTTTTAGCTGGTTCAGTGGTTGATGTAGCATCAGATGCACAAAAGTAAATGATGTGAAATTCAGTAGTTTTCTGTTTTGCATGTTGCACTGATATTTTGGACATCTGCTGTTCGCAGATGCAGTAATTTAGTTGTTCTGTTTATTTTAGAGTTGTATTGATGTTTCGCAAATCTTTGTGCAGGAGACATTACACCAGAAGAATTGTTCAACATGTTCTTCGGTGGAGGCTTTCCCTCTGGAAATGTCAACCGACGACACTACGCACACAATCACCGCTCTCACTTCTACACCTATTCTGCCGGCACTGGCAGAGAACAACAGAGTGAGGTAAATAATCTTTACTCTGTTCATTTATTAGATTTTCAATTCTCATTGAAGTAATCTTCCAGTACTTCCATAGGCGCATTTTTAAGCATGGCCTCAAATGTACACCAGTGGAATTGTATGAAAGTTTTTTTTTCCCCCTCTTTACAATCGGTTTTAACAACAAATAATGTCCTTACTTCATAAGTATTAAGCTAAAAGTTTGAAAGAAAGTCACAAGATAACATTGGTTTATTGGAATTTGAATATTTGACTACTTATTGCCAATGTTATGTTGTGACGTCACAGATAACAAGAAGAAATGATGGCAATTTGCTCCTTCTGTTTGTTTATGAACAACCAATTCAAAAGCTGCTAGTTGTTTGTATGTTGCTTGAAGTTAGACAGTAATAAGCTGTAGCAATTGTCTGAAAAAGAGAACGTAGTCTTTTATTAATTAATAATAATACAGATCAGTATTTTCCACACCTGTCTAGGCAGCTTGTTAAAAAAAAAAAATGTAGTGAGTGTGGGTGTTGCTGTCAGTTTCACAGACAAAGTCAGAAGAAAAGAAGCAAGGCAAAGAGTTATACACCGCCGGAGCCTCTTCCTTATTCCACCGTCATTTTCCTCTACTTGCACCGGGTACATAGCCTGGCTGTGCGCTTTGAACTTGTGGCTTGTCCTACTGACAATCGATGTCCAACCTTTTCCTCACTTACAGTTACAATACCAGTTTTCAACCTACCCGTTGTTAAATCCTTTGAAGAAAGCCTAATTCAATTGTGTCTGCATGTTTCATTATAATATAAATGAGGATGTCTATTGTTACTTTGTGATCATCTCCTTTTTATCACCTAACAGAGTTTGTTTTGTGTGTTTGAAACAGTTGTTGTATATAATTTTGATGTGTGCAACAAATGCAGTGTTAAAATACCCGTTTTCACAGTTATGCTTCTCCTCTCTGCATGTTCTTGCAAGAACTAAATTCTCAGTCCTACGATAGGGCTAACAGATGTTTTTATTAGATAAGAAACTATAGGCGCTGAGAGCTTGTGAAAAAAAGCTTGTCAATGCTGCAGTGGGGTTTGTGATCAGAATCAAGAAGTTTACTAAAACTCTTTGTAGTATATCGCTTTATGTGCACACAATCGAAGAGAAAGAAGGTAAGCATATAGAAAAAGAGAGATAGAAAAGTATTAATTTGCAAGACTTTCTGAACATAGTGTTTGATTCTTGCATGTTAGTGCAGTTAAGAGAGATCACTACTGTTTTATTATATATTCAGGCACAGCTATATTTTGTGAGTGAAAGAACACATTGATTGATACTCATTATGTTGAACATAATATTCACAATCCAGTGGAGCTTAGTTTGGAAAAATTGCATTTTCAAGTAGTTTTACATGGTTTGCATGCAATGTCTTGTCTGTTACTTACAGCAGTTCTGCAGGTGAAATAAAAAGGAAAATACGTTAAATCTAGTCTGAATCTGAAAGCAACAGTTTCTTAAGTAAACTATTGTTAATTTCTTCTGCTGCTTTATCTTTGCAAATGATAACGCAGATTGTTATCAACATTGAATAATGGGATAGTTTGTATTTTTGGTAATGCATATTTGCAAATGTCTGTTTTGTGTTACAGAACAGTTTCACGCTCCTGCTACAGCTGGCTCCCATCTTGTTGTTGGTCTTCCTCTCTCTCTTGTCCAGTTTCTTTGTCAGCGATCCCATCTACAGCTTACAACGTACACAGTGAGTACTTGTCTCCCTTGATCCAAAGCCTTTGTATTTTTGCATGTTGGTTGTGGCGGTGGTAATGGATGGATGGATGAGGATGATGGATGGATTGGTTGATAGTTTGATTGAGTGGATGATGATGATGATGATGATGATGATGATGATGATGATGATGATGATGATGATGGATTTGTGATATATTGCACAGTTGTCATTCCCAAGTGAGCATTACGGTTTGACCTATACATTTTGTCTTTTCTTGAAACGCGAACATGACTGGCCATGGTTCTCAAATGTAAGACAAACTGAGGATACAGCTGGTGGTCTTTTATTTATCCCGCTACATTTTTGGTTGTGCCATCTAGACAGATATTTTGCAGGCAATTGCATTCGATCTCCAGATGTAAGTTGTATCGAGCCTATTGAAGCAACAGGAGTGCATAGATGAGTTTACAATAAAAAATTTTGTCTTTTGACTGTAGATTAACACGCTGCATGCTTTTGTTGCTTTGCAGGAAATATAACGAGCAGAGGGAAACATACAACCTCAAAGTACCGTATTTTGTCAAGAATGATTTTAAAATTGAATACAGAGGCGAACTTCGGAGGATAGAACGCAGCGTAGAAGAAGAATATATATCACAACTCCGCAGCAATTGTTGGCGAGAGAGAACATATAGTAAGTGTGGATTTAGTTGAATTTAGTAGTTAGAGACTTTTATTTGACCACTTTGTTCATATCTAATATCTACACTGTCAAATTTCGAGCTGGTAATCATTATTGTCACTGATTTTTAAATGCATCAACACAGTGTGTAGAGATTGGAAAATTTTTAGGTACATGGTCCATTCATTTTCCTTGTCAGTTTGCTTTGAAAATTATCTTTGAATTCTATATTTGTTCACCAATTTTTTCCTAGTTTGACTTTGAGTATTCAAATGTTTGTCTTTGTTATGTCTGTTTATTAATTTCCTATCTGTTTAAAGTAATATTTATACTGGTAATTTTTTCATATTGTGTTTTGCATTACCCTTGTCTCTCTATAAATGTAATGTTTTAACAGTGAATGTAACATGTATATTTTTCTTCTTTTGCAGAGGAGAACATGTTGTGGAGAGCAAAGAATTATGGTGATGCCAAGTTATACCAGCAGGCCACGGACATAAAGACTCCATCTTGTGAAAAAATACAGAGTATTTATAATGGGTGATGTCTCTGTTCTGTGTGTTTGATGTGTCAAGTGTGTATGATCCTTTGAACCTTTATAACTTGGTAAGGAAAACGGACCTTTTTTTCTTGGAATCTTCTTGAAAACAAATTCTCCCAAATCATATATTTTTATTATTATTATTATTATTATTATTATTATTATTATTATTATTATTATTATTTTCATATCCAGTAACCTGAGTAAGTAGTATTTACACTACAACATTTCACAAAGTTTTTGCCAGTATCATTACTCGCTGTGCCCTGTTTACTTGAAGAAAGCAACAGACAAGACACTATTATTTTAGACTGTTTTATGTAACAGACTTAACTGTGTTAATTCTTTTCTTGGGTTTCCTTCAGAGTCACAAATTTTGCTTGAAGAAATACCCTATAAAACCATGGAGGAAGATGTAAAATGTGTCTGTGGTTTGTATTTTTTCTAAACAGATTCTTGTATGACTAGGAAGGAAATTAGGATTCAGATCAAAATTATATTATATTCTCTAGTTAAAGAGGAAAGATAAAAGACTCCAGCTGTATTTTTTATGCCCTTTTCAAATTTTTGCAATAAGCTTCTTCATGAAGAAATCATCAATATCAATTGGAACACACACCTATATATAGGGATATATGAGCACAAATACAGAGAACCGAAATCACCTAAAAAATTAATTGTAATTATAATGATGAAAAGATTTCCCGCATTAATCTATGTATGGTGATTACATTCATAAACTCTACTTGCAAACCATTTTCTCTCTCACTCTCTCACACATACACACATGCACTCTGTAAAGACCAAGAGAGGGGGAGGGGGGTGAGGAGAGGAAGAAGTGGTAGTGTTAAGGATGAAGATGGTAAAAGGCAGGTATTATAAGTTTCACTATATACTAAGTTAACGTTTTAATCCGTGAATGTCTTTACGGCTGTTCAATCCGAAGGACAGAGTGCCAATGTTGCAAGGATTAGTAGAGATATCAATAGTATAATATATATATAATTTCAAGGGCAGACCTTGGAGAAGAATGTTGTTTAATTGAAAATGTAACCAAGTAGTTGATTTGTGATCTTTTCTTATTTCTTCTTACTACTTCATCACAGTCTTTGTAGGCCTACTGATGATGTTAGTACTTGAATTTATTTTGGAAAGGAAGTATCAAAACATTTGTGTGTGTGTGTGTTGTTCTAAATTAAACCTTGTGATGTTGTGATTCTCAGTACACGATGAACGCTTTTAAAAAAAAAAATGTCATGTGTACATTCCTGTATACAATTATTTTAAATATCATGTGACTTTTGAAAAATACAATGTTTTGTGGGAGTGTTGCGTTGATATTGTTCAGTTATTAGTCAACGCTCGGGTTGATGGCAACTCAAATATGAAAAGGGAGGATGGAGGTGGAAGAGAGGGGATGGCAGAAGAGTATGTGAGGTAAGGGGTGGGATCTGGGGGTGGAAGGAATCTTGGAATGCTTTACGTGATTCTGACCAACTATAAGAATGCATGTTTTATATTTTTCCTTGTGATAGTGTTCAGTATCTCGGTGAAATTCAGAAACATCTTTTAAAGACTTGGCATAGTTACCAGAAAGTAATTTTGAATATTCACCAAGTTCTGGGGTAAGTTTCAGGAGCTGTTCCTGCATTATATGCTTTGTGTATGTTAAAACAAATTCTCACTGGATTTTCTGTGAATGCTTTACAATATGCACTTTTTTTTTTGCGAAAGTAGCACTGTATTCCGTGAACACTTCCTAATAAACAGATAAACATTTTCTGCAAAATTGTCTATGATTTTAATAGCAAGGCATTGTGTAAATTTTTTATTGTTAAAAAAAATTTATAAAAAATAGGGAAGTTCATTTTGTGTATTGTGTCTAGATGATACTAAATTAATTTCATCCAGGTTTGAAATATCCATTACAGACATCACTTGTAACCGGCTTGGTGAAAGGAAATTGATGTTGATTTGTAAAACAATTCTAATTAAATACTAAACTTAAGATTCAGTTATTATTAGTACTGGTTCAGTTATTAATACTGTATTAGTAATAGATGTTGAATTGTATGGTGATTTAGGTGTTTTACTAGTCATAAAGATGGACACATTGCATGTTTTGGGGTTTTTTTTCATTGAGAACTCCACAGAAAAAGACATTGACAGCCGCAATGCTGTTTGTTTTCCTTGTAAACTCTACAGAAAAGACATTGTGTCCAATTTGTCAGAATTATGGGTAAAACATTTTCCTTAATATGGTTGTGTCCCTTTCTATGATATTAGTGACTCTTGTGTAAACCTTCTCTTCCTATTTTAATTTTTTATTTTTATTGTGGCAGAAGAATTTGTCGTGACATAATAGTACTTATTTATAGGAGAAATGTGAGTGTAAATGTTCACTGGTTTGCTTGGAATAGGAACATGTGTGCGTATTGACCATTGTATTTATGAAAGTGACAAGATAGTTTGAAGCATATTTATTTATTTTAATATACTATTTATTCCTGTTTGTATTTCTGATGGATGCATAAAAAAAGTTTAGCAGAAATCAAAAATGCTTTTTTCTTATCGCTCATAATACTAATAATAAAATTTTTAAAAACACCACCAACTTAATCTATTTTTTTAAAGTCAGGTACAGAGTTATTGTTTAATTATGTTGAAGTCAAAATGTGACCAATTCAGGTTGCAGACCCTTGACTTGTAGTGGATGACATCCTCCCTGATTGTCACTGTGATTCATGTGTTAAATTATTCATGTGTTTGTATTAAAATCATGGGTACAAGATCCGTTCACAAATACCCATTACGTAAGTATTTTTAAGCAGGCTGAACGGTTTTAATCACACTATTTTGGGGGAACTTAACTTTTAGTTTTAGAATCAGATCTTGCATATTCTTTTAAAAAAAAACAACAACAAACAAACAAAACAACAGAATTGCACTAATTTGTGAAAATAGGACTGGCACATTCATTTATGTTTTCAATTATTCCAATTTATGAGAGTGTCAATTGTTATGTATAGTGCTCCAAAGGAGTGATTATGTGTGTGATTTTTGCTGTTGCTGTTTTGTGTTTCCATATATTGGCGAGAAAGTATTTCTATAAGGATGCTTGTTAATGAAACTGAGAGCATGGGGTAGCCTATTTGATTTTCTTAAACACAAAAGTCAACTGGAAAAATTGATATTGCTGCAATTGCATGGATGAATGTTCAACACTGAGTGGATAGGAATGGGTATTGCTTAGTTGTGGTAACGTAAGAATTGTAAACAGAATTCTTTCAACATCCATAAACAGCGTTTGTATAGCTTCATGTCAACTTTTTGTTTTTTTTGACGTAACAGTACTTGGAATGTTGTCTTGCAATGTTTTTCTCCGTTGTACAGAATATCATTATTAAACCATACCCACACCTACAGTAGTCTGTAATTTTAATTGTCCACAGTGTGCTTGTGAGAGTATCTGATGATGTTTCCTCCTGTGGGGGTTCTGGAGGTTTCTGTATAAATAGTATTCCCACTTGGTGAAAAATTTAGTGCTAAATTTACCATTGTTTCTGTCATTCTCATTCCTACTCTGTACTATCAATCTAATATACTATCCTCTTCTTCACTATACCAATACCATTCATCTACCTTTTTTCTTGAAAACTCTTTCGGGAGAAAACTCATTTGTGTGCGAGGTCTGTTATCAGCTTGGGAATATTGGATGCTTTCTGCCAAATGGTAAATAGGGCTTCCTATGATATTATTTAGCAATGTAGGCATTCCATATGTATGTGCTTTGTTAATATTTGTATTCTGTTTGTTGTTTGTATTCTATTTCGTTTTTGTAAACGGGGGTTCGATAAATTAGAGGCCTTTGCATGGGATGCTTTATTGTACAGTGACTGACTAATGGAGTGCCTTCAGTGTTACCACTAGGGTTGTTTCAGCAGATCTTTTATGCGGATCAGGGGCTACATTACATTAGTGATTACATTACATTATTATTGCTTTAGGTCCAGCGGACTCTTCCGAGCCAAATCAGGACCGGACAACCCCCGATCCGCATAAAAGATCTGCTGAAACAACCCTAGTGGTAAAACCGAAAGCTCTCCACCAGCCAGTCACTTTACAATAAAGACATCCCACGCAGGGGACGGCTTAGGCTTCATCCGAACTTATCGAACCCCCGTTTACAAAAACAAAATAGAATACAAACATCATTATAAATTATCAACAAAACACATACATATAAAATGCCTACATTGCTAAATAATAACATCATAGGAAGCCCTAGTGACCACCTGGCAGAAAGCGTCCAATATTCCCAAGCTGATCCAACAGACCTCATACACAAACAAGGAGTCTTGTCCCGGAAGAATTTTCAAGAAAAAAGGTAGGAGACTGGTCTAGCGAAGAAGACGATAGTATAGCAGATTGATAGAAAAGAGCAGGAATGAGAAAGACAGCGACAGTGGGAATTTAAAGCACTAAATTTCCAAAAAGTGTGGATACTATTTATACTGAAACCCCCGGCACCCCAACGGGGGTAGGATCGGGGACGAGTAATCTTTCAGCGAAGTTATGGTCTTAATTTTGTGGTCCTGATTTGGATCTTTGCAGTCCGCCGGACCCTGTAAGCAATGAATAACTGATGATGTTTGACGTAACAGATACAGAATGTTATATATTCTGATAAAATATTTGAAGTTAAATTCTTTCCTTGGTCTATATTTTTCGATGACCGCACACTCTTTACCAAGTAATTTTGTTCTGCCCTTTGAATTATTGATAATTCATTACCTTTCATATAAAAAAAATAACAATAAAAATATTTTAATAATAGTAATGGCACTTTACTCAGCACTCAAAAAAAAAAAGAAAATAGCTCATGAGGCATTACAGAGCATTCATATACACGCAAAACACACAAAAAGTCGGTGTCCGATTCAAGATAAAAATTTAGTTTTAAGACTTGACTTAAAGATTTCCAATGAAGAAGAACGGTCTCAGGTAGTACGGTAGATTGTTCCAGACGGTGGATGCTCGAGAGAAGGACCTAAAACCAAATGACCTCTTGAATGAGGGAGTTGCAATTTAATTTGCAAGAATATAGCGCAATTGATTGATTGATTGTTGCTTTAGGTCCAGCGGACTCCCCCGAGCCAAATCAGGACCGGACAACCCCCGATCCGCAACAAAAGATCTGCTGAAACAACCCTAGTGGGAAAACTGAATGCCCTCCACCGGCCAGTCACTTTACAATAAAGACATCCCACGCAGGGGACGGCTGAGGCCTTACCCCAACTACTCGAACCCCCGGTTACAAAAACAAAATAGAATACAAACATCATTATAAACTATCAACAAAACACATACATATAAAATGCCTATATTGCTAAATAATAACATCATAGGAAGCCCTAGTGACCACCCGGCAGAAAGCGTCCAGCACTCCCAAGCTGATCCAACAGACCTGATACACAAACAAGGAGTCTTGTCCAGGAAGAGTTTTCAAGAAAAAAGGTAGGTCATTGATCTAGCGAAGAAGAAGATAGTATAGCAGAGTGATAGGACAGAGCAGGAATGGGAAAGAGATATAGTGCAATAAATATCTTGCAAGCCTTTAATACGCACATACATGCAATCCACAAGCAACCACATGTACACAATACCTTCCAGTCCTTTTTAATGAACTTTACTTTCCAAACTTCCATGTTTTACCACTAATGAGGTAGTTACACACAAGACAAAGACAACTGTAATGTAGCACACATTTTATTTGGTTTCCGTCTTGTCATCAAGCTTTATCATCGACATCACATAAATCTCAAAGACAAGAACCAAGGCAGAGATTTAATATCGATGAAACTGCATACATAACTGATATTTAAAACATATAATGACATTAAAACATTAAAACGAACATAGTCAACATTAAAACAAACTGTCATAAACATTTATATTCTTTAACTAAACAATTCTGAACATCCCTAAACTTGCATTCTCATATATATGAAAAATCTGAACACGCATGTATCAATCTTATATTCAACTAACAGGAAGCACATTTCATAACACAAACCCATTTGCATCATAACATAAAAAGCTGTAAACAAGTAAATTCCCATAATAGAATTTGAGAAATACACTTCTCAAGGTAGTTCTTGTATTTGTAGTCTTAGTCACCATCACTGAAAGAACTACTATTTGCTCAAACAATGAAGATTGGAGAATTTCAAGCAGCCTTGAACTATCTCTATTTTCAATTTAACTGCTAAAGTTACTTCTATATGTAACTTTAATGTTGTTCCGGCTGAAGTTCGCATTTGTAACATACCACATACCTGACCCATTCAGTCACACTAATCACTATTATCATCAAACATGAACAGGATTCATTTTATTTTATTAATAACAATGTTATTATTGAAAGACTCACTATAACCAATCACAAGTATTTTTGTACATTCAAAATATTTGTGTACAATGGTAATTAATGCTTTGAGAAAGATCACCTCATCTAAATATGCACACACTAGCACAAATATTCAAACTGCCATTGTCGATCCATTCACCCAATCTTTGCCTCATCTACACACAGTCACCTTGCCTTGCCCATCTGAAATTAGTCTTCTCAAATCTTGACAAAAGATGACTCATCCGAGTTCAGCTTCACACAAAAATAAAAGAAAATAAAAGAATAACCTGAGCCTGAGGTAACCTCAGGTCAGCAGAGCAGCAGCTATAATGCACTGACAGCCAAGGTGGTTTCTGAGTTTCCAAAATTACTGATCTGCTAAATCACCAAGTTCTTCTTCTATTACAGACCTGCTAGCTTCAACTTCATATCCTGAATGGTTGTGGTCCAATACCTTTTCAGACTCGCTGGACTCATGTTCATCTGAGGAATACTGTTCCTCATCTTCCAACTCCTGCTCTTTGCCATCAGCTGGTTCATCTGCTGGCTGCCCACTTGCCTCCTTCTTATCTGCAGACTCTTGTTCTTTCTCATCTGTAGACTCTTGTTCTTTCTTATCACCTGACTCGTCTACCTCTTCTTCATCTGCAGACTGGCCTGATATATCAATCTCACCATGCGACTCGACAGTCATTTGTTCGTTTACAGGCTCGTACTCTTTTGCATCAGCGGAACCACTTGGTTGATCCACATTATCTGTGGACTTGGCGAGTGCCTTTTCATCTGCGGATTTGGTGTGTGCATTTACATCTGCAGACTCAAATACTCCAACAACAGCATCTGCTGCTGCTTGCTCTTCTTCTTCCTCCTCTTCATGGTCTTCTTCTTGGGCAGGACAATGAGACTCAGGAGGAGGATGCATTTGCTGTTGCGGATTAGGGGTTGACCCTTTGGCTGCTCTTTGATTATGGGCGGGCGTGGGTCCTTTCTTGTCCTTGTTCAGGTCAATTTTCCCAAAGTCAAAGTCCATGTAGTCATCGATTTCTTCGCCAATGTTTAAGATAAAATCTTCCACTTCTTGCTGGCAGCTCCGTTCAGAGACGGTGTACAGGTTATATGTCCCATTCGCCATGACAGCTGTCAAAGAAACATCACTTTTTAATGTTCTTTAATAATAAAATGGCAATACACCCACAGCTTGTTAACTTGAACTGTTTCTCTGCAATCCTGATAGAAAGCCCAATCTCTAGTCTAAATGTGTAACACATCTTCAATTAAACCAATTAAATGACAAGAAAACTGTTTCACCATTATATACTGCACTGTTAAGATCAGGCTGCCTCACCCTTGAGTAAAATATAAAAATATTGCAACGAACTGCATTTCTGTGAAGGTGTGTGTGTACTGGTGAATGCTTAGGATATATGTAGATTTCAGCTTGTAGAAAATAATGGATACAAATTAGAGTGAAATGTAGCCTCTAAGGAAAAAGAATAGAAAAAGAGAAAACGTTGTACCGCTCAAACGCTTACTGGCAAGTTTGTTGTCAGTGCACCACTGCAGACTGCAGGGATAGTCCTTGGGTCTGGTGATAGTGTGCAATTCACAGAAATTCCATGTTTTGCTGGCAGTGGCACCACTACAACACATATCAACTTAAACATTTACACATTTAAAGTAAATCTCAGATCATTAAAAACAAAATCAAACTTTAACGCTGGCAGATAGTATGATTATAGGACATGATGTTTACTTTACTTTTTTTTTTTAGACACACACAAAAACGTTTGAATATATATATATATATATATATATATATATATATATATATATATATATATATATATATATATATATATATATATATATATATATATATATATATATATATATAATTAAAAGTAAATAGTCTTTTAGCATGTATTTGACTTCTTCTAAGATTTGAGTCAGATGCACTTCAAAACAGTAGACTTAAACTGAGACAGCAACCAGTTCAACAACAAAATAAAATAAAATATAAAATAAATAAAATCACCTCTCCTCAACCCACACTACAAGGCAGACATTCACATTAAAGGCACAAGTAAGTTTCAAGTTCTCCTAAACATTATCACCCAACAGTGATGACAATCAACACTATAGATAATCATAAATCAATAGAATTTTCCTGCAAAGGGAATGTTTGTTTTTGTCGTTTGTTTTTTTTAAATAAAAAAAGACTAAGGAAACAGCACGTGACACCTTTTCTTGAAACTCTCTTTCTGCTGGTCTTCACCAGACCCTGACATTTCCCCTATTTCTAGAGGTCTTGGTGGCTCCGTTTGCCGTTAGCATTTCGTTAGTGAATCTATCCCCTGGGTTGATTAACAATTTAGGTTTGTTGTACAACTGATTTCTAACTTTGAGATTGTACAAATATGAATGATAAAACAACCTTAACAGTAGTTTAAGTATCTCCAAAGCAAAATTTATGAATTTCGTTTTAGTTATTCTTGAGATAACTATAAGCAAAATGTGTGTTTTGAACAAATAAAAAAGAAATTTGGAGCGACAGACTGACAACTGGACGTACTAAAGGATGTGGTCCAAGGTTTGAAATACCGTATACCCAAACCTAACAAAATCTCTGTAGATGCTGTTGTTGTTGTTGTTTTTATATCGAGCAAAATGTGTCTACCTACAAAATGACTCCCGTGACCTAACATTTGTAATAGAACAAATATGATGGCACGAGAAGCAGGCCATTAACTTATGTTCCTATGAAGTTCGGTCAAAATCTGTTTTTAGTTTTTAGAGCAATGATTGTCTGTTATTTATTTATTATATATCCGCAATATCCGCATTTCGATTAGTGATATTGTAGCAATTTACACGTGTTTAAGTGATACTGATGTAATAAAAATTGTGTTCATGTGTGCAATAACAATTTATCATATTTATGTGTGTTTTTTTTATGCCGTTCTGCAATTTGTGTTTGTCACCACAATGTAATTTCTCAGACAGATAATAAAGTTTTCATATTCGTAAATCCGTTAGGTGATCCTTGACATACGGCTTCCAACAGACTGACAGACAGACCGACATTTGGGTCATTCTGATTCACCTGGGTCTCTAAGTATCTCTAAGTATTTCCAGATAATTTTGAAAATACAAAAAGGGGCACTGCCCAAAATCATGAAACAAATAAAACTTACTGATCTCTCTAGCCAAACATCACACAAGCTTCTTTGCCACAATAATTATAACAAAACAAAATAAATCTAATTGGTTAAGTGCATTTTCAGTTTAGTTTATTTTTTATAAACAATGAAATCATTTTTATTATCAGTATTAGTGGTAGTCATAGCAGTAGTAGTAGTAGTAATAGTAATAGTAGTAGTAGCAGCAACACAGCTTTTGCCTGCAGTATGAGCATAATAAGTAGCACAAATGAGCAAAAAACTAATATGAGAAGGACTTCACAAAATTAAAATCCTGCCATATTCATTTGTTTCTCTTTCCACACTCCTCCCCAAGTTCTTCCTCATATCTATGTCTTCTCCTACCAGTACTTGTTAAATACTTGTCCTCTCTTTTCTCTCTCTCTCTCTCACCTTCTCTTCTCTCTCGCTCACCCTCTCTCTTTCTCTTACCCTTCACTGGTCAAGCATTTGGTTGAGTAGACGAAGGTGTAGGCCTCAGAGTTAATGGCCAGCATGTGGTCGGTTACTGAAAAAGCCATACTGAAAAACAAAGAAACATTTCAACATTATACCACGAAGTGACTCTCAACTTCACTCCCCGTTACCTGTTGAACTTTGTGTTAATAAGAACACTTTTAACTGCTTGTTTATTTAACGCTCATTCTGTTTTGACTGTTTCCTGTGCTGATTAAATTTTTTATTTTGTTGTTGAAAACAGTTTCGATGTTTTTCTCACCGAAACCTGGCTCTAATTTGTGGGAGATGAGCCCATCACCCATTTCTTCAACCCACCTGTTTTTTTTTTTTTTCTGCTTTCCCCCGGACATCTATGGGTGGGGAAATCTGCATCATTTATAAAACTCCCTCCATTTCACTTTTTCATAGCTGCTGCCCTTTGTCCACGACTCCTCGAGTTTATTGAGGCCACTCTCAATATCCATGGCTATTCCATCATCTTTATCTGCATTTACCGTCCTCCTCCTAGTTGCAAATACCAACTCAGACCCGCTATGTTTCATGAAGACTTTGAACCCTTTCTTGATCTTTACTCCTCCAAACCTGGCGAACTCATCATTCTCGGCGACCTACACATTAATTTTGATCAACCCGAACACTAGGAAACTAAATGTATCTGTCACAACCTCCATATCCACAGCCGAGCACATCATCAACAGTGCAATCGCTAGACAGTTCGACAACAAACATACCTACAATAATTATTAAAACAAAATAGCTTACAATGAAATGTCAGCAACGTCTATTCCTCTGCGAATCTGCATGACCATCTCCTTGGAACTGATGCGGAAGATGCAGATTCTAGTTCCCTGTAAAAATAAATAAACTTATATATAAAGAAATTTCAAACAGTTGAACAGTTCAAATTGTACCTCAGATTTACACAAAATGATATACTTGAAGATTTAAACTGTATATACTCCAACAATTTCCGTCAAAGATGGTCTTCATAGTAGAAACCATAAAATGTTTCACATTGATGGAAACAAAATTCCTCTCCTCTAAGCATTGACAATGTGTCAATTCTTATGACCTTTCTCAGCACCCACTGAGCCGTTGAATATTTAATCCTTTGACTGCCTCTACACGTAAAATTTCATGGGAACGTTAGCATCACAGGAATATAAGTGTTTCGCGTCACACACCTAATGCCTGTGATGATATGTACTGGCAGATTTTGTCAAAAGTAACAAGGCTTGCCTGTGGTTTTATTTATTTATTTTATTTAAGTAATCGCTTCCAGCTTAAGAATTGCTCAAGGTGCTGGCTGATACAGCATGGCCGGGGATGGGGTGAAGGACCTAGTGTTCACAAAGTAAAAATGATGAATTTCGGTTCAGTTATTCTTGACATGGCAAAAAGTGTGAGTTTTTTTTAAATTTTAAAAAGTGAAATCTGGAGCGACAGACCCACCAACGGACCGACAACGGGATTTCTACTTAAAAGAGAGCCCATGATCCGAGGCATCTGTATACCAAAACTCAACCAAATCGCTTTAGCTGTTTTGGTAAAGAGGAGCAAAATGTGTTTAGCAACAAAATGAATTGATCTTTCTGGTAGAGCAAATATGATGGGACAGGAGGCAGGCCACTATTCTAATAAGTTTGGACAAAATCCGTTCAGTGGTTCTTAAGATATGACTTCCAAAGGACAGATGGACAGACTGACATTTTGCTCATTCTGATTCCCAACTATTTCAAAGTATTTCCAGATAGATAAGTCTGGAAATACAACAAAATAAATAAATTAATGAATTTTTTTTTTTTTTACAAATGTTTGTATATGTAATGCAAATAGAAATTGAAATAGAAACACAGAATGTGAAAGTGTATTCAATACTCTGTGTGTTTGAAAGAGGAAATAGATAGTAAGAAAATGACAGCACTTTTAGTATTAATATTTGTCGCCACCGCTTATTCCTTAGCGCTTGACCGTACCCTAAAAATTGTCAGCAGATTAAAGGTTAATTATACATCACAGCTTGAGTGGTATGGCAACGCCAAGGAAAGTTCAATATCTAGTCAGTGTGCTGACCAACCACAGTTCAGAGCCAGGAATGCTGAAGACTAACTAACCCAATCACCCAAATATAGTACAAATTTGCGAAACGGGGCAAAGGAAAAATTGCAGTTCACATTTTTCTCAGTCATCCCTTCCCTTTTTCATACTTGATACCTCTGTCAAATGTCAGTAAATCATGCACTAGCTGTGATCATGTGCAGACATTAAACAAAATTATTTTGTGTGAACGATGTGAACTGGCTCGTAAGAATTCTGTTGGACTACTGGCCTTGCCTGGGTCACTAGAGGACGAGTTGAACATTTACCCCGATGCCGATAGGTTGTTTTTTTTTCACAGGATACAACTTCTCTTAGAAATCTTTTGACAAGGTTCTCAAGCACCCCAATCAAAATAAAGCATAGAAAACAGTTTTACCTGTCTGGAAGCAGTAGCCACAAACTCGCTATTGTTGCTGACAACCATGCATGCGATTTCGTGGTTGTGGGCTTTGATGTTTATGGTGGCCTTGGTGCTTTGCGCTCCCACTGTTTTGATATCCTGTACGTAGAGATGATGTGGTGAATATAAGAAAGAAAATTAATGTTTGCAGCTGATCAAATGCAGTGTAGAAAGCAAATATTTTAACTTTTATAAGGTGATGGCAAGCTGCAAGGTTAAACTAAAACAACCAATAATCAAATACATTTAAGATTTTTTGACTTTGGATATTTGTCACCCATGCAGGTGAAATTTGGATTGCCTTTTCCGAGAAAGTGCAGCAGCTGCAGGGCAGCACCACTCAGAACGAAGGTGAAAAGGACCAAGTGTCGGGTGTAATTTTAGGATGTGGCGCTCACTCGTCTAGGATGTGAATATCAGGATCTAATGCATTCATGCTCAGGTTTACACTCTCATCTGAAAGAGTATGGATGAATATGAAGGATGAAGGTAGAATAATTTCAACACAGGCTACTTTCAAATACCATTTACTTTCAAACCCTAAAAAAAGATTGGCTATACTAAAAGATGAATGTAATCAGATTGATCACAAAGTCAGTAAACCGCTACTAGATGAGCAATGGAGAAACTTACTTACCAAAACTGAAACACTTCCCACAGCATTTGGAGTAGGGTATGCCATGATCCCATTTGTGTTCACCTCGCAAAGCCCTGAACATGATGCATCAATGTAAAAATATATATATATATACATATACACACACAAACACACATACATAGAGAGAGAGAGAGAGAGAGAGAGAGAGAGAGAGAGAGAGAGAGAGAGAGAGAGAGAGAGAGAGAGAGAGAGAGAGAGAGAGATCATATATATATATAGAGAGAGAGAGATGTAGATATATAGATGTAGATTTAGATGTATAGAGATAGATAGAGATAGAGAGCTATAGATAGATAGATAGATAGATAGATAGATAGATAGATAGATAGATAGATAGAATATTATTGTCTTTCGCAGCTCAACATCCAAGAAAGAAAGTTTTACATTTTAAATAATACTTCGCCATTCAAATAAAAAAATAGTTCACTGAGGCAAAAATGTTTTCTTGATTACAGTGAAGCCACCTTTACATATTGTTTTTAAAACTAGAAGGGCAAAAGCCTGTATGACTCAAATGCTCCTTATGGAACCCTCAATATTTAACGTTGAAAATGAGTGTCCCAAAAACCTAAATGAAATGGTGGCATTAAAATGCAAAGTAATACCGACTTTGATCTTTCTATGTTCTTGCCCTTGAGATCACATTGACCTCTGCTCCAAATACACTCAAGCACTATCAAATAAAGTACAGCAAAAATTGTATTATGCCAAAAAAATATGGTGACCTTGGAATGACCATCTTCAGGGAACTTGACCTTGCGATGACCTTGACCCTCATATGGTCTCTCATACATGTCTGATCAAATAACCAAATGTTGTTTTTGCACACTATGGGTTAAATAAACAGCCATTCTACTGTATAATGGCCTATTTTTTAAAATGTTTTTGCAAGGCCTAAAATGACCTTAAACTTCAAGATCAACGCAAAAACAGAACATATATGAAAGATCAATCTATCTTCTCAAAATACAAGTGCGGAATTTATTATATGTCTCATAGTTTATGGCAACCAGGAGAGTTTACAACATCAGCCCTAAAATTATTGAAGTCGTCAAAAGCCTGTATGACAAGGCTACCAGTGCAATCCTCCACAACAGCGCCATCGGAAACTTGTTCAGAACAACAATCGGAGTGCGTCAAGGATGCCTACTCTCCCCAACACTCATCAGTATCTTCCTACAGCACGTCATGTCAGATGCCCTTGCAGATCACGAAGGCACAGTCAGCATAGGGGATAGAGCAATCTCCAACCTCCATTTTGCAGATGGCATTGATGGACTTGGCTGGAGAGGAACAAGACCTTGAACAGCTGGTATAGAGGCTTGACACCACCTCCAGAGCCTATGGAATGGAAATAAGTGCAGAGAAGACCAAAATGATGACCAACAACATCAATGGCATCAACACGGACATGAAGTCCAAGGCCAATCCCTCAACACAGTGCACAGCTTCAAATATTTAGAAGCAAATGTATCAGACAATGGGTCCCGACAGGAAGTCCTCTCCAGGATCGCTCAAACAACTGCTGCTCTTACAAGGTTGAAGCCCACTGGGAAAGACAGGACCATCAGTCTTCATTCCAAGGTAAGGCTGCTGGCTCCCTTTTCATCTCCATCTTCCTATACGCTTGCAAAACATGGACCCTCACACCAGATCTACAATGAAGAATACAAAGCATGGAGATGAAGTGCTACAGAAAACTTCTGGAAATTTTGTATACCCAGCACATTACCAACTACGAAGTCCAACAGACCATCACACAAGCCATTGGACAATATCTGAATATGATGACATGCTCACAGTGGTGAAGAAACAGAAACTCTGATGGTATGGCCATATCACCAGAGCATCAGGCCTTGCAAAGACCATCCTGCAAGGCACGGTGCAAAGAGGCTGAAGAAGAGGAGACAGTAAAAGAGCTGGGAGGACAACATTCGAGAATGGACTGGCTTGACACTGAGCGAAGCCATGAGGGTTGCTGAGGACAAAGAAAGATGGAATACGCTGGTTAAACGATCATCTGTGGTGCCTCTATGACCTTCGAGTTAGGGGATAGGATAGGATAGTTTAGGGTCAAGGTCACTTCAAAGTACCTATACAAACTGACTTTGGACAGCTCCAGTGACCTTGAAGTGAGGTTGATCAAATTTGCATAGTATGTGTGTCATTGATATATAGCATGCATCAAAGAATCAGAAGTTCAATATTAATAACCTAGAAAAACAGTGACCTTTGTGTGAAAAATTGTCATTTTTTGACTAACGTTTGATGATCCTGTGACTTTGACCTTGAAGTGAAGTCATTCATTCACTGATTATTTATGATGTTCTCATGGATATAAACCATCTTACCAAGTTTATTTGTGATAACTGAAATGGACTCTGAGTTTGTAGCCACTTTAAAGTTTTTAACAGACAGTGGACAGACAGATGGACTGGAGGACATTTTAAAAAACATATAATTTCTGGACTACTTAGGACTTGTCTCGAAAAAATTTTGTTGTTTGGGTTGAGTACATAGACTCACATTGCTAATGCATATGAGTAAAAAAACAACCGCAAGCACAGTAAAGAAAGCAGAACTATCAAATGGAAAGTAAGAGTAAGACTACCGAAGTTAAGGAAATAGATTAGAAATCCTATCCTAACTTGAAAGTTGTTGGGGCACCACAGATGATCATTTAAACAGTACACTCCATCATTCTCTGTCCTCGGCAACCCTCATGGCTTCGCTCAGTGTCAAGCCAGTCCATTCTTGAATATTGTCCTCCCACCTCTTTTTCTGTCTCCCTCTTCTTCTGCCTCCTTGCACCATGCCATGCAGGGTGTTCTATGCAAGGCCTGAAGCTATGGTGAAGTGGCCAAACCATCAGAGTTTCCGTTTCTTCACCACCGTGAGCATGTCATCCTGTTGTCCAATGGCTTGTGTGATGGTCTGTCACACTTCGTCGTTGGTGATGTGCTGGGTATAGTTTATAGATACAGAGTAAAAACAACATGTGAAGTAGATATCAATACCAACAAGTAAAATGAAAATAAATCAAATTTCTCCACATAAGACAGACAACACTAAATTTAACACTTCAAAATACTTACCCTGAAGCATTCTGTTCTCATCAATGATGATGATTTCTTTCAAGACATTAAAGTGTCCTTCTTTCCCCATTACTAGGTTACCACCGATGAAGATGCGACACTGTGACATCAGAATGTATCTAAAAACAAACATTCAAAATTTGTCAACATTCAGGTTTGCTCAAGGGTTACAAACTGAATTTTAGTAATGAAAACCAGCTTACACTATAGGGTGCCAATGTTTAAGACATACAGGGCATGAAAATGTACAAAAAGACATTTTAAGATGGTGCTAAATCACCCTTCATTAGCCTCTGCTGCATCTCGTGATGTTAAAACAAAATGAAGATCTTATCGAAACACTGACCTTGCATTTCTGAGGGTGTTAATTCTTCTAAAATATAAAGATGGAGAACTAACCATTTTTACTGGAGGTATGAATTCTCTTGATTTTTTTTAATCCAAAATACTTCTAAAAGATAAAGATGGAGGTATAAATGCTAACAATTTTTATTGGATGTATGAACAATCTTGCTTGTTTGTCTTCGTAAAATTATCCTAAAATCTTACGCTCTGTTACACTCGTTTGATGTTGGTGTTTTTCTATCAGTAGTTGATTCAGCCCCAATGCTGAAGTACTGATGAGTGTAGCTCAGATTCGTTTATCCACGCAACCCGTTCAAACAGCCACAAGGCACGGAGTCGTATGAAGTTTTCAAACTTTATTCAGCGTTCATCAACAACTGCATACAATCGCCTTTTCACTCTCTTCCTTTCCCCTTTTTTACAATTCTCAACTATCAACACACTTCTTTTGAAACAGTGCGGCACTTATATAGTTTCTTCATACTCCAGAATAATTTAGAACACGCCAGAGTGATGCACCACAACCAATCAAATGAAACTTCGTCATCACTGACTTACGTCATACAACTTTCCTTTCTGTCCAAGAATGTTCTCAAATATCGTGAAGCTTCTATTGACAGTAAACAAGCATATCTAGAGAATTCTCCAATAATATCGACTAACGAAAATTATCAACGGTATACAAAGCTTCTCCTAACAACAATGCAAACTCAAATCAAAGGTAAATACACTCTATTATTGAATACTTTGCAAAGCGAAACGATTAGATCTATCGTGCGCGTTTCAGACACACCATCCCTCTCGTTTCAACGTAACACGCTCATAACAAATAAAACCTACACTTATCAACATAAAACTATTAAGCTAAAGCTAAATTTATTACATCTTTCTGGTAAACAGTAGTTCTGCACAAAATGTGGCTATTGTAAGTGTTTTGACCAAAAGTAAATGCTGTAAGATTAAGAAGACCCTCCATCATTCAGCATAAACCAAGTTTAATGATAAAGATCATCATCATCATCATCATCATCATCATCATCATCACCACCGCCACCATCATTGTGTTTATCACCACATCACCACCACCATAATCACCTTGAAACACGTTAGTTAACTTTCTCTAAATTCGATAACTGTTACATACTTATCCTGTGACATTATCACGTTGTAGACATGCTCTCCCTCAGGAAATGTGATTGTTTCAAAAATGAGGTGTGAAGGTGCATCAACAAAAAGAACTGAAAAGCAAATGGAGAAAAACACAATTAGTTTACTTCATAAATAATGACAGGTTAGGCAATAAGATTGCTAGACAATATAAATATGACACTATATGAATTCAGTTTATTTAAGAAAGCAAATGAAAAATTTTAAGCCTAGTAGAAGACATATATCCTATCCTATCCTATCCCGTAACTCGAAGGTCGTAGGGGCACCACAGATGATCGTTTAACCAGCGTACTCCATCTTTCCCTGTCCTCAGCAACCCTGATTGTTTCGCTCAGAGTCAAACCAGTCCATTCTCGAATGTTGTCCTTCCACCTCTTTTTCCATCTCCCTCTTCTTCTACCTCCTTGCACTGTGCCTTGCAGGATGGTCTCTGCCAGACCTGATGATCTGGTGACGTGGCCATACCATCAGAGTTTCCGTTTTTTCACCAGTCGGTGAAACGTCTTTTTGAAGTCTACGAACACATGATATAGATGTTGTTGGTGCTGTAGGTATTTCTCGCAGATTATTCTGAGGTTGAAAATCTGTTCAGAGGTAATTCGCCCTGCCCTGAATCCTGCTTGTTCTTCAGCTATGATTTGTTCAGCTTGGGGTTTAAACCTGTTGAGTATTATTTTCAGGAGGACCTTGCTGGGATGGCTGATGAGGCTGATGGTGCGGTAATTTTCACATTCCTGAAGGTTACAATTTTTTGGGAAGAGTGATGACAAGCGACTGGGTCCATGGTGTAGGCCACTTCCCACTCTGCCAGATCTTGTTACAGATAAAGGTGAGTGCATCAATCATCGCTTCTCCTCCTGCTTGAAGCAGTTCCCCTGATATGTTGTCCACTCTAGCTGACTTCCCCTTCTTCAGCGATTGCACTGCTGCCTCAACTTCTTCTCAGAGAATTGGGAGGATTTCGTCCTCTTCTCTGTTCTCTGGACATGCTAGAACGATGGGTCTCCTTTTGGTATGTGGTTGTAAAGGTGAGAACAGTACTCTGTCCATCTGTCCAAGACTTCTTGTTCTTCTGTAAGGCATATGCCAGACTTGCTTTGGATCATGGAGACCTTGGGGTGTTTAATACTTGTCAGCCGCTTCAGTCTGGTATATATATAGTTCTTCAATCCTCATTAAAATGTGTCCAAAGATTAACAATAATAATAGAATTAACTTCTTTCCACTATGTCTAGAATCATGATCAATATCAAATTCTATTCTAATTATGCTTCTAAGTAAAAAAAAATACATATCAATCTGTCTTTTTACAATTTTATTTCACCTTACTTTTTAATTAGTATTATTCATCATTATTTTATCTCAAAGACGTACAAATGGCTTGAATTTCACATACACGATTTTAATAAATAGAAAAGTTACCTGTATCTCAACAAAACGATGTTTGAAATTTTAACTTGAACATTTTTGTTAAATTCTGTTAAACTTCTACATTCAAAATCTTAACAAAATGTTCTATTCGGTGTTCCAAATTTTAGGACACATTTTGTTCTTCCATTTCACCATGTCTGAAAATTCAAATCAAATTTCAGTCAGGTATAGGTTGTAATAATAATAATAATAATAATAATAATAATAATAATAATAATAATAATAATAATAATAACAACAACAACATTAATAATGTAAAAAAAATATAATACTAATTTTTTTTATAATGATCAACATTTTAGTAAAACTGGTACTACTTACCTTGTGATCTGGGAACTCTGCCTGTACTGTCTTGGTTACGGACAAGTGCCACAAGGGTAGTCATATTAAATTGCTCAGCCAAATCAAACTCTCCATCCAGGTCAATATCTGTATGCTCTGCGAGCAACATACAAATAATGCCTTATGGTCATCACCAGTAGCAACAGAGCAGAAAAAGAACATTTTAACTTATCTTTTGTAAAGAAATAGTGGAAACAGAACACTTTAACTTATCTTTTGTAAAGAAATAGTGGGAACTAATCAACTACGATCACTGTTCCCTCAAAAAACATAAAATTTCTTTATTTGTCAATACAGGTTATTACACACCGACTATTAAAATACCTGTAAGTTTAAAGTGGTAGTGATATGATTATCACAATGTAATACTTGCTTAACCTAAAAGGCTTGTCATCCTATTCTCACCACCAGTCCATGATTTCAGCAATATTATAAACAGATGAATAGAGTCTAGGACATACGATTAGCACAACAATAGCAACAGCTTTCCTTAGCATTCATGTTTGCAGAGGTGCCTACCCCTTATTAAACCATTTTGTGTAAGGACTACATACAAATGTGTATTTAGTGTAATATTACATATCGAGTAATACGCATTAAAAAACAACAAACATGTATTACATTCAACAGGAAAACATTTTTTTTCACACATTATGTTTTAAACTACTCTGTCTTTCTCATGGTTTTATCCTACAATGTCACATACACCACTTTTCATGTTCCTTGCTTATGATCAACTTGCTTATTTCCTATCATACACAACTCAACAAGCACTGCAAAAATTAGTTGACTTTTGCTATAATCGCAGCCATTTTCATATCTGCTTTCACGATGCAAAACTTCTGTGCTTCTTTCTCTTGAACTTTTCCATGCCAGTGGCAAAAAAAAAAAAAAAAAAAAAAGATGAACACCAGCGCTCCTTGTGGCCTGGGGTTTTGATATGCTGCTATATGTCGTATCCATAACTGTAGACAATTCCAAAATCCTTTCTGCAAGCAGGGCAATACGCGTGGTGAAAGCTCTTCTTTGAGTCAACAATTCCCAGAAAACTCTGGGTATAGTCCTTTTTGAATGTCTGCTTGGTGTTAATCTGCTTCTTTGCAGTATCTTTCACCTTATTTTCGCCGTTTTTATTTCCGTTTTGTTTCATACTCATGTTTTTTTTTACGCCATTTCCCATAACCACAAAGCTGATGCACACCACATCTTGCGTACAAGATTTATTGTTCACACATGCGCACTGAGATCAGTTAGTGAGGAAAATAACAGATAGGACTCGGGAGTTTAAAAAATTGTATTTAATAACAGCAAAAATGCGTTCTATTTTGAGCAAATAAATCGTATTAGTGTATTTTGTAGCAAAAATGCATTAAAATATGTGCCAGGGCTTAGGCACTTCTGTGTTTGCATTAGAATCGGTCATGAACACATACATACACAAACTCGCTAAGCATGTACACATGTGCACAACATACGTTCCCTCATGTGCAAACATAATTAAGTTTTCAAAGTTTAATTAAATGTAAACCACAGGCAAAAACTTTCACTTACTGAATTTGGCCACCAATTCTAGTGAATCAGCCGCCAAGATTTTAATGCCTCTGCTATGGCAAATGGTGATAGACCCTGTAAACAAAAAATGAAAATTAAATACATGCACACTCAAGGGGGAATTTGCGCACACTATTTTGACAGTTGGTGTGCGATTTCTCCAAGCCTTGCCTACAAGGAATCGAAACAGTGCATGCTAACTTGACCACTGGTACTATGTTAAAATACACCTATGTTATGTTCATTTTCTTTATGTGTATTATCTATAAATATAACAGTTTTGGATGTATATTGTGTGAGGCTAATGTGTGGGAAATAAATCAAGTGTGTTTATGTCCCATGTAATTTTGATTGTATTAGTAATTTACTAAACAGGCATCATAAACAATTTTGAAGTTTACATTTAAGTAATATTTCATAAGTCGCAACAAGTAAGAACAGCGATGATTCTGAATTTTGTATTGCATGTTTGACAAAAATTATATTTCAGGTTTCAACTAGCTTGCAGAGATAATATGTATTGTGCACGTATGTCACGAAGAAAGGGATTTGGGGGAAGGGGGTAAGCTCTTAATTTCTAGCGCTGTGTTGTCTCCTTTGATAGACTAACGTGCGATGACATTCCAGAGATTAAAGCAAGGCCAAATTAATAAGTGATAAATAGAGTAAAGACGAGAAGGAAAAGTAAATGTACTAGTTAAGAAGTTCACAGTCAAAGGCCAGTCAAGGAAATTGCGATTTCTGTAACTGTCTACTTTTAATAATTGAAAAGGGAGAGTCTAGGTCAAATTGTTCTATAGTGATTCATTGGCGTGGCGTCTCTAGTACTGAGTAGTCCGGTGATATTCGGGAAAGTCAATCTTATGGGTACTAGAGCTATCGTAGACTGATCACATCACAGGGTGAGAGAGTATCTGTATGGGGGCCAGAGTTTCTGTGATAATCTGGCGAGTGGGGGGTCTCTCAGGCTTAGGCACTTAGCTGGGGACTGCAGTGCGGCGATTTGTCCAGGATACTCTGGGTGGCTTGCCAGTGATGGTGCAAGCGTGGTTGGAAAGATGCAGGTCAGTGGTCACGCGGGGATGACTCACGAATCACGAGTGCTAGTGGTGTTGTTGTGTTGTGGTACAGGCGTTGAACTTGGCTTACGTGGCTAGCCGGTTCAGAAATTGCGAAGTCCCAAATCACGCGTCTCATTGACCTCCCGGGTTGTTGGGGGCCTGCAGCGGGTCAGCGATTGGGAGATGATACCAGTCCGGGGCGATGCGTCCGGCACAGGAACCCGTCTGCAACGTGTACAGACGCTGTATCAGCTGGGGATAGGGATAATGCGAATTCCGGGCCTGTTGTACAGTCACCCTTCTCAGAATTCAAATTGGTGTGACCGGTCAAGAGTTGAATCAGTGCACATACCAACAGTCAAACAATGCTACTAGATTTACTGGGCCAAAGTGGAGGTTACTGGCAGCCACTAGTAAAAGTACATTCGGCGCATTTAGGATGGGGATGGCAACAGGGCAAATATTTATACATCGGGAGGCATGGGGGAAAGCAATAATAGGGGTACAGGACAAATGGGTTGTAGGTCTGGGCCGTCCTTGGGATTCTAATCTATAGGGAGGGGGTAGCATGGCATGGGATATTTATACATGGGGCAACGGAGTATACAAGCATAAATTCAAACACGTCATGAATTATGTACAAGGTAGAAAGTATGTGCAAGGGAGAAAACACAAGTCATAGCAATACATCAAAGCAAAATTATAAACATGGACATACATACCGACAGGACGCATGAACATGACGGCGAACGACAGGTGATGGGGTTGCTATATGACAACGAGTAAATTCCCTCTCTTACCTTGGTTTAAGACGGGTGGAAGCACAAGGATACTGACGAAACTCAGAGGTCGCTCGGTGATGGCGGCGTGGATTCGAACAGGTTGTGACTTCGAGGCAGGGAAGTTAGCATCTGACACTAAGCCTTGGTCAGTAGCAGACTTTAAGGCGATCCTGGGGGCGGGGCTTAAGAGACTGTGCGAGCCTGCTAGGTAGTGATGGCTGGTCAAGAGGAATGATGGCTGGTTTGAAGCGATCGTCGCTGGCTGTGCGGGGTGGTCGAATGGTTGCAGCCGGGCCTCAGGGGTGCAATTGTCCGCCTCGTCACAGAGGCCCCCCCAAGGAAAAAGGCGAGGACGTAGGACTCGACGAAGGCGCGGCCAATCAGCTCTGAGGTCGGCTGCCGGGTGCGACGATGGGTTGTGATGATCCGGGTGATGCGGGGCGATGCAGGGTTCCGGGTACGGTGGCGGATGCCCAAGGCTGGGGTCCGCGGAGCTGCCGGGTTTCGGCTACGGTTAGTGGGCGGCGGCAGGAATGAAGGCTGGGGCGTCGGCCCTCAGGGGCGACTCGATGGAGTCGGTGGCGGGGTGACGGCTGAGGAAGTCTGCGCCGTGGTTGTCTTTTCCAGGGATGTGTTCCAGCTGGAAAGAGTATGCCTGGAGCAGCAGAGCCCACCTCATTAGCCGGGCGTTGAGCGATTTGGATGTCGCCAAGAAGGAAAGCGGCTGATGATCCACTTGGACTGTAAAGTGCGAACCGTAGAGATACAGTTGGAACTTCTGGACTGCCCAGACGAGGGCGAGACACTCCTTCTCCGAGGTGGCGTAGTTTTGTTCGGCCGGCTTGAGTTTCCGGCTGGCGTACGCGACGGGGAAGAGCGTCGGGGCGTCCGAGGAGTCCCGTTGGAGCAGAACGGCTCCGAGGCCTACGTCGCTGGCGTCTGTGCGCAGGACGAAGGGTTGTCCGTGGTTGGGGAGTCGTAGGACTGGCTGGGACGTCAGCTTGTCCTTGAGCTCCTGGAAGGCAGCTTCGCATTGCGGGGTCCAGATGACTCGGTCCGGTGCGGTTTTCCGGGTCAGGCTTGATAGTGGCGCGGCGATCCCGTTGTAGCCGGGTACAAACTTCTGATAGAAGCCACTCAGTCCCAGGAAGGACTGAACATCTTTCTTGGTCTTGGGGCGTGGCGCGTCTCGAAGGCGCTGGACGGTCTTTTCCAGAGGCCGGAGCTGTCCACGGCTGATGGTGTGGCCAAGAAATTCCAGCTCTTGATAGCCGAACTGGCATTTGGTCGGCCGGGCAGTAAGGCCAGCTTCTCTGAGGCGGCGCAAGAGTTGGCGCACCACTCGCAGGTGCTCCTCCCATGTCTCCGTTGCGACGAGTATGTCGTCCATAAAAGAGTGTATGAACGGACAGTGGAGGGGGTCCAACAGCTTCCGCATCATCGTGCTGAAAATACTTGGGGCATTGTGCAGACCAAACGGCAGAACGTTGAATTCGTAGTGGCCGTCCATCGTGCTGAAGGCTAGGTACTGGCGGGATGAAGGGTGCACGGGAATCTGATAAAAGCCTTTGCTCAGATCCACCCTGGAGAAGTATCGGGCGGATTGTAGCTTTGCGAACAAGTCCGTGGGGTCGGATAGGGGTCCGGGCACGAACTGGGTTACAAGGTTCAACTGCCGGAAGTCGATACAGAGGCGATGTTCTCCGCTGGGCTTCCGTGATAGAACTATTCCTGCGCTGTAGGGGGAACGGGAGGGAGCGATGACTCCGGCTTGTAGCAGAGCCTCTACTTCCGTTCTTACTACTTGCTGCTGGGAAAGTGGGACGGGGTACGGTTTCTGGCGGACGGGAGTGGGGTCCGTCAGGGTTAGTCGGACTTCTTCTAGGTCCGTCCTCCCAGGAATGTCGGTGAGGACTTCCCTGTGTTCTGCTACGATGGCGCGTAGCTGGTGTTGCTGGCCGGCGGGAAGTGAGGGGTCCAGAGAGACGTCCCGGAAGGATTCCTTCCCTTTTAGTGGAAATTCGGCGACGCCGGTCTCTGTGCCATCCACTTCGACGGCCAGCGCGACCGTGAGTAGTGAGTGGGAGTCTGGGGCGGGTGCAGGTTGCTCCAGGTACCGCTTGAGCAGATTGATGTGGTGGGTCCTGGGTTTTCCGCCTACCTCGATGCGGTAGGTGGTGCGCGAGAGCTTCTCGAGCACCGGGTAGGGTCCCTGCCAAGCTATGTCTAGCTTGTTCGTGCCGCTGGGGAGAAGCAGTAGGACTTGGTCTCCTACCTGTAGCTCTCGGTCCCGGGCGCGGCGGTTGTGGTAGCGGGCTTGTCGCTCTCTCGCCTTCTTCAGGTTGGCGGAGGCGGCTTTCCATGTTGCCTTGAGGGTTTCTTGTAGCTTCGTGACGTATTTTGTAGCGTCGACCGGTGCCTCGTCCAGTTTGGCGTCGGTCCAGCTACGTCGTAAGGCGGCTAGTGGTCCGGAAAGGGGTCTTCCGAAAAGCAGCGTGGAAGGCGTGTATCCGGTGGAGGTGTGCGGGGTCTCTCGATACGCGAAGAGCGCTGACGCGACGTATGTGTCCCACGCTTCCGGCTGTTCGTCGGCGATCTTGCGGATAATCGAGATAAGTGTCCCGTTTAGGCGCTCGACCTGTCCGTTGCTAGCGGGGTGGTAGGGTGGAGTCCGGATATGGCGGATGCGGAGTAGTTGAAAAACCTCCTGCATAAGTTTTCCGGTGAACTGGGACCCGTTGTCGGTCAGGATGTTGTCCGGGAATCCGACTCGAGTGAATATGGTGACGAGCGCGTCGGCGACTCGGGCGGCGTCGATCTTCGGTAGAGGAACGGCTTCGCACCACATCGAGCAGGCGTCGACGAGGGTTAGTAGGTACTGGTTCCGCTTCTTGGTCCGCGGGAGGGGTCCTACAATGTCAACAGCCACTCGCTGGAAGGGCGTTCCGACAACGACGGTGGGGCTGATAGTGACCGGGACGGTGTGATGGCGGGGCGAGTATCGTTGGCACTGGCTACAGGACTTGACGTAGCGCTTCACGTCATCGGTCATCCCGGGCCAGTGATACTGAGCGCTGATTCGTAGGGTGGTCGCTCCGATGCCCATATGTCCGCTTAGGGGCATGCTATGGCCAAGTTCCAGGACTTGGGGGCGAAGTGTCGCAGGCGCGACTAGTTGAGTATGGTCGTCCTTCTGGCGGAAGAGGAGTCCGTCTTCGACGAAAAAGTCCCCGGACTTGGGTGGAGTGCGTGCGGCGGGAAGCTTTCCGTAGCACTTGCGGAGGGTGACGTCGCTTTCTTGGGCCTTCCGGATCTGTTCCGGCATCTGGTTGGGTATCGGGGGTGGAGTCGCGGCTGTTTTCGCCTGTGCGCGCGTCTGGACGGCGGCCATCGATTCCACAGGCTGGGGCGGCATCCCCAAGAAAACGTATCGGCATCCTAAAATTAAGTCGTACAGGGGCTGGTCCATTACTGCAGCTTGAATGGTCCCCGTTACGTATCGGCTGGTGACTTGGATCCGGGCTATAGGGAGCGTGGTGCTGGGTTGGGACGCGTCGGCCAACTTCAGGGTGATAGTCTCGCCGGTCAGGTCTTGTTCCCTGATGAGCGAGCGGCGGACGACGGCGTCGAAGGTAAGTCCAGTGTCGTAAAGACAGTGGGCTGGGCGATCGTTGACTGTCACTTGCTCGGTGACGGCCGGTCGATCGGCGGGAGTAGCGACGGGGGTGACAGGGGTCCCGTCGGGGGTAACTTGGCGTAGGGCTAGTACGGTACCTTGTTTGCGACGCTGGTCGCTGATGCGTCGAAAACATTTCTCCCGGGTGTGTCCTCTGCGTTGGCAGTAGCCGCAGTAGAGCCCTGTGCTCCGCTTCCCTGGCTCTGCTGTGGGGGTTGGGCGTCCTTTGGGCGGCGGTGGACGGTGGTTCGCCGGCGGGACTGGCCGGCGAGGCGGGTGGCGGGTATCTGGCGACGAGGGTGCGGGGGGATCACGGCGAGGCTGTCTGTCGTCGGGATGGGCGGTGAGGTATCGATCCGCGACGATGATCAAGTCTTCAAGGCGAGCGGCGCCTTGTTCGGCGGCGAATGTCCGGAGTTCCGCCGGCATTGTGCCTCGGAGTTGCTCGGCGAGCATCAACTCTAGTAATCCGTCATAGGTCCTGGGTTCGTCCGTTTGCTCAATCCATTTATCCCGTAGCGTAGCTAGACGGTCGGCAAACTGCGTGAACTTCTCCCCTCTCTCTCTCCGGGAGTTCCGGAAACTCTTGCGATAGTGCTCACCTGAGAGCTCAAAGCCATGTAGTAGGGCTCTCTTGAGGGCGGGATAGTCTCCCTCCTCGGAAGTCGGTGTCTTGGCCAGAATCTCATAAGCCTTTCCCTTGAGGCCATGACTGAGCTTGCGATACCAGAACTGGGGGTCAAGACCGTTTTCTCTCGCGACTCGCTCGAATCGGGCGAGATAGACTTCAATTGTTTCGTCCCGTTCGACGAATGGGTCCAGGGGGAAGTTCATCCCCGGAATCGGCGGGGGGGGGTGCGGGTATTCCGGTGCTGGTGGCGAAGCTGGGGGCGATGAGCGAATAGTCTTCGCTAGCCGGCGATGCGATCCCTAAATCGCGGCGGTCGCGCTCAAGTTGGAGGAGTGCTTGGCGCCGTTCGAGCTCCCGGTCTTTTCTCTTCTCTTCGAGTGCCGCGACCCTCTCGTCCTCCTCCTTCTTCCTTGCGGCGGCCCTCTCCTCCTCTGCTATTCTCTCTTTCGCCTCCTCTCTCCTCCGCTGGGCGGCCCTCTCCTCCTCTGCAAGCTTCTCCTTCGCCTCCTCTCTCCTCCGCTCGGCGGCCCGTTCCTCAGCGGCGAGGCGCTCTTTCTCCTCCTCCTTCTTCAGTGCCGCTGCTCTTTCTTCCTCCTGCCTCTTCGCATCTCGCTCTTTGGCCCTCTCCTCCCTCTTCACCTTTTCCTCTGCCACGTCAGCCTCCACGTTCGCCAAGACGTAGTCTTTGAGTTCGGTGCCGGCGAGCCCTAAGCTCTCGCCAATACTCTTGTACTTAAGAGCAAGCTCTCCCCGGTCGGCCATGGTAAGAGAGGTAACTTACCCTGCAAAAGGTCCTAACCGGAATGAGGGGCGCACACGAGGGGTATACTGACGGAAAACAGGGGGGTGGGCTGGATGAGCTACGATGAAAACTGCAAAGGGGCGAATACAACACAACCACAAAGACAAAATGCAATCAATCAAAAAATCACAAAAAATGAATGCAAGAAAAAAGCCTGTTGAGAGATCACCACTCGGGAAAACCAGTGAGGGACCTATGGGGCTATGCTAACTACTACTAGGCCTAGTGGGCTGGGTCCTATCTATACTGGGCTGGGGTGGAAATCTAGCTAAGTCCTAAGTCTAGTCAAGTTGGGATGGGAGCCTAAGTCTTTTGTCTCGTTGGTTGGAGGGGGAAACCTAAGTCTTCTGGTCTCGTCGGGGTCGCCAAAATTAATGTCACGAAGAAAGGGATTTGGGGGAAGGGGGTAAGCTCTTAATTTCTAGCGCTGTGTTGTCTCCTTTGATAGACTAACGTGCGATGACATTCCAGAGATTAAAGCAAGGCCAAATTAATAAGTGATAAATAGAGTAAAGACGAGAAGGAAAAGTAAATGTACTAGTTAAGAAGTTCACAGTCAAAGGCCAGTCAAGGAAATTGCGATTTCTGTAACTGTCTACTTTTAATAATTGAAAAGGGAGAGTCTAGGTCAAATTGTTCTATAGTGATTCATTGGCGTGGCGTCTCTAGTACTGAGTAGTCCGGTGATATTCGGGAAAGTCAATCTTATGGGTACTAGAGCTATCGTAGACTGATCACATCACAGGGTGAGAGAGTATCTGTATGGGGGCCAGAGTTTCTGTGATAATCTGGCGAGTGGGGGGTCTCTCAGGCTTAGGCACTTAGCTGGGGACTGCAGTGCGGCGATTTGTCCAGGATACTCTGGGTGGCTTGCCAGTGATGGTGCAAGCGTGGTTGGAAAGATGCAGGTCAGTGGTCACGCGGGGATGACTCACGAATCACGAGTGCTAGTGGTGTTGTTGTGTTGTGGTACAGGCGTTGAACTTGGCTTACGTGGCTAGCCGGTTCAGAAATTGCGAAGTCCCAAATCACGCGTCTCATTGACCTCCCGGGTTGTTGGGGGCCTGCAGCGGGTCAGCGATTGGGAGATGATACCAGTCCGGGGCGATGCGTCCGGCACAGGAACCCGTCTGCAACGTGTACAGACGCTGTATCAGCTGGGGATAGGGATAATGCGAATTCCGGGCCTGTTGTACAGTCACCCTTCTCAGAATTCAAATTGGTGTGACCGGTCAAGAGTTGAATCAGTGCACATACCAACAGTCAAACAATGCTACTAGATTTACTGGGCCAAAGTGGAGGTTACTGGCAGCCACTAGTAAAAGTACATTCGGCGCATTTAGGATGGGGATGGCAACAGGGCAAATATTTATACATCGGGAGGCATGGGGGAAAGCAATAATAGGGGTACAGGACAAATGGGTTGTAGGTCTGGGCCGTCCTTGGGATTCTAATCTATAGGGAGGGGGTAGCATGGCATGGGATATTTATACATGGGGCAACGGAGTATACAAGCATAAATTCAAACACGTCATGAATTATGTACAAGGTAGAAAGTATGTGCAAGGGAGAAAACACAAGTCATAGCAATACATCAAAGCAAAATTATAAACATGGACATACATACCGACAGGACGCATGAACATGACGGCGAACGACAGGTGATGGGGTTGCTATATGACAACGAGTAAATTCCCTCTCTTACCTTGGTTTAAGACGGGTGGAAGCACAAGGATACTGACGAAACTCAGAGGTCGCTCGGTGATGGCGGCGTGGATTCGAACAGGTTGTGACTTCGAGGCAGGGAAGTTAGCATCTGACACTAAGCCTTGGTCAGTAGCAGACTTTAAGGCGATCCTGGGGGCGGGGCTTAAGAGACTGTGCGAGCCTGCTAGGTAGTGATGGCTGGTCAAGAGGAATGATGGCTGGTTTGAAGCGATCGTCGCTGGCTGTGCGGGGTGGTCGAATGGTTGCAGCCGGGCCTCAGGGGTGCAATTGTCCGCCTCGTCACAACGTATTAAACGCGGACCTTAGTAAAGATGCGTGATGTATAATCAAGCATGCTTTCAGGTTGGGCTGCTGCTGATTATTATTCTCATCATCGTTGTTGTCATCATTATTTCCAGGTTCTTCTCCTCCTTTATTCTTCGCTTCTTCATTCAGGCTTTTCCTGGGATGGGTAACATCAGTGTGTTGGTACAGTCTGACTGATCGATCAGTGCTTGTCCCTTGACTTGGACGGCGCTGGATGGTGTGGGGGTTCTAAGGAAGTGAAGGGAGCACCCACTTGGGCAACTGGAAAGACTGCGTCTACTTCTCTCTGCAATTTAGTCCACAGGACGTAATTATTGTTGCTCTAAAAATGCTGAACGGACACATTTGCTGATTGAGCACAAATGTAGTTTTCTTTCCATTTTTGTGATTGTTGAGCTGACTATTTTTGTGGGTTTCGTTTTGTTTTATAAGAAGACTGGGGGAGAAAGATTATCATTAATAATATTTTCTTTTTTTTTGAGGGGGAGAGGAAGGGGGGAACTTGCAAAATTGTTTTGAATAATCATTGTTTTAAATTTTACCAAAAGTGTTGTGTTCGTTAGTTAGGAAGAATAGTGAGAAAGTGAGACACAAACATGCACTCATATTCTAAAATGCAAAATCAAGTGTGAAGACAAAAGCACGTGACATTACGCAGAAAACTTCGCCGAATGAAAATGCAGAATTTTCATAATTTTGACGAATTGTGATTCTCATGTAAGTTTCTGGTATTTTTTGCATATATATATCAGGTCAATTGCTATAAACGTAAGCTTAAATAAATGCTTTAGACTTATCCCCTCACCATTTATCATTCATTAGAATAGGTGTACTTTGATCCTGATCCAAAAAAAGGGTGCTGTTCTTGCGCTGCTTTTGCTTTCAGATGTAAAATGGTGGAGGAGTTTGTGGTTCCGATTGAGATTTTCAATATAAGTTTTGCATTATATCTAGGTTTAAAGTTTCTCCTAAGGGCATGGTAAAGATGTAAAAATCATTTTTCTGGTGTATTCTATGAATCTGAACGAACAGGCCTTGGTTTAGATGAGCCCTATACTACTATGTTCGTAGGCATAAACAGGATAGTTAGTAGGCTAGCATAGGCAATGAACACAAGTTGGTGCTATAGAACTCTCTAATTTGTGTTGTTGTTTTTTTAAAAAGAGAATAACAAAATTACCAATGCTCTATCCTAAGCTTCAACTAAACTTTCGTTGGGAAAAGTGTCTGTTTTAGCCTGAAGTGAATTAAATCTAAAGACTCATGCGTTTTTTGAGGAAAACAACCTCTGCAAATTAGAGAGTTATGATGGTATTAACCTCCCCTGGATAAGGCTGAACAAAATTTCATTTGCAACTAAAGGCGCTGCCGCTTCAGAACCACACCCACTGTTATGTTGAAACGCGAAGGATAGTATGAAACACGCACGATAGATCTAATCGTTTCGTTTTGCAAAGTATTCAATAATAGACTAAAGTGTATTTACCTTTGATTTGAGTTTGCATGGTTGTTAGAAGAAGCTTTGTATAACGTTGATAATTTTCGTTAGTCGATATTATTGGAGAATTCTCTAGATTTGCGTGTTTACTGTCGATAGAAACTTCCCGATAAATGTCGAAGTTTGAGAACGTTCTTGGAATGTGAAAAAAGATGTATGACGTAAGTCAGTGATGACGAACTTTAATTTGATTGGTGGTAAAGCGTCATCGGGAACATTCTGACTTTATCTCGATCGAGAGAAAATCTATAAAATGGATGCTCTGTGTTGTTGTTGATAGTGAGTTGGAAAGTAAAAAGTTGATAGTGTGTTGATAGTGAGTTGGAAAGTAAAAAGTTGAGAGTGGAAAAAGCGATTGTATGCAGTTGTTGATGTGTGCTGAATAAAAGTGGAAAACTTCATACGTCGACTCTGTGACTTGCATGATGATTGAACGGGTTGCGTGGATAAACGAATCCGAGTTTACACCTATCAGGAGAATTCAAGCATTGGGGCTGAATCAACTACTGATAGAAAAATACCAACATCGAATGAGTGTAACACCCACAAAGAAAAGTTCGTAAGGATTTTCCGAAAGCATAACCGGAAACAAAAAGAATCACTACGAACCAAGTTTCACTAATCGATCTAAAGTTCTCTATTTACACTGCATGTTTCCAATATTTATTGTTTTTAATATTGTGCTTCCCCAGCTGAAAGAGCTGCTGAAAGGGCTGGCAAAGAACAAGATCTAACTCAAGCAGCCTAAGGTATCAACTTGCTCTTACTGTGTACTATCTAATGCCGCAAGCAACTGAGCAATCCTAAGGCACACATACATAGTTTAAAATGGATGATAGGATGAAAACCTAGATTTGTATGAGTGAGAAGATGGCCATTGATTTTTTAAGCAGACTCAAGAGTATTGTAAAACAAAAGAATCAGGACTCAAAAACAACACATTTTCCAAAATGTGACAATATCAATTTAAAAGTAAATTGCTGAATTTGGCCACCGGATCTGAGATGCAGATCAAAACACACAAAATTACTGTTGCTTTTTTATGTAATTGGCATTGCTATCTAAAGTCCAAATAGCCACTGGTATAAATAAGTTTATAGTGTATAATACTTACAACCCAAAGGATTGGGACGACAAGTATAAATCTGATGCGCCGGGTAGATTTCTGGAATCTTCAAACGTCTCTCTTTATCCACGGCGACAAACATGTTGTTTTCCTACACATGAATGGCAAGGCAAGGCAAATTTTATTCCAGAAAAAAACCATTAAGGGCACATGGACATGGTTAAAATAATATACACAAACATGCACAATAATTAATTAACATTTTAGATTTTTAAAAAAAAATTTAAACTATTTATTTATACAGCGGGATAGGGTGGTGGGGGGGGGGGGGGGGGGGGAGGGGGAGGTGGCAAAGTAATATAAATTTAAATAATCACAAAGTGACAAAGATATTTTATACAAATCCGTAAACCACAGTTACTTGAAAGTCATAACACATTTATAATCAAGATATGTCATCATTGAACATAACTTCAAACTAATCTCATCAATTTCAATTATTGTTAGATTTGTACAAAATTAAAATAATTAAATAAATAAAAGTATGGCATAGTGTTTGAGCCTTAGGGAATCATAGGAACAGTCTATCAGCCAAACCTTCCATAATTTAACTGTTAATTGTGTTATACAGGCCAGCGCCAGCCCTTGAAGAAAGTCCCGCCTTTCTTTATAAAAATAAAACCAGCAATCACTGAATCAGATGTTTTGTTTAGAAACTTGAAACCGGCAATCAGATGCTTTGTAAGTTTGTTTCTAGAAAAATTATTTCAACTGCTGATTATCATGATTTTTTTTAAGTCAATCTGTCTCCTAGGTCAATCTCTCCCCAAGTAGGGACACCTAACTAGGTTGCCATATTCTAATTTATAAGACGCACAAGGGCTCTGATTTGAACGAGGGAGTTTTTTTTACACCTTTTCAGAAAATATACATTTTCATATACTCGTAAAAAGTTCCAATGTGTTGAAAGTAAAAAAAAAAAAAAAAACTAAAAAAACCAAACACACCTTTTTGACAGACCAAAAAATTGCGTAATCTTTTACTCTAAACTAGACAAGTTAGGAAAATAATTATAAGGGCTATGCAAGAAATGATTCTGGATTGATATTGATTATCGATAGGTGTACAGCTGTACAGCCTTGTCAGTACCTTAGTAACATTCAGTTGATCAAATTGTGCAGCAAAGCTATTGCCCATGTCTTGCCTGTTTCTTCACTGATAGTATTTTGGTAGGGTGAAACCTTCCTTCAAAGAAAGGCTCTGTGGTCCATACCTGGAGGGACAGGACAGAAAGATTACCATGTAATAAAATAAATGAATAAATATTATAAACGTACATAAAGTTCATACTTGCTTTGAAATTCGCTTTCCAAACCAAGACCTGTCATTCAAAATATTCTATAAGTTTCTGAAATAGCTTCAAACCAACTTCCTCCAGCGATTTCAAATTCCGCGAATCACTCAAATATAGGCTGTATTCCTAAACTTTCGAACAAAGACTTACTTGAGTAAGCACGTCATTGGTCATGCTTTGCCCTATATAGTGTTGAGAAACGTGCATCAATATACGATCCCCAAAATAAATCTTATACCACACGAAAGAAGTGTTTTAAAAACACATTCTATGCTCACCATACAATGCGTTAACATAACAAGAAATCTTCCTAATTATTTTAGTGACTACATCGTCACTAAAATGATGACAGAACTTCTCTCATCTGAAAGGTAAATAAACATTGAAAATATGGATTGGATTATACTGCCTTCTTTCTCATCAAAATAAAATATAGGCATATAGTAGGTTAATTATTCCCAATATTCTTATTTAAATAAACCTTTTATTGTTTGTTTTCTAAAATATGGGCACTTTTGTTTTGTTTTTATTTTAATCAGTGTTTTGAATTTATATATTTCTACCTTTGTACACAAATTCATAAAAGTTATCTTTTTTTTTTAAACCCAGACCCCTCATTATACACTTGTAAAAGATCCTCCAACAAAAATATTTTTGCTACATTTATTCTTGATAACTGATCATATTACATTCAAAGTTCAAAAGAAATTATTCTATTCTATATTCATCAAATGTTATTTATTATTTTTCTATATTTAGACATTTCTGCTTGGTGCGGATACAATAATGGCGACTTCCAAAGGTGCCAATACGTACAACAGACAAAATTGGGAGGATTCGGTATGTAATACGCTATATAGTATACTTATCGTGATTATATGTTACTGTAGATAATCTAGTAGTTCATTTCATTGTTTGTACATTGTAATAGGCCCGTGTTTATTGATTGTAAACTGTATTGATTATAAGGGTCCTCGACTCTTCAAAGAATGCTCATGCTGCAATATGCATGGATGATGAACTACGCTGTTGTAAGTGGTTTTAATTTGTACTCAAATAGTTACGCATTTCGTTATTATAATAGGCATTATCTCTACATTTACGCAGTGATTCTTGTAATAACAAGTACCAACGTAATCGTAGAGACCAGGGGTTATTAAGGTTCTACTTGAGGGGGTTCCTTGAGGGTACCGCTACTTCATAGTTGATGTTCCACGATCAGTGCGTTGATCATAATCCATGGTAATTATGGTCAATAATATTAATAGTATCCGGGAATTATTCTAAAAAACGAACGAAAAAGTAATAGTAATATTGTAATAGGTTGAACGTTCGCGGTGAAAAAGATTAATTAGTGATTGTGTCATGACTTATAATGTACTATGTAGTTATGATTTTTTTTCTCTTTATCTTCAGGAGTTCCCAATTCTTTGTCAGACATGTCTTGGTGATAATCCTTACATCAGAATGGTATGTTTTTACAGAATTTTTTCATTTGTGTTATACACATATTTTTGAAGTATTAATTTCAGTATAGACCTTTCATGTTGATGGTAATTTAATTATTTAGGCCTAATCATTATTAAATTATAATATTTTTTTTTAATTTTAAAGTTTATTATTATATAAACCTTTGGGAAGAATAACCCATAGCAAGTTTTGTTGAGTCAAAGTGTTGTATGAAAGTAGAAACAAAAATTAAGATAGATTGAAAAGTGAAATAAGTAAGTAAAACTAAAAGTGGGATTGGTTCTGTTGTTACTTGATATATACCTGTCTCCACATTGTTCATTGTTGAATTTCTTTTTAAATCTACTTTGGTTACTGTGATTAGGATATAATCATTAATTGCCATGTCATTTGTTACAGACAAAGGAAAAATATGGGAAAGAGTGCAAGACCTGTGCTCGCCCATTCACAGTGTTTCGGTGGTGCCCTGGTGCTCGCATGCGCTTCAAAAAGACAGAGGTGTGCCAGACCTGCAGCAAAATGAGGAATGTATGTCAGACCTGTCTCCTCGATCTGGAGTATGGTGAGTATAGTCTGCTGAACATTTGAAGTATAAATATAGACAGGCAGTGAGTATACACACATGCAGCCGACAACATATGGGCAAACAGCTAGCCATGTATTCTTGTGCGCAACAATTCTACAAGACTTGTGCTTCTTAGACTGGCATAATCTACCACAAAAAATGTAAGCTGGGTTTGTTTTGCTATTATTTTGTTTATACTTCTGCCCAATAGTGGTAATAGTGGCTGGTTCAATATCATATGAAAGTGGCTGCTTCAAACACTGAAACCTGCAGTTGAAGGGAGTGGGTGCATGGATCTGACATCCTCTGAGGCCTGGTTTTACTGCTTATGCTGTTTTGTGAAATATACTACCCAACTTTCATGCCAACAGTTTTTGATTTGACTTCTGTAGGCTAATGTTCTCACAAGGATTGACATGTGAATAATTATGCTAGCATTATGAGCACAGGTCATTACAATTGAGTAATACTTAGTTTTAAATATTAATAGTGTAAGTAAATAATATACAGATGTATAACCTGTATAAAAATACTTTTATGATGTATGTGCAGGTCTACCTGTGCAAGTGCGAGATGCTGCACTGAAGCTTCAGGACAGTATGCCCAAGTCGGACGTCAACAAGGAATATTACACACAGAACGTGGAACGAGAGGTAAGAGTCTGATCCTTAATAAAAGTTATTGTCTGCTTGTATCGGTTACTTTTAGGCTATGACTGAATGGATGTTTTTGGTGTATATTGAGAACAGTCGAAAAACCAAGAATTGTGAGCCCAGTGCTGTTCTCTTGTCTTCTGTGTTCTATTCCATGGTTGTTGTCGACTTCCTCAGTGAAGGGTCAGTGTTTCTTTTGCTCATTAAACTAAAGATGCACACACACTTATACACACATACACAGTACACACCATTTAGAACAGTAGTAAAGAGACTTGTGAGATTTGAGTTTTCAGTCATTGTTCTGACAATTGATCTGCGTTTTAGTGCTCCTCAGCATTTGGCAATGGATGGAAATGCATGTAGCTGTATTTGAAGTTGTATGAAACTTAGTGGTAAACAGAGTTCTTGATGTTAAATCCATTCAAATTAATGAAGTATACATTGTGATACTGTTTCCTCTTCCATTTACAGATTGCCAACAGTGACGGTAAATCAGCAGTGGGAGCTCTAGGTGGCAAAGCTCAAGCACCCAGCGACATGCTCCTGAAGTTGGCTAGAACTACACCCTACTACAAACGCAATCGCCCGCATATCTGCTCCTTTTGGGTCAAGGGAGAGTGTAAGAGAGGCGAGGAGTGTCCATACAGGTATGTGATTTTTTTTTTAAGTTTCTTTTTTTTTTTCATGCTATAATTTGATGATGTTTATTTGTATTAGAGGTCTCTGTAAAAATACTATTTTTCTTTTTGGCGCTGATGTATGCAGCTGTCCATGAGTTTTGTTTGATTGGTGTTGTTTTCTCATGTTTGACTCGCACTCACAGCAATATGAGTCTATGTATACACAACCACAACAGAAATTCCTGATGTTTGCAAATCTATGCGAGATGAGTCCTAAATAGTAGGTACTCCAAAGCCTTCATTGGCTCTTGTCCGCTCGGCAGTTTTGACTTCACTTTCAACACTTATTATTAATGTAAAACTGCATCAAAACGAACAGTGGCTGTATTCAAATAAAAATTTAAAGCTTTATCTTTACATCTGTGTTGTTTTTAATGCGTTTATTTGAAAGATTCCAAGAAAACAGCTGTTGAATACGCCCCTATTCGAGCGCTGAATGCCGCTGCGAAACAATTGTCAACGCCGTGTGCTGCGAGGTGGCTCGTTTCAAACTCTAAGTGCTTGAAGATATTTCATTGGATGGCCTAAAAATAAGAACCAATGAGAAGTTCGGATACTTAGCTTCATTCACATATCAAATATGGTGGGCTCTGATGTGTGAAAGAGTTGTTAAGAGCCGAACAAAGTGGTTAAAGCGATTTTGATGTAAGTTTGATTTTAACTAGAATTTTAAAAATTAGCAAGGAATAAAGAGCAGACTTTCCTTCATAAAACTAGGGTATTTATTAATTTGTGCATTACTCTGTCATGGTGCCCTTTGCCGTAGAAAAGTGTACACAAACGGTGTTCGTGTTATCTTGCTGCTGCACTTGGAATCCAGCGAAACGAGTGCTGAGCGTAGTAGTACACTAGTAGGCCTATAATTTGCCGGTACGCACTGCGAATTTGATGATTTCCCAACTTTGAAGCACCAAAACAGCTGAACATTACATTGGATAGGCCTGAATAAAATTGTGCTTGGAGTATAACATATGAAGGGGTTACCTGTCAAAAATTAGCTTTCTGGTATCAATATTGGCTTCACTTTGAGACTCCAAAGTTGTCAATTTCTTCAATTCCAAAAAGTTGCGAAAAAACCACCAACATTCGCCATTTTCAAACATTAATTACTTTTTACCTATTTGTCCTATGGGAAAAAAAATATACCACTGTGTTCAGAACAAAAAGATCTATGTAAATACTTTAGTGTGCAAACTGAATTAAAGAAAATCAAAAATCACTTTGGAGTACCTATAAATAGTCCAAAAATACCATTAACAATTTTTAAATAGTTGTCCATCTGTCTGTCCGCTGTCAGAATGTGCAAAACTTGTAAATGGATTAATATCTCAGAGCCTATTTCAACTTTCACAACCAAACTTGGTAAGATGGTGTATATCCAAGAGATCTCATAAATAATTAGAGAATGAATGACTTCATTTCAAGGTCAACGCCACAGGGTCAAACAATTTAGTTAAAAAATGACAATTATTCACAAAGTTTTTTTTCTAAGTTATTAATATTGAACTTATGATTCTTTGTTGCATAAAAATATAAATGAGACACACATCTTTGCACATTTGGTCAACCTCACTCCAAGGTCAAGGTCACTGGAGCTGTCCAAAGTCAGTTAGCTTAGGTACTTTGAAGTGACCTTGACCCTGAACTATGAAAAATATAATGTTCAAACTTGTTGTATTTAGAGATGATAGATTGACCTTTCATATATACCCCGTTCTTGTGTTGATCTTGAAGGTCAAGGTAATTTTATACCTTGCACAAACATACACAAAATAGGGAATTGTACAGTGGAATGGCTGTATTTAACCCATAGTATGCAACAACATTGGGTTATTTGACCATACATGAGCATGAGAGGTCACATGAACGTCAAGGTCATCCCATGGTCACTTTTTTGTTGTTGAATAATACAACTTTTGCTGTAGTTTTATTTGATATTACCTGAGTGTATTTGGAACCTGAGGTCAATGTCAAGAACATAGAAAGATCAAAGTAGGTATTATTTTGTATTTTATTGCCACTGTTTCATTTTCTTTGTATTATTGGACAGACAGCTTTATGTTAAATATTGCAAGTTCCAAAAGTAGCATGAGTCATATGGGCTTTGCCCTTCTAGTTTATGATTGAATCACATGCAATGTCAGCCTATACCATTTAAATATCAAATGTTTCTTCTTAAACAAAGTTGTTTGTATTTATTTATTTATTTGGGGGTGGGGTGGGGGGGTGAGGGAAGGGTTGAGGTAAAAGGGGGGTTACTTATTTTTTCATTAAAATTTTTTTTTTTTAATGTGCATCACTTACATAATATTAATCTCTCTGTTTCAAGACACGAGAAGCCAACGGACCCTGATGACCCGCTGGCAGACCAGAACATCAAGGACCGTTTTTATGGCATCAACGACCCTGTGGCAGAGAAGCTACTGAACCGTTACAGCTCCATGCCCAAGCTGGAGGCCCCAGAAGACAAGATGGTCACTACACTGTACGTCGGCAACTTGGGTGAAAAGATTGGAGAGAAAGAACTACGGTTAGTCTTCTTGTTTTGTTCAGCATCTAACTCTTAACCCCTTACTTGAGTTTCTCTTTAGAAAACAAGAAAATCTTTCACCCTCAACTGTAGCTCCATGCTGCTAATTAGCTCTAAGAAAGTGTTTGCATGGGTTGTTTGATAGTTGTCAAGATGTAATGCAATTTTAACAAGTCATATTTAGTGTGATGGAATGTCTATTCTTTGGTCTATGTACACAAGATTTCATACTTTTAACATTACAGTTATTTTTTTTCTGGTCCATGTTAATGTTGTATGTATAATCATTGAAATGTTGTGTACTTCTCACACATAACTACATGACATTCCGTAGCTCTTTATTATATGAGTCAAACTTGACTGCGTGTTATTTCGTTTTTAGAGACCACTTCTATCAGTTTGGTGAGATTCGCTCAGTGAACGTGGTGGCAAAGCAGCAGTGTGCATTCGTACAGTTCACCATCAGAGCATCAGCTGAAGTGGCAGCTGAAAAATCCTTCAACAAGCTCATCATCAATGGAAGACGTCTCAACATCAAATGGGGACGGTCCCAAGGGCAGCTGGCTCTTCCACGCTCACAGACCGATGAGGGTATGCCACTAGAACCTGTGCCCGGTCTGCCTGGAGGTAGGTGTCCATGATTTGGATTGTGATGATGATTCCCACACTGACGTTCTTTGTCCCTTCTTTATGATTTCATTTCTTTAACGGCTGTGCCGTCTTGTAAATCATAAAAGCAATGTCAGGATAAAAAGAAATAGAGAAAAAAGAGTCATTTCACCTTATTACTTCATTTTTGTGTGAATATAATTATATATATTAAAAATTGTTTCCCCTGATACGTAACATCGTTATTGATACTCAGTATTTACTGTCAGCGCAATGTTGTCTCTGGAGATCGTGGCCTCTGACAAAGTTTTTAAAGGTAAATGTTCAGACAGGGGTGGGGGGGTGGGGAGGGGGGAAGGGGATGGACCCCGAGCATTGCATGCATATTAATTGTTAGTATACTGTGGACGATAGTGACGCATTTAACCTGGTTCATTTCAGCACTGCCAATGCCTCCAGAAGAGCTGTCCAACAACTACTTCAACCTGGGAGGTGGACCACCACCACACATGCCCCCTATGCCCCCTAGGGGCATGCCACCACGTGGACCCCCACCTATAGGCCATCCTCCCCCTTTTGGCATGCCTCTCAGAGGACCACCCCCACCAGGTATGGTGCAGTTGTATTTTAAAGCAGAATTAGTCCCATTGGCTGCAGACATGAACAATACCTGTCACTGGGATATTTGAAAAAAGAACAAGAGAGGTTATAAACATCGTATTCATGAGTCGAGACTAAGATAGGAGTTTTATTTTATTGGGAGTTGATAAATTTAGTTATCAACTGAATAGGGAAGTCTTAACTCCCCCAAAAAACGACATCATAATTATACAGGTATAAGGACTTAACACATCTTCATTATTTATTCATTGTCCTAAGTGATTGATTTTCTTTGAGGATTGAAGTATCAGATGCAGAATAAATTTAAAAAAAAAACACACTTTAAATAGAAAAGGCGTTTCTTTTTAAAAAAAAGAATAAAGAAAATTAATGTAAACGAACGATACAATGAGGGAGAGTAAAGTGAGCAATATGCTGACACTGCAACTTTCACGTTTCCAGGGATGCGACTGCCGCCACCTCCACCTGGCGTGATGCCGATGAGGCCACCACCTGGGATGCCACCACGCCACGGGCCTCCCATGATGCACTATCCATCACAAGACCCCACTCGCATGGGTGCTATAGCTGGGGGTTCTGGATCAGGACCTGTGCTGTCAGGGTCTAAAAACTAACAACCATAGAGTGTACTGAAAAATAGTGTCTGTAACATTAAAGGGAAGTTGGGTGTGTAGGGGTATAAGGGAGGTGTGTGTGTGGGGGGGGGAGTGGGAGTGAGGAAGGTTACAAATGAATGCTCTCCACTAATCAAATATGAATGTGCACATTTTGACTTTAGTGACAGTTGTCAACCAAGAACACAAGGTTCCACGAAAGCTAGAAAGGCTGCATACCTGTTAATATTGCGTACATGTTTAGTAATACATTTATGTCTTGTATATTGTTGATGTTGGAAGCATGCGAATTAGAAAATGACATTTCCTATTTTGACGTTTTGTGGGTATGTTTTGAGAGACAAGGAGTTTGTATATGAAGATATTCATTCTTGGTAGTGATTTTAGTCTGCTTGTGTATGGAAATGAATGAAACTTGAAAGAAAGAGTGTTATTCATTCTTTTTTTTTTAAAATTGTGACAGTGTCAAAGTGAAGATATGACATTTATTATAACGATCATAATCTAAAATGTTATCCTCCTGTGTAAAATATTGGTTATTATTTCATTTGTCATTGTCCTTTGGGTGTATGTTGATAAAAAGAAATGTTGGGTTATTTTAGGAACAGGGTGCGGGTATTGGTGGTTATGCATATAGTGGAGTTTTAAAAAAAGGAATTTGGCAGAGGCTGACTATGAAATTGATGCATGAGATTATGAAATTGTCAGAGATAAAATGTTCTATTTGATGTAAGCTGGAATTCACAGAAGACAATTGTTGTTATTATTATGCTGTTTGAGTTATCTTGACAATGTAAAAACAGTTCTAAAGATTTATGTCTTGGTCAGTGATGAGCAGGTGTAAAAGTGATTTTTTTAAAATATAAAAAGATCAATAAAAAGGATAAAGTCCCCAATAGTAATCATTATTTGATACAAGTGTTGAAAGGTGGAAGACTGGCTGGCAGCATTTGTTGAATTGTTGAGAAATAGTTGGCAACGCTTGACTTAGTATTTTTGTTCCCTTGATCACTTAGTGCCTTCTGAACATGCTGTCTATACCGTCATCATCTTTCGTTACTGTCATTTACTTCTGTTTTCTTTCTTTCTGTGTATACTCTTACATTGACGGTACATTATTTCACACACTATTTCGCTCTTTGTATTCTTTGATAAATAGTGAAATAGTATTTAAAAAAGAAAATTCTGCTAAATTAACAGATCTGATCTGTTAACATACAATATTCTGACCCAGAACCAATCCAAAATGTTCTAAAAGAGGAGGATTTACCTGGGCCACAAGGCCTAACAATGACCAGAGCTAACCTAAACTGGACATATCAAGGAAGAGAGACCAGGAAATCAAAGCTTATTGGTCGGTTTGAGCAATGATTTATCTATTATATGATCTTGTAATGTGACAGCAATGCAATTTCCCATGCAAATTCACTGTCACCAAAAAGAACATCCTTATTACTCTGGCCCGTTAAGCGCATGTACATACTCCACACACTTGACTAATGCACCTTTTTTTTTTTGATAACAAACCTTTTCCTAAATTCTGTTTGTCAATTTAACAAGATAGCAAGCCAATCAAATGTATTTCCAGACATTCACACACAGCTAAAAAAATATGCAATTCTCGAAAGTATTAATTTTCTTGGTGGTGTTGTCGTTAATGGCTCTATCTTAATTAAGCAAAGCGAGTGTTGTGGCCAAGTGGGCTAAGGCGGGACTAACTTGCCTTGTCCACAGGCCAGAACCCAATGGCGCCTGACAGGTGTGGGTTCGATCCTGCATCGGGGCGTTATGTTTCTCCGAATATTATTTACTTTCGACTCGGGCAACGTCTCGGGGGTTTTCTCCGGGTACTCCGGTTTGCTCCCCCAGCAAAATTTCAAAAATTTAAAGAATGTCTAAATTTTAAAAATCACAACTAATGTTAGGTAGGGTGGGTTTGGGCGCGCCACACGCTGCGACTACGCCTTCCACAGGGGAGGCGGCCCAGAATTTCCCGATAAAAAGGGACAATAAAGCATTAAAATCTATTTTTAAAAAATCTAAAAATCTGAAAGCACGGAATGATAGGCTATGATCTGAACTATATGCAGCAAAAATAAGGGATTTAGATGGGCTCAGCCAATTTTGGCATACAGACGGCGCAAGACATGTTTAGAAAATGGTTAATAATAATAATAATTTTATTATTATTATTATTGAGGATTTTTATAGCGCACTTATCTCGTCGTACTTGACCAGACTCTAGGCGCTGGCTGATACAGGATCTAACTCAAACCGCCTGAGGCGACCTCCCGCAGCCTTTGGGCGCATGGCCTGACGCCCGGACAACTGAGCACTATCCTGGCCAGCCAGGGATGGGGGTGAAGGACCAAGTGCATGCTGGGTGTGTTCTTGTTACCGGCACTCACCCGTCTGGGACATGAGCGTCAGGATCTTTAAAGTCCGTTATGATGGAATGTATGCGACACACAGACTAGACCTCGGTTTATACTCTCATATAATAATACTGGATGTTATATACACGCCTTTCCCCAAATCCATCAGGCTGAAAGCGCGGCGATGTGTACCAACATACACGCTCACCTGTCTCATCCACACATACAACAAATACACATGCTGCATCACTCGAACAGGTGGTGTAAAAGCAGGGAGATCGCTATTGGAATTTTTATATTGACTGCGTCCAATACCATTATTGAAGGGAGGGAGGAAACCGGAGAAAACCCTCGATCGGTGACCTCAATAGTCTCGTAACTAAGTCACATACGTTCGCCCCTTGCGGGAATCGAACCCGCGATCTTCGGCATAGAAAACCGGCGACTAATCCACTGCGCCACGAGGCCCAGTTATCTTTGAGAAAGTACAAATAAGAATGATTTAACTTGCTTAGCAGCAGTTTAAGTATCCGCAAAATACAAAGAATGAATTTCGGTTTAAGTTATTCTTGAGATAAGGCAAAATGGGTGTTTTGATTTTATTTTTTTTTACATTGAAATTCGGAGCGATGAACTGACCTACAACCGGATTGCTACTGAAAGATGGCCCATGAATTGAAGTACCTGTATACCAAAACTCAAAGAAAACAATTTCAGCTGTCACAATCTGTTCAGTAGTCTTTCAGTAGACCGACCGACAGACCAACATTAGGCTCGTTCTGGTTCCTTCCCCTCCCCACCATTGGAATACCGAGGGATCTTTTAGTATTTCTCCCACTTTCAGGAAATTAGGTGTTTAAAATTTCCTCTTTCTGTCACTCCTTGTCTTAGCATTTTCTTTTCTGTTGTCTACAGTATTCTTTCAATATGTCAGTCACCTATTTTTGTTCTCGAAAACTCTCCCAACACTCCTAATTTCTATAATATTATTATTTAGCAATATAAGCATTTTATATGCATGTGTTTTGTTGATATTTTATAATGATGTTTATATTTTATTTTGTTTTTGTAAATGGGGGTTCGATAAATTAGAAGTACAGCCTCAGCGTCCCCTTTGCATGGGATGCCTTTATTGTACAGTGACCGGCTGGTGGAGTGCTTTAAGTGTTACCATTAGGGTTGTTTCAATAAGATCTTTTATGCGGATCAAAGGTGAGTCCTCTTTCAACCAAGTTGTAGTCCTGTTTCGGCTCTTTGTAGTTCGCTGGACCCTATAAACAATTACTCTCCTTCTCCTCCTACCCCCTCACTTCCACCTGTATTCTGGAAGTACACAAGTCAGCATCATGTTTATCACAGTACAATCCTTTCAGACCGAGTCTATGGATCCAGGCATGGTTACGACTGTTCATTTACACACTAAGAATATACTTATTTATTTATTTATTGTGCGTGTGGTGTGCTATAAACCAGAAATTCAGAATGTAGGTCTGTAGGGGTGGGAATGAGTCAGTGCAACTGTACACAATGTGCGAACAAAGACTGGATCATTATTCACACCACGCTGGTTTTGTACCGTTAGTCAATGGTCCTGGTCGCCTGTCACAAGAATCTGCTCTCAGTTTATACAAGTACACACTATTTCATCCTTCTGTTGACTGCAACAGTTCATCCATACATTTCTACACAAAAACAACATAACACACAATATATTATATTCTTCAAAAACTTGCATGCTTGGATCCAGATTATCTGAATTGGTCTCCTGCGTCATCATGTTTGTTTGTAGATTATAGTCACACGACACTTTCGCATATAGGTGACTACTGGACCGATTTATACTGACACCAGCGGGCCAGTTGTTGGTAAAGGGGAAAATAATATGATCACACGTTGACCAATCCGGGATTCGAACCAGCGACCTTTCGGTTACTAGCAAGACGCTCTTGCTAGTAATGCGTCATCATCCAGAACCTACGGAATTTATAGGTAACAGAAACACCATAATTATGTACTGTAGTCTGCACTTTGTTGTGTTCACTAATCACTATATAGGTGTAGTATTTATTTATATATTTATTTATTTATTTAATCGTTCTTATATAGCGCTTTTCCAGCTCAAGAGCTGCTCAAGGCGCTGGCCGATACAGGATCTAACTCAAGCCGCCCGAGACGCCCACCCGCAGCCTTTGGGCGCATGGTCTGACGCCCGGACAACTGAGCACAATCCTGGGCAGCCAGGGATGGGGGAGAAGGACCTAGGTGCATGCTGGCTGTGTTCTTGTCACCGGCACTCACCCGTCTAGGACATGAGCGTCAGGATCTTTAAAGTTCGTTATGATGGAATGTATGCGACTAGACCTCGGTTTATACTCTCATCCGATAAGTAGGAAAACAGGAATAAAGTGTCTTTCCCAGGGACACAACACAATGGCCCGGCCAGGGCTCGAACCCGGGACCTTCAGATCCGCAAGCCGAAGCACTACCATTAGACCACATTAGCTCCTGCGCACTACCATTAGACCTCATTAGCTCATCTGGACACTGTGACGGGGACATCCGGGGACGTTAATCTACCATCGTATCGTATCGTATCTGAACACTGTGATTAGTTAGTTTAGTTGGGTAAATTAACGTCCCCGGACACGTTGTGTATAGAACCCTCATGGCTTCGCTCAGTGTCAAGCCAGTCCATTCTCGAATGTTGTCCTCCCACCTCTTTTTCTGTTTCCATTTTCTTCTGCCTCCTTGCACCGTGACTTGCAGGATGGCCTTTGCAAGGGCAAGTGCTCTGGTGACGTGGCCATGTCATCAGAGTTTCCGTTTCTTCACCACCGTGAGCATGTCATCGTTTTGTCCAATGGCTTGTGTGATGGTCAGTCGGATTTCGTTGCTGGTGATGTACGTGCTGGGTATAGAAAATGCCCAGAAGTCTACTGTAGCACCTCATCTCCATGCTTTGTATTCTTCTTTGTAGATCAGCTGTGATTTCACTTGGCATAAAATGGCCATTAGGCAGTGCGTAAAATATTATTAAATCAAAACAGACATAGCAAGTAATGTTGTTTTCGATGATGCAGAAGAATATTTTCCTGGTGACCCTGAGTAGGCCCTAATCAGGTGCTTTCAGCATGCCATAATGTGGTGGATGTTAGTGGGGTAGCTAGTTCTGTATTCACTTAAGTTCAATTCAGCAAATCTCTATTAAGCTTACCTATTACAGGGAGCAATAATAAGTAATAAGAAACCAAATTATTATAACCAGCAATATCGAGATCCTGTTGATTTAGACTAGGAGTGTTTTTGGTTGTTTCAGTCATTGACGATCAAAGATAGCCATGCTGATAAAGGTGTTGCTGATGCTGGGCCTAGTGGTGGTGCTGTGTCCCCACCACAGCCAAGGCCGCGTCATCAACTCCGAGAGAGTGAACGAGGCAATAGAGCAGGCGCCAGTAGAAACGCTGAAGGCTGAAGAGGATGATGAAGCTGAAGCTGAAGCCGAGTCGGAAGAAGAGGAGGAAGAGGAAAACGAAGAACAGGATGAAGAAGAGCCAACGCAAACACCTGCCCCTGAAGAAAAACCCGCGAAGCCAGTGGCAGTAGAAGCACCGGCTGAGGAGATCACTGAAGCTCCAGAAGCCACAGATGCCCCAGCTACGGATGCCCCAGTAGCTACGGATGCACCAGTAGCTACGGATGCCCCAGTAGCTACGGATGCACCAGAAACTACCGATGTCCCTGCAACAGATGCTCCAAAAGTTACAGATGCTCCTGCAACAGATGCTCCAGAAGCTACAGATCCCCCTGCAGTTACAGAAGCACCAGCTGCTCCTGTATCAGAGGCTCCAGAAGCAACAGATCCCCCTGCAATTACAGAGGCACCAGCTGCTCCTGCAACCGATGCTCCAGAAGCTACAGACCCCCCTGCAGTTACAGAGCCACCAGCTTCTCCTGCAACAGATACTCCAGAAGCCACAGATCCCCCTGCAGTTACAGAGGCACCAGCTGCTCCTGCAACAGATGCTCCAGAAGCCACAGATCCCCCTGCAGTTACAGAGGCACCAGCTGCTCCTGCAACAGATGCTCCAGAAGCTACAGATCCCCCAGCAGTTACAGAGGCACCAGCTGCTCCTGCAACAGATGCTCCAGAAGCTACAGATCCCCCTGCAGTTACAGAGGCACCAGCTGCTGATGGTCCAGGAGTTACAGATGCCCCAATGACTGCCCAGGCTGCGGCTGTAGCAGCAGAAGCAGCTGCAGAAGACGCCCTCGCGAAAAAGGCCGCAGCTCAACAGGCAGCCGCGGAAGCAACTGCTGCAGAGGCTGCCAGGCAAGCCGCAGAGGAAGTAGCCGCCCAAGCTGCAGCTGCCATGCAAGCCGCCGAGGCCCAGGCTGCGGAACTAGCTGCCGCGGCTGAAGCTGCCCGACAAGCCGCAGTAGCAGCAGCCGAGGAGGCCGCAGCTGCAGAAGCTGCCAGACTGGCAGCCCTGCAAAATGCCACAGAAACTGAGGAAGCTGCCACCGCCCTGCAGGCGGCAGCAGAAGAGGCCGCCATAAAAGCGCAGCAGGCTGCGTTCGCTGCCCAAGCTGCTGAAGAGAAAGCAGCACAGGCGGTAGCTGTCGCACAGGCAGCAGAGGAAGAAGCTGCCAGACTGGCGGCAGAAGAAGCAGCAGCCGCAAAAGCTGCCAGAAAATCTGCTATCAAGAAAGCGAAAGCCGAAGCAGCAGCAAGAAAGGCGGTGAAAAAGGCTGAAGCTTTGCTGCGAAAGGCCAGGGCAGAAGTAGAAAAAGCCAAGGCCGACCTCTCGGAGGCTGTGGAGGAGCAGGAAGAAGAAGAAGAAGAGGAAGACGATCCTGAAGAGAACGAAGATCTGAGGGATGCGCAGGTTGGTGTAGCCGCCGCACGTGAAGCTGTAGAGGAGGCAGAAGAGAAGGCAGAAGCAGCGGAGGCAGGATTAGCAGCAGCGAAAGAGCGTCTGGAGGCAACGAGGAACCAGTGAGGACAACGAGATAACTCAGTCATATCACTACATAGGTCAGTTTTGTTTTGTTTCATTGAATTTCTTCTTCTTCTTCTTCTTCTTCTTCTTCTTCTTCTTCTTCTTCTTCTTCTTCTTCTTCTTCTTCTTCTTCTTCTTCTTCTTCTATTTTAAAATTTGTATGTTTTATTTATTCATTGTTATCTGAAGAACGCAAGAAGATGACGATGTTTACGAAGACGACGACGACGACGACGACGATGATGATGATGATGATGATGATGATGATGATGATGATGATGATGATGATGACAATAATAATAATAATAATAATAATAATAATAATAATAATAATAATAATAAAATTAATAATAATAATAATAATAATGAAAAATATTGATGATGATGATGACGATGATGATGATGATGATAAGGAGGAGGATAGCTGGAATTTCTTCATTAGTAACAAACAAAAAGCAAATATTCTTTTGTAGGAAAAAAACTGTTTAAATTATAATTCACGCGAAGAGATACTATTTGCTTATACATTCATACACTTTTGTGTGTCTAAACAATTAATTTGCTAAATTTGAATCTAAACATCGTGTTCCAGCGCTCAAAAGGTCATCTGCTATAG
>CM072512.1:36221271-36231271 GCA_036898135.1 Oncomelania hupensis
TGTTGTTTCCTGTCGTCCGCCAGTAATATTTTGACACATTATTATAATTTGGGTAGTACTTATTTAAGCCTTGTGCTTTTGTGCGCCCTGATGTTTTGCCTTGTAATAATATCTGGTTTGTTTGTTGAATAAATTTATGTTAAAACAACGTTATCTCGCGAGTCTAGTCAATGGGCTCCTCGATACAGCCAGGGTGCTTCATTCAAAACGCAATACCCCGCTTGGTTAATGTAGAACAACGTCTAGGAGAATGGTACTCACGCACCGTTACGTTAATCAGCTGGGCGAACGTGCATAGCGCATATATTTTAAAGGAGATATGCAATTTACTGCAACCGCAGACGACATTTTGAACGATCTGACACGAAATTTAGATTCAAATTTCCCAAACACACAAGTTTTTATGAACATAATAGGAATCTCTTAGCGTAAATGAGTCATTTTTAAGTGTGTTTTTTTCTCTCTCCAAATTTTGAACTCGATCTCAGACGCACTTTAAGAGATAAGAGCGTAGGTAATTTGTCAACCATAAAAACAAAGAACAAAACAAAAATAATTAAAAGATAATAACATAAATCGACTGCTGAAAAAAACAAAGGGAAATAATAATAATAATAATAATAATAATAATAATAATAATAATAATAATAATAATAATAATAATAATAATAATAATAATAATAATAATAACAACAATAATAAAGCTGATTTATATAGCGCAGTTTTCCGATCTAAAATAAGGCACATTGCTCTTCACAGTAAAACCATTTAAAACATTTATTGTTTTTATGTGTATTATCTATAAATATAACAGGTTGGGGTGTATATTTTGTAACGCTCACCTATGGGAAATAAATTGAGTGCGATTACGTCCCATGTAATTTTGATTGTATTAGTAATTTACTAAACAGATATCATCATAAACGATTTTAAAGACGTTTACATTCAAGTAATTTTTCGTAAGTCGCAACAAGTAAGAACAGAATGATTCTGAATTCAATATTGAATTTTTGAAAAAAGATTGTATGAGCTGATTAAAAAAAATTCGGGTGGTGGGGTTTGGGGGGGGGGGTGAGGGGTGAGGGAGGATTCGTTTTGTTTTATAGGAAAGCTGGGGGAGGGAGGTTATTATTATTATTATTATTATTATTATTATTATTATTATTATTATTATTATTATTATTATTATTATTATTATTATTATATTTTTGGCTTGAGAAATTGTTTTGGATAATCATTGTTTTAAATTTGACTAAAAGGCGTTGTGTTGATCAGTTAGGAAGAGTAATGAGAAAGTGGGATCTCTGACATGCTAAGTCAAGTGTGAAACCAAAGCTATAAAACTACATATATAAAGCTACAAAGCAAGTTAAACACTAAAATAACGATACATAAATACTAAACTAGCAATAACATTAGCAGCTATTACTAAAATTAAACAGAACCAAAATGGCAATATTACGCCCACTACATTAAAAACAACATACAGATTTGCACAAAGAACAAAATGCAGTAGACAGAAGGGAAAGAAAGACAGACAAATACAGACGGACAGAAACAAAAAAAACATAGAAGCAAACAAACGAACAGACGAAACAAAAGAAAGAAAGAAAGAAACAAACAAAGAATGAGGAGGGACCCAAATAAAATAAGGCGAAAATGAATTATTATTATTATTATTATTATTATTACTATTATTATTATTATTATTATTATTATTATTATTATTATTATTATTATTATTATTATTATTATTATTATTATTATTAATATTATTATGACTATTATTATTATTATTATTATTATTATTATTATTATTATTATTATTATTATTATTATTATTATTATTATTATTATTATATGGCAAAGCTGAACGCATACATGACTATAGTCATTATTTTACAATAAGTACACAATTTTAAATTTTAAAATGTACAATTAATTACAAAATTTCCCGGGAAAAATTCGGTATGGTATTTATATTCCCATTGGCGGTCAGCTCTCTATTGCGGACTTTTGCACAGCGGTTAAGGACTGATTCTTCTCAGCGATCAAGGAAAATGACTCCCGCCCTTCCGCGTAGAAAATTGTCTAATGGTTGACTAGAATATTTATAGATAAAAAGTATATCTGTCATGTGGGCAGTTACAATCAAGTTATGGAGACTGAAATTAAACTATTAGACTTTTATTAAAAATCCGCAACGGAGGAAACCTACTCTATAAAGAACGCACAAAATGCGTATTTTTAGGGCAGGATGTGCATGGTCAGCTTCAAAATAAATAACGTTTAAATGTAAACAAAAGTCTGTCACAAATTTATTTTAAAAATAAATTAATAACTCGGTAATGATAATATTAAAGTAATAGGCTATACAAAAAAAAAGAAGATTAAAACTACTATTTCGTTTTTTAAAAATAGGAAAACAATTGAATACGAAACCATTTAAAACAAAAATGTCAGTTGCTTCTAATCGCCATTTCCGCTTCCGGTGGATCTAATCTTGGCTAGCTGTGCTTTGGCCTTTTTCAACTTCCTCCTCTCGCTCCTAAGTTGCTTTCTCTTTTCTATTAGATCTTCTCTCACATCGTTTTGCAGTTCGTCCCTCGTCTCAGCAAGTTCTTCCTTTTCTTCGCTGCTGAGATCGTCCTTTTTGGCCTTGGCCTGGAGTTCTTTGACGTCACGGATCATTTCGCGCGTGTCGGACACCAGTTCTTTCACATCATCGACAAGATCCTCCCTCTTGCGTTCCAGACCTCTGACATCCTGGCTGAGGTCTTCTTGCCTGTCGAGAATAATAATAATAATAATAATAATAATAATAATAATAAGAAGAAGAAGAAGAAGAAGAAGAAGAAGAAGAAGAAGAAGAAGAAAACAAAACCACACTAATAAATAAAGAAATAAGTTAGTTAGTTAGTTATTCATTGCTTACAGGGTCCAGCGGACTGCAAAGAGCCGAATCAGGACCATAAAATCAAGACCACAACTTCGCTGAAGGAGGATTCGCCCTGATACGCATTACAGATCTATTGAAACAACCCTAGTGGTAACACTGAAGGCACTCTACCAGCCGGTCACTTTAAAATAAAGACATCCCATGCAGGGGACGCTGAGGCTATACTCTAATTTATCGAACCCACGTTAACAAAACAAAATAGAATATAAACATCATTATAAAATATCAACAAAACACATACATATAAAATGCCTACATTGCCAAATAATAACATCATATGAAGCCCCAGTGACCACCTGGCAGAAAGCGTCCAATATAACCAAGCTGGTCCAACAGACCCCACACACAAATGAGGAGTTTTGTACCGGAAGAGTTTTCAAGAAAAAGGTAGGTGACTGGTCTAGCGAATAAGAAGATATTGATAGAACAGAGTAGGAATGAGGAAGAGCAAAGGAGAAAGACAGCGACAGTGGGAATTTAAAGCACTACATTTCCAGAAAGTGGGGATATTATTTATATTGAAACCCCAGGCACTCCCACGGGGGATAAATAAATAAATAAATAGTATGGATAAAATTAATGGAGAAGGACGAGGAGGAGAAGAAGAAGTAGAAAAAACATTAAAATTACATTAAATGAAGTGAAATAAATAAATAAAGAAAGAAATAAATAAATTAATAAATAAATATAAACTGCTTAACATAGTTGTCTGTGGAAAGATTATCATGTCACCATACGTAATAACCTACAGCAGGAAATGAATCAATGTACTGATTAAGGCTGCTCACCCCAAGAAAAAAGTAAGGAAATACAAGAGCAGCAGCAGCAAGTACAGCAACAACAATAACCAGGACGGCAACGACAAGAAAGACAAGAACAATATGAATGATCTCCATTATTCGAGATCGTGGGGGTGAGAAAGGGAGGGGGGGTGGGGGGTGGACTGCACTGTCAAGAAAAGCGATAGCTTTCGATAGTTTTTTTTTGGCAACAAAATAATTATGCAGACCACTACGAACACCATCAACAGCACCATCAACAACAACATCAACAACAACAGCGTGGTTTTGTTGTTGTTGATAACAAAAGAGTTTACCTTTCTTCTCGTTCGGCCTCCAGCTCTTCCCTTTGCTCTATCAGCCGTCCACGTATCTCTTTCCTCTTCTCCATCATCGCCTTAAATTTATCTTTTTCTTGCCTTTCCCGAAGCGCACGCAAGAACAGCTCCGTCAAGGAGACCTGCAAGCATCATGGTCTTTAGTGTGGCTTTCTGCTTTTAACTATGCTTATGTATTATATAGTTACTCGTACAGTGAAAGCCATGGCGGCGTTTCTGTTGAAAATGATGATTGTTGTTTAGTATGATTAAATGTGTGGTCATCAATCATGTTGCAAAGTGACAATTTTAACAAACAAATCTGACGCAGCTTTGTATAGATTCCCTTCCCTCTCCACCACCACCACCATCATCATCATCATCATCATCATCATCATCATCATCATTTCTCTCTCTCTCTCTCTCTATCTCATCCGCCTCTCTCTCTCCCCCCCTCTCTTTCTTCTTCCCCTCTCTCTCAAACCCGGTACATTAGTCATCGCCATTAAGTACAGATTAATTTACCCGATCAGATTCCTATACTATTTCGTGCACACATTTGGATTGCTATAACCATCCCCACCTTTATCACAGATACCACCGCCACCACCTCCACCACCACCACCATCATCATCATCATCATCATCATCATCATCATCATCATCATCATCATCATCATCATCATCATCATCATCACCCCGATCACCACCACCAACGCCGCCATCATCACCATCATCATGCAATACTCACCTGCACTATATTTTCTTGAACCTCTATCGGAACTCTGCCGACAGTGGGCCGCGGTGTGGTAGGTTTGTCAGGCCTAACTGGGGGGTCACTAGGAATCTTCACGTCAGTGTCACTCCCAGGACGGGATGTTGGCTTACTGGGTGAAACTGGCTCCGGTGTGCGCATTGGTGGTACCGGTTTGGGTCTGCGCGTTGGTGGTACCGGTTTGGGTCTGCGCGTTGGTGGTACCGGTTTGGGTCTGCGCGTTGGTGGTACCGGTTTGGGTCTGCGCGTTAGTGGTGCCGATTTGGGTTTGCGCGTTGTTGGTACCTGTTGCGGCTTGCGTGTAGTAGGTACTGATGTTGGTTCGCGCGTCGTTGATACCGGTCTTCCTGTTGGTGTAACAGGTTTTACCGGTTTGAGAGGTACTGGCTGTTTTGTGACTGGCGAGAATGCGGTTACCCTAGGTGCAGATGGTGTGGATGGGTCTGGTTTTGTTACCTTTATAACAACAGGCACGGTCCTATCCACAAAGAAAGGGACAGTCACACGTCGCGTCACCTCTGTCGGGAAGGTCACAGTTCTCGCTACAGGAACAGTGACAGTCCTGACAATTTCCGTTGGGACTGTCCTCACTACTTCGGTTGGAACTGTTCCAACAATCTCTGTAGGGATGGGTTCTATTGTGGGATCTGCTGTTGTTACAGGTTGTGTTACAGGGACAGTTCCAGTTACATCAACGAGAACTGTTACATTTCGTGTTACATCAACGGGAACTGTTACATTTCGTGTTACATCAACGTAAACTGTTACATTTTGTGTTACATCAATGGTACCGGGAACTGTACGGGTTACATCTATAGGAATTGTTCGAGTTACATCCACGGGAACTGTTACATTCTTTGTGACATCGGTGGGAGCGGGAACAGTACGTGTTATGTCTACCGGTACTGTTCTCGTTACATCGACCGGAACAGTTACAGTTCGTTTTACCCTTGTGGTACCGGGAACGGAACTTGTTGTTTCGGGTACAGAAGTTGTTGTTTCGGGTTCTCTCAGAGGTTCTGTTACTCTTATCATCACGGGCACGCTCCTCGTTACAAAGAAAGGAACTGTTACTCGTCGCGTCACTTCCGTTGGGAACGTCACGGTTCTATCCACTGGAACAATAACCGTTCTGATCACTTCCGTTGGGATAGTTCTCACCACCTCGGTGAAAACTGTTCCAATAATCTCTGTAGGAACAGGTTCCGTCGTCGGTGGAGCTGTTGTACTGGGCTGTGATACAGGGACAATTCTTGTAACATCAAAGGGGGCTGTTACATTTTGTGCTACATCTACTGGAACTGTAACCGTGCCTGCAAGGTCTATTGGAAATGTTCGGGTTACGTCAACAGGAATTGTTACATTTCGTGCTACATCTGTGGGAATTGTAACAGTACGTGTAACGTCTACTGGGACTGTTTGGGTTACGTTAACAGGACCTGTTACATTTCGTGTTACATCTGTGGGAACTTTAACAGTTCGCGTTACATCGACAGGAACTGTTCGGGTTACGTCAACAGGGATCGTTACACCTCGTGTTACATCTGTGAGGACGGGGACCGTTTGTGTTACGTCTACTGGAACTGTTAATTTAACATCTACGGGAACTGTTACATTCCGTGTTACTTCTGTGGGAACGGGAACAGTTCGCGTTACATCCACAGGAACTGTTCGAGTTACGTCAAAGGGAACGGTTACATTTCGTGTTATATCAATGGGAACAGGAACGGTACGCGTTACATCTACTGGAACTGTTCTTGTAACATCTACTGGAACTGAATCTGTTGCATCCGTTGGAGGAGAATCGGTTCTCGTTACCATAGTGGTTACAGGAACAGTTCTAGTCACTTCTATCGTAACTGGTACAAGCCTGGTGACTTCAATCGGTACAGGAACGCGTCTGGTCGCCTCGGCTGTCACGGGAACAGTACGCGTGACATCAATGGGGACAAATTTAGTCACTTCTATCGGGACCAGCTTGATCACCTGTTGGACGGGGGATTTTGTTATAGGGGTGTCCGTCGTAGTGGTCACGTCAAGGGCTCGGTCTACTGTCCTGTTCATCTGTTTGGCCAGTTCGTCAACTGCACGTTGCAACGCTGCCTGGCTCTCGCGTATCTTCTGCTGCACTGAGGTCTGTGTTTCGTTTACCTCATCTCGCAGTGTGTCCTGGGTTTCTGCGATCTCATACCGTATCTTCTCTTGAGTCTCCTCTACCTGCCATTGCAAACAAAAAGATTATAGTCACAATGGCTTTACTCATTAATAGAAGGAAAGGCCTACCTAGACCTACCCTCCAGATCACAGTGGAAAGATATTGGGGGTAGGGAGGGGGTATGTGGGGGTGATGAAAGGGATATGGAGAGCAATACAGATGCAGTGGTATCCATTTGCAGATACCCAGATTCTTGCGCACAGCCGCAAATGATTGAGAACAACGGTGTGCCGCCTTCATTTAAAAGACACCCCACGACTCTTTACGGATTCAAAAGATTTGTAAGATGCGGCAATATAGACTATTACAGACAGATCATCGAAAGAGCAAATAGGTAAGCATGTTACTGACAATTACAGGACGGACTTACCCCTTCCAACAAGATTCCTTTAGTCTCTTCCACTTCAAGACGTAGAACTTTTTGCGTGTCCTGAACCTCCTGCGTCAGATTTTCTCGCGTTTCCGCCACCTCCTGTCTGACCACCTGCTGAGTCTTCTTCACCTGCCTGCGGAGAACATCCTGAGTCTTCCTGATCTCTTTCCTCAGCAGATCGTGTGTGATGAGAAACTCCAGCTCTGACATCACCTCGTCCAGGGAATCTGTGTCCTTGATAGATGTGGTGGCAGTCTCCAGTGAGACGGTCTCCGTAGTAAGGTCGAAATAGTCGTCATAGAGCCCTCCCACTGACGTAGTTGTATCAAAACCGAAAAGCACCGTTTCCGCGTTAGAATCGTCAGTTGTCTCTCCTGGCAGACTGAGCTCTTGCGTTGTCTTGCCTGCTTGAAGTTCCGTTGTCGTTGTGTTTACCTCGTCCGTTGAGTTCGAACTCAACGTTGTGTTTCCGAAATTGAGAAAATCGTCTGCTGTTGATGCTATAGTTGTTTTCCCTGCCGGAAGTTGCGCCTGAGTGATGTCCCTTTTTCTAGTGACTCGCGATTCATGTTTTGTGCCTGGTTTTGCCAGTCCTGGCGTCGCCTTGATCTCTGGCCCTTCCTGTGCCTCTGGTCGGGTGAGGTTTTCTTTCTGAGCGCCTCTGCCCCGTTGAGCTTCAGAGACTTCTTTGGGCCGAGCGGTCATCACACTTGCCACGACCACCAGGCCAAAAACGAGGGCTCCTATCAACTTCATGCCTAACGCCTTCGCCTGTAGGGGATAAAATCACAACTGACTCTAAAAAAGATGCATGTTAATTTTGATAAAATACTGCAAGTCTCAACACCTTGCTTAGTTTTCGAGATTATGATTCTCTTATTCAGAAAAGATAGGTGATGGAAATTCAAGATGGGAAATATAGTTCGCTAGGAAGCAGTTCATTTTATGCATTACACATACAGATTAGAAGGATCAAGTTACTCTTTCAACCGAGGTTTGTTTTTCTAGGAAAAAGCTGCTATTACGCCTTCACCATGGGAGGGGACCTGGAATTTCCCGATAAAAGGAAACAATAAAGTGTCCAACCTTCCTCCTCTCTAAAAAAACAAAAAAAAACAAAAACAAAAAAACGTGAATGACAAAGGATTAGAGACATTAACATGCATTGTGAAACATTAACCATCCTTCTACAACTCTTTAACTCTTTTACCCAGATCACTGTTTCCTAAAACTGTACAAGCTCTTGCCCTATTCCTTAGCACATTCAAAATCGAAAATGCATCGTTTTGAACCACATGGAACGAAGCAGCGTGCCTTATAGTAGAATAACATAAAATTAAACAAAACAAGCAATAGCAATAAGAAGCAATAGCAATGAAATCTCTCTTTTTTGTAAACAAAATGTAGAAAATATATGTATCGCACTCAAACACAATAAACAGTGTAACATTGATTGGAGGAGAAAAAAAAACAAACCCAAAGAAGATGAAAAGAAACCCAAAACAAAAGACAACATAATGGAACACAAACCAACAGAACAGGGGCAATTTCAGAACCTATAGATTTGTTTTTACATTGTATTTTTATTTTGTTTTCTTATTTTATTTATTTATTTCACAATGTGTGAAGTATCTCTAAGGTGAAATGATGTTTAATATAATAAAATAAACAAAGAAATATTTTGTAAACACTCAATCACAATAAAAATTATATGACTGACGAAGAAGAAAGAAAGAAAGACAACAAACATAAAACATATCAAACACACACAGGAAACGAAGCACACAGGTTTTATAACAATTAATTTTCTGCTCCTAAACGAAGTGATTTCTTGTGAGAGAAATTATACATAAAACGGACTTGATTCGTAATTAGAGAGAGAGAGAGAGAGAGAGAGAGAGAGAGAGAGAAGCAACCCAAAAGACAACAACAAGACGCACTCACCTCCAGGGTTCAAGTCCAGACAGTAAGGACTCCCATCAGTAAGTGCCGTTAGAAGGTAAAGAAGGATAGATATGCAACTGAGCAGTCGTGCATGAGAGAACAGTTTGCTGTTTGAGGACACAACGAAGCAAGTCCATTTCTGGAACAAGTCGTGAGATTTTACTAGTAGAACACGATGAGACGCACGTAGAGTGTCAATTTTGTTGTTCGATGACATCACGAGGCAAGTCCATTTCTGGTCAAAGCATGAGATTTTACATTCTTCTAGAACACACTGATATGCATATAGACTAGAGTGTGAATTTGGACAGCAAAGTTTCATTATAGGTGATAATATTGCGAGAAAAGTTGGGTCCTACATAAAATAAAATAAAAAATGCAAACAGTCACAGATATTCAGGCACGATTGTGTAGAATCGTGACTGAAGTCGGTCACGATTGTCAGTTTGACACCAATTCAAACTGATCACGTGTCAGCTGATCTTTGCTCGAGTGTTTTGAGGACACTCAAACAACGATGAGACTGACGCCAATTACTAAAACATTTCCTCAGTGCCTGTTGCCCACTTACGGAATGAGGCTTATCAGGGCACTTGCTTCTTCAGATGCGAATAAAAACTGAGGTTTCTTGCAATGCAT
>CM072512.1:36233771-36271271 GCA_036898135.1 Oncomelania hupensis
CTGTCTCTCTCTCTCTCTCTCTCTGTCTCTCTCTCTCTCTCTTTCTCTCTCTCTCTCTCTCTCTCTCTCTCTCTCTCTTTCTCTCCCTGTCTGTCTCTGTCTCTGTCTGTCTCTCTCTCCCCTCTCTCTCTCCCATTCTCTCATTCTTTCACAACTGGCTGCATTTGCTTAATCATTTTCAAAATTTGTTTGATTTGTAGCTAGCTATCAGCTATGCATCATTATTTTTTTAAGAATTGTTTTTAGCCCTCGAGTCTTCTGTGCATTGCTGCAGTCATTAATTTTGTTCCGCTGTCAACTGGTTTCACCGGAGTGCAAAGCTGATAACGCAAACTTATAATATTTTGCAATACATTTATACAAATGAGAGCGCGAAATAATATTGTATTTATTATTTGAACATTTAAATTTTAATATACAACAAAATAATTAACAGCTCAATGCGCAGTAACTACATTGTCCTCTTTAGTTTAATTTAAATTGTACAGTGTATATTGTTAAAATAAGAGCTGTTATGCTTATTTGTTTTTACATTAAACATTAATTTTTTTGATATCTCACTCAGAAATTGCTGTTAGCTTTTCGGCCTAACTTTAACAATCTACCACGAAAATCTCGACAAAACCTGGAAAGGAAGGTGTCTGATCGAAACCCGTTGCTTGGCTGCACTTTTAGCGATCCATGTGCTGTGAGGGTAAAACCACAACTACACCTAATGAAAGTTTAGTTTGCAACACCTTAAAACAGCAACTTTGCTTAGAGGCTCGTCTCTTGAACTCACTTAGGAATACGCTCTACTGTATATAAGTGGTCAGAGCGCATGACTTGTGTGAGTGCGTCTTGGGCGACGTGGGTTCGAATCCTGACTTCAGCAAACTATTTTGTGATTGCTGGATATTACGAGCCAGCGCCTTGAGAAGCTCTCTGAGCTTGTAAGTGCGCTATATAAGAGAAATCTCTTTCTTTCTTTATAGAAATAATAATAATAATAATAATAATAATAATAATAATAATAATAATAATAATAATAATAATAATGCATTAGGGGCCTACAAGAGTGAGTGCTGGTCACTGGCATCATGGACAGAAACGTTGAAATGTGCATTTGACAGGTTGTCTGTACCCGACAGTTGCCCTACCCGGAAACTTATTCCAGGTTGGATTCCGTTGGGTGGCAATACAGATTTGGGTACCGGCCATCCTAACGTTGTTCGAATCTTTGGAATGTCATAGTAAAGTTGTTAATTACAAAAATTATTTACTGAAGTTTGAAAGTTTAGTTTGAAGATTCTTGGTTAGAAGGTCAAGTCTGTCATGAATTAACAACTTCTGTGCGAACAGCAACTTATTGCCATAGAATAATAAAAGGTTTAAAAGATTACAAAGAAAAAAAAAGAGTTTATAGTCCTGTGCCTGTATTCTCACACGCACTTGACATAGCTGTTGCCGAGCAAAAGTTCAAACAGCAGTTTGTGTTTTTTTCCCCTCAGCTTTATTTTGTTTTATGTACTTACAGTATTGGTTTACTTATTGTTGTATTGATTGATTGATTTAGTGGCTGTCATCCTTTCTTCGTCTTTTACCCCTTTCTTTAATTTTTTTAAATGCTGCTTATTTCATTAGTTCTTTTTGCTGTCTTTTCCTTCCACCCTCCCTTTCTTCATTTCTGGTTCTTAAGCTCTTGCTTTTACATTTCTTTGCTACTTTTCTTCGTTTTCCGTCGTTGGTTAACTAAATCTTTCTCACAACCACACACACACACACATGTTCATAAAGAGAGAGAGACAGACAGACAGACAGAGATACACACACACGGATAGAGACACCGAAAGAGAGACAGACAGGGAGAGAGAAACAGATTGATTTTGATTGATTTATTGTTGCTTTAGGTCCAGCGGACTCTTCCGAGCCAAATCAGGACCGGACAACCCCCGATCCGCATAAAAGATCTGCCGAAACAACCCTAGTGGGAAAATTGAATGCCCTCCACCGGCCAGTCACTTTACAATAAAGACATCCCACGCGGGGACGGCTGAGGGTTGACCTCAACTACGCGAACACCCCGGTTACAAAAACAAAATAGAATACAACCATATTTATAAATCATCAAAAAAACACATACATATAAAATGCCTATAGTGCGAAATAATACAATCATAGGAAGCCCTAGTGACCACCCGGCAGAAAGCGTCCAACACTCCCAAGCTGATCCAACAGACCTCATACACAAACAAGGAGTCTTGTCCAGGAAGAGTTTTCAAGAAAAAAGGTAGGTCATTGATCTAGCGAAGAAGAAGAAAGTATAGCAGAGTGATAGGACAGATCAGGAATGGGAAAGAGCAAATAATGAAGACAGCGACAGTGGGAATTTAAAGCACTAAATTTCCAGAAAGTGGGGATACTATTTATACTGAAACTCCCGGCACTCCAACGGGGGGAACTGTTGCCGCAGTGAAGTAGTCATGCCTACAAAGGCAAGACAGGTTTTCAACTGGGGCTTTCACTGTTCCCTTTATAGGTTAGAACAATCTACAGTGACAAGATTGCTCATGACCCCAAGGGTAGAGAGAAACAGATAGACAGTCAAACGGAGAGAGACATAGAGACACCAGACAGACACATAGATGGAGAGACGGACAGAGAGACAGACAGAAATAAAGACAGACAGGGAGACAGACAGACAAACTGTGGGGGACGTCGATACGCGCACACTCAAATGTTAATAAATAAATAAATAAATAAATATTTTAAAAATAAATAAATAAATAACCGCTTGTAGAGATGCAAACAAATCAATATTAAAGGGTCGGGCATCAAGGATGGTTGTTAATGAATTGGATTTTTTTTAATTTGGAGATTTTTCTTGGTTACACATTAAAATATGTTGTAGTGTACAATCGTTGCTTAAACTGACCATTTAATGTTGAATATAAGGCGTTCTTTCTTTGTTGTGTAAACAAACGATTGTAGCTAATATACACTACTTTCGTCACAGAGCTTTTTATAAAAAAAACACAAAAAACAAACCATCCTTGGTGCTAATAATAGGCGCAAGAAACAAAATGAATATATAGATTATATTAAAACCGTACTTTTGAAATACACCATTTGTCTAATAGTCTATCACATATGTGAATAGAGGTTAAATTAAATAATAAATACTTTTGAAAGAGATTATACGATTTATGTTTTGGTATTTTGGTTTAATCATAAAGATAATGCTGGGGCACCAGCTACTGTGAATTTAAAAGAAATTGGGTCGCTGAAATGTGTGATTTTGCGACCCTTTAATGTAAAAAAGCAACGCCAAATCAGTTTGTTTTAAGAACAATACTCATTTATGAACAAACCATTTATTTTCTTTGATGCACATCACTTTTATTTCTGAGAAGAAAGTAATTTATCACAATAAAGACATCACTGCCATTAAAAAAAATGTACATCAACGGTGTGTCAAACATACCTGAATAAAATGTATGCTACAACGTCAACCACATTTCAAAGGGGCGAATTTGCACATTAAAATTTTGAAAAAACAAACAATAAAAAATATACAATATGGTGTGGAAATTCACTCATAAGGTAACACAAATGTTTATTATGCCACCAGATTATTTTAACCATATAAAGGGCAAATATAACATGTGATAAAACAAACAACAATTCCTCAACATTGTACGAGAGCACCTCCACCCCAATGCTCCCCTTCATACACAGAACTTAAATAGCCCAATACTTGTGTTATGCCAATTTGGGTATGATCTCAAAGGTGAAGTTTTTACGTAAAACTTACTAGTTGTGCTTAAAATAACAAATACAGCAACAACAAGACATGACAAGACCCTGGGGTGATGACAGCTCACACATGTGGTATTCACACTCGTTTCACCATTCATGTCATTTGTTTCAAAAAGTCATATATTTAATACGTTACAACATAGTAGGTGTACATTCAATGGTGCAACAATTAGCTGTTTACAGAAACATTTGATTGAGACAAGCAATAATAATAGTCATTTTGCTTTCGAAAGCCCGTTTAGAAGCCAGCGGCATTCTCCAATGCTAACAGTTTCTCTGCAAGGGACGAAAAGGGCTAACGTAGGTGTGTGATTGAACACGTCACTGAGAGGGTTTCTTCAGCACCCGGTTGCTCCAGCTTCCTCCCTCCATTGACATTAGTATGGGACGCATGCAGTCAATTTATATTTATTGCAAAGTATAAAACTAATTTTCTTTCCGTTCTCTCACACTAGTAAATGCAATCTTATTTCCCTGCGTTTACACCATCTCATTAATTTAGAGTAATGAATGTGTGTGGGTTTGTTGTGTATGCAAGAGTGCGTGTAACATTGCAGCGTGTGTCGTATGTTGGTTACAGGTCGCCGCTTACTGAGTCTTATATAGGAGAAAAGCACGTGCGTATACATCAGCCATTATTATTATTATTATTATTATTATTATTATTATTATTATTATTATTATTATTATTATTATTATTATTATTATTATTATTATTATTATTATTATTATTATTATTATTATTATTATTATTATTATTATCTAAACATAACCAGCTCAAACCTTAACTCGAACACTTTTTTGTTGTTGTGAATGGCGTTATTCATTAATAATTTTGCTGAGGAACTACGTTTTACCGTTACAGCACCTGAGCTAAACTGGTACAATTTGAGTGTGTGTGCGTACGACACCCAATATTATAATTTACACCCGCAATCATCAACAATCATCTTCATATAAGCAGTATAAAACACGATACAGCAATTTACTTTCGGCGATACACAACAATGGCGAGAACAATTTTCCATCGTCAACGTCTCAATTAGGGATAAAATAAATTAGAAAATTGTGTGAGAAACTGTTCCTTCCTGTCCCATACCCACACCCCTCCCCCGTCTCCTCTATTCCAACCTCACCACTCCCCCCTCCAATCCACCTTAATCAGACATATTCACAAGTAAGAAGGCCGCAAAAATAAAAATAATTAAAAACATTTATCAGTGCCCTTTCATTATATCTAATATATTACGGTGAGTCGGTCTATGAACCGTAGGCAGTCTGGCCAGTGGTAATCCAATCAGTTACTGAATCATATCACACAGCATGGCGTATTTTCAGCAGACACTAATGAGACCTACACTAGAAATGCTGTAGATTTGCCGGCGCTTCTGAGCACAGGCACCCGTATCTTACTACTACTACTACTAGGCTACTACTACTACTACTACTACTACTACTATACTACTACTACTACTATTACTACAACTACCACTATTACTACTACTACTATTACTACTACTGCTGCTGCTGCTATTACTACTACTACTACCCCTTGGGGTCATGAGCAATCTTGCCACTGTAGATTGTTCTCACCTATAAAAGGAAAAGTGAACGCCCCAGTTGAAACCAATTCACTGCGGCAACAGTACCCCCGTTGGGGTGCCGGGGGTTTCAGTATAAATAGTATCCCCACTTTCTGGAAATTTAGTGCTTTAAATTCCCACTGTCGCTGTCTTCCTCATTTACTCTTTCCCATTCCTGCTCTGTCCTATCACTCTGCTATACTATCTTCTTCTTCGTTAGATCAATGACCTACCTTTGTTCTTGAAAACTCTTCCTGGACAAGACTCCTTGTTTGTGTATGAGGTCTGTTGGATCAGCTTGGGAGTGTTGGACGCTTTCTGCCGGGTGCTCACTAGGGCTTCCTATGATGTTATTATTTAGCAATATAGGCATTTTATATACATATATGTTTTGTTGATAATTTATAATGATGTTTGTATTCTATTTTGTTTTTGTAACCGGGGGTTCGAGTAGTAAAGCCTCAGCCGTCCCCTGCGTGGGATGTCTTTATTGTAAAGTGACTGGCCGGTGGAGGGCATTCAATTTTCCCACTAGGGTTGTTTCAGCAGATCTTTTATGCGGATCGGGAGTTGTCCGGTCCTGATTTGGCTCGGAAGAGTCCGCTGGACCTAAAGCAACAATCAATCAATAAAAAAAAATACTACTACTACTACTACTACTACTACTACTACTACTACTACTACTACTACTACTACTACTACTACTACTACTACTACTACTACTACTACTACTACTACTACTACTACTACTACTACTACTACTACTACATTCTCCTTGTGAATGTTTAAGAGAACAATAAAGTGTTGTGTATTCGGTATGGACTCCATTGACATTCCGATACGGGCGCCTGTGCTTCTGAGTTAGTAGCGTTGTCTAGTAGCGCCCCTCTCACTCGTAATACAGAGCAAGAAGGGGCCCACGCTGAGTATCTAGTTATGCCGCGCGATACTTGCGTAGGACTAGGTTATTAGAAGCCTTAGTCTGCTGTGACTGCATATGCCTACAACGAAGAATACAAAGCATGGAGATGAAGTGCTACAGAAGACTTCTGGGCATTTCCTATACCCAGCAAATCGCCATCGACGAAGTCCGACAGACCATCACACAAGCCCATGGACAACACGATGACATGCTCGCAGTGGTAAAAGCAGCGGAAACTCCGATGGTATGGCTACGTCACCAGAGCATCAGGTCTTGCAAAGACCAACCTGCAAGGCACTGTGCAAAGGAGGCAGAAGAAGTGGGAGACAGAAAAAGAAGTGGGAGGACAACATTCGAGAATGAACTGGCTTGACACTGAGCGAAGCCATGAGGGTTGCTGAGGACAGAGAAAGATGGAGTACGCTGGTTAAACAATCATCTGTAATGCCCCAACGACTTTCGAGTAACGGGATAGGATAGGACCTGAAGTCGTGCCATCTGAGTCCAAGTACGACGTATGCCTGAACTTTGCTCGGACACTCTGTATGCTTCTGTATATGCCAGCCAACACACCAGCTTATGATCAGAATAATATATAGATGCACGGTCATGTTCAACGGCTCCATTTCGAAAGCTTTGTTTACTTTTGGCAAAAAAAACAAAACGGGTTTACTCTTTAATCCGCATTGTTATTACATGAAACAATGATAAAGTGGGCCTTCGTTGCTCAAACCACCTGCTAACGTTTAAATTTTCCATTGTGGTCTGACAGGGAGTGGTTTCCTCAGTTTAACCGCCCACCAGTAGGCTACCATAGCCGTGCCATCTTTGCCCCTGTTTCTGAATAAACCATGGTTAAATATTATTAACCTTCATCGCGAAATTTCCAGGATTTTCGTACAGCGCCCCCTACAAAATACGGTGATCACAAAATTCATCTTATTAATACTACTACAATAGGAGACCGTGATTATGAATTTGAAGTAATGTTTAAAACATGTACTTATAAAGCACAGTGCCACAATAACACACAATAATTTGTCATCAAATAATTCATACACTAAGATAGCAACCATAGTGTATTTACAATGTACAGGATTGTACTCCTTTTATAAAATAAAACTATACATAGAGTATTTACGATGTACCCTCTTTTTTTTTTCGAAACAAAACATAGTGTATTTTGGCAATGTACCTTTTTAGAAAACAATACACACAATCATACAAGGTTACATAGTCATAATCAATTGAACATTTATTTTGATATGCTCGGAGGAAGTTTAGGTGGTGGCACAAAAGACTTCATGGCATCATGCAGACTATAACAAAGTGTTTATATTAACATAGGGACATCAGTCTACAACATGAGTCAAGTGCGAAAAAGGCTCACATTACACTTCATAACACTTCACATATAGTACACACAACTGTGGAAAAAAAAACTACATTCACAAAGGAACAATAAGCTCTGTAGTACACGAACGAAAGCTTATACGCTTATATCGTATGTAGTCTCGTACACAAAAATGAACAGCAAGATCAAACACGTTAGTTCAGTGCCAACAAGCCATCTCTTTATCATCCAGCTGCCCTTTCACATTCACCCATTCAAAAATCAGTCACCAGCAAGCCCGCCATCCATTTAACCATCCAAATATCTATCAAATCATCCAATCATCCACATTCTCGTCGGTCTGTGTACGTAATCTGCAGTTTGATGTAAGGAAGAGGTTGATCTACAACACTAATTATTAGAAATAGTATGATTAAAATTACCATTATTCTCATTCGAGTCACTCTCGTTCTAACCCGTGCACCATTAATGTTCTAACCCGTGCACCATTAATGTGGTCTCTCTCTCTCTCTCTCTCTCTCTCTCTCTCTCTCTCTCTCTCTTTTTTTTTCTCTCTCCTTCTTTCTCTCTCTCCAGCTCTCTCTCTCTCTCTCTCTCTCTCTCTCTCTTTCTCCATCCTCCCCTTCCAACACTCACACTCTTCCCTCTCTACTCCACACCCATTTGGGACTCTTTCTTTGTCACTTCCGGTTGCTGTCAAGGTTGATTTCCCGATTTGGGCTTCTGTCTGGCCCGTAGAGATGTTTGCCTTGTCCCAGAAAATGTGGCGTAAGTAATTAAGTCACACACGTTGCATCAACACGTTCGACAAGCACAGGCCTGATCAATTCCACGTATTCTCCATCTCCCTCCCTTAGCCATTGCAATGCCATCCAACCCCCCTCCCCCACCCCCCATGACAAACACACCCACCAACACTCTCTTCCTCTCCCCTCCCCTAGGTGGTGAATCTGCGTAGTTCATAGAGCCCCAATCAAAATAATCAGAATGCATATAATTATACATTTGCATACAGCAGGTGTATTGACCGTCAGCCAGGTTATACTGTTGGCTGATGTTGCCTGTGATATACTTTGAAAGCCGCGCCCGTTGTTTGCTAAAGCGCCAGGGAATTAAGGATGTTCGTTTGTGTGTGTGTGTGTGTTTGTGTGTGTGTGTGTGCGTGTGTGTCTGTGTGTCTGTGTCTGTCACAATGACTCAATGTGTTTACTTAAGAAATTGCAACGTTCTCACATAGAGTTGCTCAAACCCTAAGCTTGGAATTGTATATGATTAGAGTAAAGGTTGACTAAACAACTTTTTTTTTTAAACTGTGGGGGTAAAAGTTCAAGATCCTTGAAAAAAAAGACGCTGTCAGTCTTCCGTCGCACCCAGCTGACCAGCCAATCTGTATTGAGAAACTCTTCAGTCTTTGACAATCAGAATGTTCTCTCGAACTCTTTCCTTGCGATGGCGCAACTGCAAAATATAAAGACCATGGAAATCTCGTTAATAATGCTGGGTAAACCTTATCCTGACGCTTAGCTGGCACCTTTTATCTTTCACTCTTCCATCCTCCCCCCACTCCACACATACAAATAACTACTCTTCCTCCCTCCACCCACCCTCCGCTCTCTCCTCACCTCTCGTTGAGTGGCGCAACTGCCTAGTATTCGGGACACGCATCAAATTACGAAAACGACAAATATAATATAGTCAATTTTGGTGGTGGGGAAAACTTTCGTTAGGACATCGACGCGGAGCTGTTTACACTGCTTAGCTGAGACTGCGAGTCTTAAGTTCGTTCGCCTCTACCCTAGTAGACGCTAATGTCGGTGGAAAATAAAAAAAAACAAGAACGCCTTAGATTATCGACACTGGCTGATCAGTCCCAACCCTATTAATAGCAAGCGTTGTGCACGTACAGTACAGGTACTGCGCAGTAACCGTTGAAATGAATGCATATCAAAATTATGTTGAAAATAAAATATAACATCGTTAATTTTGAAGAAGAAACAATAATTATACCTGGAGCATCGACACCATTAACCGGTCCAACCCCTCTCTCCTTGGCGGCGTAATTGAGTGGTACTCAGATTACACTTATGAAATCAAGGCTATCAATTGTTTTAATCTGCTGTGATTTTAACCATCTCTAGACGAAGTTGGCGTAATACTAGCCAACGAACGCAAAACAAACAATGGTGTTGGATTACGTTTGTTCTAATAATCACAATGACATTTAATTGCGATTTAAAAAAATAAAAATTAGAACATTGACAGTAAGCTATAGGTCCGACAGACCCTAACACAAGCGATAGGACAACATGATGACATGCTCACAATGGTGAAGAAACGGAAACTCCGATGGTATGGCCACATCACCAGAGCATCAGGTCTTGCAAAGACCACCCTGCAAGGCACGGTGCAAGGAGGCAGAAGATGGAGACAGAAAAAGAGGTGGAATGACAATATTCAAGAATGGACTGGCTTGACACTGAGCGAAGCCATGAGGGTTGCTGAAGACAGAGAAAGATGAGTAAGCTGGTTAAACGATCATCTATGGTGCCCCAACGACCTTCGAGTTACGGGATAGGATAGGATTGGATAGGATAGGATACAGGTCTCATCTCATACCCACCCCCTCCCTCCAATCTTTCCTCCACTCCCACCCCCACCCCACCCCCACCCTCGTCCAGCCTACATCTCTCCAGGGTAGGGCAACTGCGTGGTTGTCCGAATACACACGTACACGTCACAGTATTATAATGGAAAAAAAATAGGGTCAATTTCGGTGAATGAGGAAACAACCTTTGTAATAGGACTTCGATACTGAACTATCAGCCTCCATTCCACTTTCTATTGCCAATTGTGATGGCTGACTTCACGAGGACATCAATACTGTGTTATCATCCTCTCTTCCCTCCCCTCCTTCCCTTCACCCATAGCCCCTCAAACACACACACACACAGGCGTGTACGAGGTATAAATGGGGTAAATTGACCTACTTCGCGCTCCTTAGTAGGCGAATTAGGTCAAGTTTGTTAAAAAAACACGGCTAGGATAAGGAATTTTACTCGACGATTAGGGTAAGGCACCCGCCTCGACGGGTAGGGTAAGGCACCCCTTCAAGAAAAGGGTTAGGGTCAGGGCTAGTTGCAGCGCTGCAACTAGCTCTGACCCTAACCCTTTTCTTAAACAGGTGCCTTAACCTACCCGTCGAGGCGGGTGCCTTACCCTAATCGTCGAGGAAAGTTCCTTATCCTACCCGTCTGGAAGATGCACTACAACTACACTTCGTGAAGTGTAGTTGTAGTGCACATGCACTTAAAGTACACTTCGTGAAGTGTAGTTGTAGTGCACATGCATTACAACTACACTGCCATGTACTTAGAACAAATGAGGAACAGCAGACAAACGGGGAACGACAAAATTACCTCATTTTGTACTAAAAATGGCAAATTCCGTTCCTCATTCGTGCCGTTTTACAGGTACACACACACACACACACACACACACACACACACACACACACACACACACACTCACACACATACACCACTCCCTTACTTGACGGAGAAAATCGTCGAGCGGTGCAGAAAACAAGAACAAGAACTCCAGTTCATCCAGCTGTTAATGTCTTCCTGGTTGCGATCTTTAAACTGGAGCCGGGGTTAGAGGAAGAGGACGATGTGTACTGCCCTCGCAAAACCTGACCCCGAGAAAATGATAGGTCACTAACACTACGACCCAAAGGATAAACACCTTTTATTCTCTCTCTCTCTCTCTCTCTCTCTCTCTCTCTCTCTCTCTCTCTCTCTCTCTCTCACACCTTTTTCTTTGTTAATTACTGAAGTTGCTGATAAAGTAACTAGATATGGTAAACATGGTATTCAATTTTTGCCAGGGCTTCAAGAAATATTTTTGTTACTTTTTGCGGATGATATTTGTTTGATTTCTTGCACTCCTGCTGGTCTGCAAAATCAGATAAACAACCTAGAAAAAGCTTCCACCACTTTAGGATTAACTGTTAATTTAAAGAAAACTAAAGTTATGGTATTTAGAAAAGGGGGACATTTGGCAAAAGCAGAGAAGTGGTATTATCAGGGGAAAGAATTAGAAATTGTAAACAGCTATAAATATTTGGGCTTTACGTTGACTACTAAATTATCATTTGATTTTGCTTTGGAAGAATTTGCAGGCAGAGCTAAAGGCAAGGTGGTAGAAATCATGAAAACAGTGGAGTCTGGGGAGTTTGGATATATCTGTATTTTTTAAGTTGTTTGATGCACAAGTGAAACCTATGCTTTTGTATGCCGCCGAAATATGGGGCCTAGCTCGTTTCTCTGTTATTGAATCTGCTCATTTATTCGCTTGTAAACGTTTTTTGCGCGTTTCACCCAAAACCCCGAATATGATGGTATATGGAGAGCTAGGCCGTTATCCACTATACATTGATAGTACCATAAGAGCCGTTAGATACTGGTTTAAACTTCAAACTTTTCTTCCAAATCGGTTGCCAAAACAAGCTTATGAAATGGATAAAAATACTTTCCTTAGACAACCTTCAAATCAGCTTGACACGAGAAATTGGGTGTACATGATAAAACAATGTCTGGATCATTTTGGTTTTTCAGAGGTTTGGTTAAATGGAGTTGGCAACGAAATATTATTTTTACGTCATTTGAAGCAACGTATGGTAGATTGCTATAATCAAGATTGGTTTGCGAAGCTTAGAGACAGCGATAGGTATATTACTTACCGTTCTTTCAAATCAGTATTACAGCCTGAAATATATTTTACTGATATAACGATAATTAAATTTAGAAATTCTTTTGTCAAGTTCCGTTTGGGTGTTATTGATATAAATGGAAACAAAAGATATAGTAATGTGTCTAATAACTGTCCATTTTGTAACCACATTGAAGATGAAATACATTTTCTTTTGTATTGTCCTAAATATGATGATCTAAGAGATAAATATATTTCCAAACATTACACAAATGTACATCAACCACCTCTAAACTTTTTGTTACAAAATTATAACAAACATATTACAAGATCCGTAGCAATGTTTATTTATTATGCTATAAAAAGACGCGACGAACAATGCAATGTCCGCTCACAAACGATCGTCTTGCAATAGTGTTCCACTGTTACTTTGCTTTTCCATGGAAATGAGTTGAAATGTTTATTTTGCGTTATTGGTGCTAAGCACCTATTTGTTTATTTCCGGCATTGCTTCAATGATTATAGTTGTTTTGTGTTTGACCTCTTGGCGAACAGGCTGGAGGCCTCGTCAATAAAATTGTGAATCTTGTGAATCTTGAATCTCTCTCTCACACCAGCTCAATGCCTATGTGAGCAGCACTGTTTAATGCCTCCACATTTTGCTTGCTGCGGGCTATTTTTAGCTTGCCTGCACCCTCCCTTCCAGTGAAAGGAAAGGAAAGTAAGCATCGGCGAAGCTATTTATAGCTAGCCCGGCTGACCTAACCTCAAAACTAAAAAGCTTTGGTTGTGTCGCTGTGCTTTTTTTTTCTCTCTCTCTCTCTCTCTCTCCCTCTCTCTCTCTCTCTCTCTCTCTCTCTCTCTCTCTCTCTCTCCCCTCCAAAAAGTCACCTTCCTTCATTGACATGCATCTCAAAACCCTAATTGCGATCCCCCAATCCCCCATCTGGAGCCTAGATTTCGGTTCTGTTAAATAAAGAAAAGAATGTCGATGTAAACAATCATGATTGATTGATTGATTTATTATTGCTTTAGGTCCAGCGGACTCTTCCGAGCCAAATCAGGACCGGACAACCCCCGATCCGCATAAAAGATCTGTTGAAACAACCCCAGTGGGAAAATTGAATGCCCTCCACCGGCCAGTCACTTTACAATAAAGACATCCCACGCGAGGGACGGCTGAGGGTTGACCTCAACTACGCGAACTCCCCGATTACAAAAACAAAATAGAATACAAACATCATTATAAATCATCAACAAAAAAACATACATATAAAATGCCTATAGTGCTAAATAGTACATTCATAGGAAGCCCTAGTGACCACCCGGCAGAAAGCGTCCAACATTCCCAAGCTGATCCAACAGACCTCATACACAAACAAGGAGTCTTGTCCAGGAAGAGTTTTCAAGAAAAAAGGTAGGTCATTGATCTAGCGAAGAAGAATATAGTATAGCAGAGTGGTAGGACAGATCGGGAATGGGAAAGAGCAAATGAGGAAGACAGCGACAGTGGGAATTTAAAGCACTAAATTTCCAGAAAGTGGGGATACTATTTATACTGAAACCCCCGGCACTCCAACGGGGGGAACTGTTGCCGCAGTTAATTTGTCATGCCTACAAAGGCAAGACAGGTTTTCAACTGGGGCTTTCACTGTACCCTTTATATTATAGGTTAGAACAATCTACAGTGGCAAGATTGCTCATGACCCCAAGGGGTATGTAAACAATCAAAAGTCCACTGACATTTTGTTGCATAGCCCGGCAATAATTAATATTACCCGTATAATTTACATGCCTGCAGTTGGTAAACTTATGAAGTACTGTTGCGTACTGTTTATGATTATAGTTCAACTTTAAATTGTTAGATTTCATTATATATTTGTGCGCCCATGCGTGAGAATAACTGTACGGTCTAAAATCATATGAATGTGAACAGACATTAACATAAAGTATTGTAATTAAATAATAAATTTGGACCTAGATAGGTATATAGCATCCATTATTATTATTATTATTATTATTATTATTATTATTATTATTATTATTATTATTGTTATTGTTATTATTATTATTATATACTGTTTGGATATGTGTGACTCATACTATAATTTATCTAAGCAGACCAATTTTTTTCCCTTGAAGAAGCCTGGATAAAACAAGGTCAGACATCTAGGACTTGTACAAGCATTTCATTACATCTTAGTTTTTATCTTCTTCAGGGATTACGTGTTTTGTCAACATTTTGAAATAAGATGAGGCGCGGTGGTAGGGAGGGGAATAGGGGACAAGGGGTTTAGTGGGGGTGGGGGTGGTGGTGGGGAGAGGTGGGGGATGGGGCGGGTAAAGGGGTGAGACAAGGTAGCTCAGAGGTGAAAGCGACAGCATAACAACTGATCATTATAGGCAGCGGTTCGATATTGCAAGCTAGATTGACGGCCTGGAGTGATAAAAAATAAATAAATAAATAAATAACCTGATCATTATACACAGCAAGGCCCCCCTACTACTTCGGAAGAGAGTCCCATCGCCGTAGCTTAGCTCAAATTGTAGAGTGTTCGCCTGGCACACCGATGACCCAGATTCAAATCACGTGATGAGCAAGATAAAAGTGAACATTTGTCACTGTCCATTTTAGCAGTGTGATTGTTCTGGTGGTTCAGTGTTGATTTAGGTCCCTATATACCCCTTTGTTCTCTGGGATGGTTATCTCCGTCTGCCATATCGCCAATGGTGGGTGTAAAGGTTAAACTTCAATATTCATTTGGAAGAGAAGCATATAGTCTGTGCACGTACACGCTTATCCATGGCACTGACTTTTAAAGAACGGGGTATACCAGCCACATAAATTCCTCCCAGTAAGCACTAAGTCGCTTCTCTCCCATCCCTGGTTGCCTAGGATTGCGCCCAGTTGTCTAGAGGGTCAGACCACGCGCCTAAAGCAGCAAGCTGGCGCCTCAGGCGTGTATCGGCCAGCGCCTTGAGCAGTTTTTGAACTGGAAAAAAAAGCTATGTTGGAACAATGGAATACAAATAGAAACACGATTGCTGTTAATTAAATTTTACTAATAAAGCATAACTCTTAAAACCTTACCGTGGTTACATGTAGTAAGACTTGTTTAATATATTAGTAGTAAGCATTCAAACCTTGATACGACCAATATTCCAAATAGATTATTGTACGTTTGTGTTCGTGTGAGTTTGTGTGTGCGTGTTTGTTTGTGTGCTAAAACTGTAGTAGTAGATTAGCTAAAGGAAATGCGGTAGCATCCCTTCATTATCCTTGTTGTTTTTAGATAATTAGTATAGTTTGCCATGATCTTGTCCTCATACCTTTGGACGATGTAAACAGCTTTGTTATAAAAAAAAAACAACCAAAAAACAGCTATATTTATTATTAACATGGTCGAAAGATTACACCTATTAGCTTTGTAGACTTTCTAAGTTGGACATTAAACATACTTTTGGGAACCTAATCTTTCTCTACTAAAGCTAACTACTAAGCGAAAAAAAAAATCGTCAAACAACAGCAACAACAACAGCAATAATAAAGGAAAGAGTGCGAAGAACTGGACTAAAAATTACACACACACACACACACACACACACACACACACACACACACACACACACACACACACACACACACACACACACACACACACACACACACACACACACACGCACGCACGCACGCGCGCACGCTTGCACGCAGGTATACACACTCTCTCTCACTCTCTCTCTCTCTCTCTCTCTCTCTCTCTCACATACACGAAAACACAATATATCCCCCACCCCCACCCCCATCACCTCCTCACCTAAATCATCAATCCTTTATCCTCTCATCTAACACCCCTACCCCTACACTTGTTTCCCCCCTCCATGGCCCCCATCGCCATCCCACACATACTCTCTAAGCCAAGGCGCAGAGGAACGAGTTAAAAACAAAAATTCCGAAGTCGTACATTATGTTCAGCTTAACAGCAAAGACAGTATTCGCAGACTTCGCCTTCCTATAACTTAGAGACCTTGTCTTAAAATGACATGTGCAGCCCCTTAAACTTGGGGTTTCTTAAGAAGAAAAGGCGACTTCGCTAATCAATAAAGCTAAAAAAAAAATCACCAAAACTTAAGGAAAGTTTAATCCTCTCTTTCAAATGCGTTGTAGGCTTCTTTCGAGCTCTCTTACGCACCCAAGCGCAGGCACACGGTAAAAGATACAGGCAGACAGACAGACAGACACACCCAAAGGGCAAGAGAGAAAGACAAAGAGATCGAAAGATACGCGCATACGAGCGCGCCCGGGCGCGCAGGCACTCACACACACACACACACGCACGCACGCACACATACACGCACTTGTTTTTACGGTGTTATTGTGACTTTCATGAAACGTCACATACGTTGTGTTGACAATGAGTCATATTTTGTCCCCCTTTTTTTAAGTGCTTTTAAGTGTTCTAACGCTAACCCAAACCCAAACCCAAACCCAGCCCTAATCTCACGGATCATTGGTTTGACGTCAAAACAACGAGGGCTGTCAAAACAAGGTATGTAGATGTTCACTAGTTTGTCCTAATAATGCCTTGTAAACAAGTACACACACATACACAGACACACATGTCCGTCTGCCGTATCGCCAATGGTGGGTGTGAACGTTATACTTCTATGTTAATTCACACACACACACACACCCACACACACACACACACACACACACACACACACACCCACACACATCCATGGTCACCCACGCACGCAATCATATTTGGCATCAATGTTGTGTTGTAATAACATACATTCCTCCTTTCCACGGAACCTCATCCCACGATTTCCTCCACTTCCATCCTCGCTTCCCTCATTTTTTAAAGCACCATAACCCTGTCTGTCTGTGTCTTTGTCCCTCTCCGTCTCTCTGTCTGTCCCTCTGTCGCTCTATCTCTCTATCCAAAGTTTTCGAGCACCAATTTCCGAAGGAATCTAGTAGATCAAACGGGACATCTATCCACTTCAACTAAATTAACACAGATATTTAAGCTAAGTTTAGTAACACAGTCTCCGTTCTTCGGTTGTACCTCATGACGAGAATAGCGCAACGATGACACTAAACAACAGCTAAAGTTGGTTAACGCAATCACTTCTGACAGGATCCAAGGAAACACTTTTGCCCCCTTTGATTTCCAAAAGTAGGCTCTCACACAAATGGGCACCCCCCTTTTACTTAAAACCATGTCAAACAAACCTGCACTGTAGACAATAAAGAGAACTTGCATGTAAATCACTCACCTTTGAATCCAGTCTCACCTTTTATAATTTTTTTGCTGTTATATTATTTATTAATAATCGTTTTTATATATAGCGATTTTCCAGCTCAAGAGATACATTTTGTGATGATTTGATATGTCTCAACCAGTTAAAGCTTTTGACTATCTTACTCTTCCATCCCATGTTTCACCCTCCCCCAACCTCCCGACCCCCACTTCTCTCTTTCTCTCTCTGTCTCTCTGTATGCCTTGGTTCTTCCTCCATCCTCCACTTGTCTTTCAGGCCTTTTCATTGCTGCCCCCTTTCTCCATCGCTATCCTATCCTATCCCGTAACCCAAAAGTCGTTCGGGCATCACAAGTGGTCGTTTAAACAGCGTACACCATCTCACTCTGTCCTCATCTACCCTCATGGCTTCGCTCAGTGGAAAGCCAGTCCATTCTCGAATGTTGTCATCCCACCTCTTTTTCGGTCTCCCTCTTTTTCTGCCTCCTTGCACTGTGCCTTGCAGGATTGTCTTTGCAAGGCCTGATGCTCTGGTGACGTGGCCATACCATCGGAGTTTTCGCTTCTTCACCACTGTGAGCATACCATCGTGTTGCCCGATGGCTTGTGTGATCGTCTGTCGGACCTCGTCGTTGGTGATGTGCTGGGTATAGGAAATGCCCAGAAGCTTCTGTAGCACCTCATCTCCATGCTTTTTATTCTTTGTTGTAGGTCTGCTGTGAGGGTCATGTTTCGCAAGCGTAGAAGATGGAGATGACAAGGGAGCGCAGTAGCCTTACCTTGGAATGTAGACTGATGATCCTGTCTTTCCAAATGGGCTTCAACCTTGTTAGGGCAGCAGTTGTTTGTGCAATCCTGGAGAGGACTTCCTGTCGGGACCCATTGTCTGATACAATGGCTCCTAAATATTTGAAGCTAAGCACTGTGTTGAGGGATTGGCCTTGGACTTCGATGTCCGTGTTGATGCCATTGGTGTTGTTGGTCATCATTTTGGTTTCTCTGCATTTATTCCCATTCCAAAGGCTCTGGAGGTGGTGTCAAACCTGTGTACCAGCTATTCAAATTCTTGTTCCTCTACTGCCAATCCACCAATGTCATCCACAAAACGGAGGTTAGAGATTGCTCTCCCCCTATGCTGACTGTGCCTTCGTGATCTGCAAGGGCATCTGACATCCCAACATCCTTTTTTATTTTTATTCCAGAAGGCGCTCTAGGAAGACGTTGAAGAGTGTTGAACAGAGTACGCATCCTTGACGTACACTGATTGTTGTTCTGAACAAGTTCCCGATGGCGCTTTTGTGGAGGACTGCACTTGTAGCCTTTTCATATAGGCTTTCGATTACTTCAATAATGTTAGGGCTGATATTTTACACTCATATGGTTGCCCACAGAGCTGCATGCTTCATGTCTGCCCCTATCCAATATTTTGTATTGTCTCTCATTTCCTTCATCTCTCTCTCTCTCTCTCTCTCTCTCTCTCTCTCTCTCTCTCTCTCTCTCTCTCTCTCTCTCTCTCTCTCTCTCTCTCTCTCTCTCTCTCTCTCTCTCTCTTTCTCTCTCTCTCGGCCCTCATTGCATTACCACTCACATACCCCAATTCTTACCCCCTCTCTCTCTCACTTTGGCCTGGCTCTCTTCCGATGCCCTCTGTTCGTTCTAGTCGATCCTTTTTTTTTATTCCTCTCACAATCTTATATCCAATTTTCACTCTTTCAAAAACGGCCGCCAACAGTCAGTGTATCATAGCAGCTTCCCATCAAAAGTTGGTCCAAAAAAAGCGAACGAGATGGGAAGAAAGAGAATTATGCACAACACAAAGTTGGATTGGATCTACCGTACTTACCACTGAGATGAGATACTGGTTCTGGAACGGTGAAGCAATTTATCGTACTTCACTCAAAGACTAGCGATACTCCAAAACCCATTTCTCTCGCTTCCTTTCTTCTGACAACATCAAACGATTTTTCGTAAGAAATCTCAAACTTAGCTTGTTGTGATCGTCATATGAGTGATACATAATTATTTTCCCATTATTTGTGTGTTCAGCCACACTGGAATAATACTCTTGTTTTGTAGGAAGTTAATAACAGTAGTGTTTCGAATAAAATCCCCAAATTTACTTGTTGAACATCTGCCTGACATCGGCCTATTATTCCAGTATTAGTGTTAATTCAAATGAAGTCTTCGGTACAACTTTAGTTATGTTAATCTGATAAATAAAAATTGATACAACAACAACAACAACGAAGTGTTCGGCAAAACCTACGGCTGGTGTTCTTTCGGAAACTGGTACCAAAGAGGAATTAGGAGTTGCGACATTTTTCCAACCTCAATTTCTAAACTTTCTTTGTTATGACCATCATCTGCGTGATCATATTTTCCCATTATTTGTGTCTAGAGGTATCCAGTGTTCGGAAAAAAACCTATTGGCGATGTTCGGAAACTGGTACCAAATCGACCGTGTTTAATTTACTGGTGCCGGCGGTGTAACGGACGAGTTTGAGCCCGGTCCATTGAGTTGAGCCTTGTAGGAGATGGGCAAAACTACGCTACCTCGACAATTACCCCTCCAACCTCCCTTTCCCCTCTTTATATGATTATTTTAAAGTATAAATCCTAGGAGCATGATATCTATTAAACACTATCATTTACTCCGAAAGGGACCGCCACGGGAAGTGGTAATAGGTGACAACCAGCCTCCTAGATTTTTAAGTTCATAGCCAATGAAACCATTATATTATCTACAAAGAGGTACATTTTAAAATAAAAATACTGCAAGGGTGAGACGGGGGAGGGTGGTGGTGGTGCGAAATAGATTCAATTTGGTTATGGGCGTATCGTAGAATGACGTTCCCTTTCTTCAAGACAATACACGGAAATAGGTGAGGGGAATGAGGGGGAGAGTGAGATGGGAGATGGGGTTAGGCGAGATGGGAGGAGGGTGGGTCATTTTCGCTATGCCCAGACTGACATCTCTGGGAGTCTATTAAAAAGTGTTCTAGCTGTTACACTATTTCTAGAGAGGATTCCACGCTAGTGCAGTGTCAATATACAGTAAATCTTTTAAACACTTGGGATGAGTCCGATGGGGGTATGTGTCGCGGAATAAAGGCTAGATTACATAGCCTACGATAATCTTGATCTTGAAACTCAAAGATGGGACAATGCGTTATGTTTTGTTGTTGTTGTTGTTGATATTTAGTTGAGGAAATCCCATAAGCTGACAGAAGAAACCCCAGAGTTGTTAAGATATAAGAATTTCAATAACAAGGGCAATATTTGACTTTCATCGACGTTGGATGAGGTAAGTCCAATAGGAATGTGAAGAAGATTACAGAGTTTTCGTAATAACGTAGTTCTCTTTGGAGAATCAATATGAAATGTTTCCCTTTGAGGTAATATTAAAGAAGTAACAAGGGTTAAACGGGTAAGGAGCCTTATGTCTGAAGTACAAAATCAGGATTAGGAATGAGTGTTGGTCAAAGCATAATGCAATGTGAGATAGGAAAAAGAAGGCATTGATGCAGAAGTAGAGGTGTGGGTGGAGGGAAAAAGGTTTGGGGAGAGGAGGGGGAACGAAAATGCGTGCGTGTGCATGTAGGGTGAGGGCGTTAAGAAGATGACACTATTCCCAAAACCGGTCTAGCAGAGAGAAACAAGGTGAATGGCGTCACCAAAAATGGTTTTGTTTTGATTTGCTTTTGATGATACTGTCGAGGTTTTACAACGTTCCACAAAGAACGTACAAATGTCCCCAAGAATAACCTGAAAACCACAATAAGGACAACAATTGAACGAAAAAAGACGGAGAAAGAAAGAAAAAAAGCAAGCAATAAGAGAAAGCAAGAAAGAAAGAAAAAAGGACGGTGTCACGTCCTCAAAGTTCCGGGTGTCTTACTTTAGCCGGGCGCCTTTGCGCATGCACTAGGTCAAGTCGGTCCGGCTTTTTCACGATGTTCTTAGGCGTCGTAACCCTAACCATAACCCCTAATCTTAACCCTAACCCTAACTCTAATCCTTACTAAGACTACGATAGCACTGTGCGCATGCGTCGAATTTTGTAATGCGTCGACCAATCAGAATGCTTCCAGCCGAAATAAGATACTAGGAACTTTGACGATGTCACAACGGGAATGAATAGGAAAGGCAGAAAGAAGAAGAACAAAAAGAAGAAAAAGAACAAGAACAATGTTAAAAGTTACAGAAGACGAGAAAGACGACGACGACGACGACGACGACGACGACCACGAAGAAGAAGAAGAAGAAGAAGAAGAAGAAGAAGAAGAAGAAGAAGAAGAAGAAGAAGAAGAAGAGTTCTAAAGGTGATTCCTTCTGAACCTGTGCAATTGTGAGGCAAAAATAGTAGAAGCCAAATCGTAATATTTCTCTGAGGGCTCTCAAGAATGATGGCTATTCTCTGCATGACCAGATTCGTAGACAATTACCCCTACTTGTATTTTCCAAATATTTCTGGAGTACATCATTCACGACTATGTTTTATCCATCGATCAGCACGCACGAGCGCAAATACACATTCAAAAACGAAACCACCCACTTGCCACCCACATACAAACACCCACATAGGCCTACACCCAATATGAATATACACATCCCGAAATAAGGTTATCACAATATCTTGATTGTCATGCGATGTCGTAGAATAAAAGTTTTCGAACAAAAAGTTCATGGGGACAGTAGGCTAAGTGGAAGTCGGGGTTTGGGGGCATTAGAAAGGGGAATTTAATGGTGCGAGACTATGGAGTGGTGTACAGTACAACAGCCTCAGAAGTCACGTGATAAAACTATAGTCAAACACGTATACGTGTACACCAAAGAGCACGCGCCGCACATCTACATCGGATTCCGCGCGCACACACATACATGCATATACACGCACGTACACGAAAGCACGCAAGCACACACGCCACACACACATACAAGCACAAAAAATATTAAGTAATAATAATAATGTATATTTGATAGAGCGTTTCCATACAAATGCTCAAGGCGCTTTACAATTACATCCAGTTACACGTACAGGCAACACATAGAAAGCACGATAATTAAAACCAACATCAACAAACAAGCAAAGCATACCCCCAAAAAGACATCAACAACACAGCCATACATACAAAGCGCGAAAGGACATACAAGCACACAGTTAAGCCACGGCAGTACAAACAACAGGGTCATAAATACAAAAACACTCAAAAACATTCAAGCAAATCAAATACACATACACACAAACCTTTGCCTCCATTCAGCACTGTGTCAAATTTCAATTCCGGCGTTCTTCTACATACCTCTCAATACATTAACAGATTTGAGATTTTTGGCGTTTTTGTGTGTGTGTGTTTTTCGTCTGTTATGGTTTTGTTACTGTAGGATTTTATTTCTTTCCTTCCTTTACTTCTCTCTCTCTCTCTCTCTCTCTCTCTCTCTCTCTCTCTCTCTCTCTCTCTCTCTCTCTCTCTTTCTTTCTTTCTTTCTTTCTTTCTTTTTCCCCCCTCTCCCTCCCTCCTTCCCTTTCTCTCTCTCTTTTATTTTTGATCTATCTTTCTTTTTTTTTCCTTTTATGCACTGAATGAGGAGGAGGGCGCAAAACTAACACATTTCACCTCGACACACATCCACCCAAATTTGAAATATCCAATGGCGTTATGTCTTTTGAACTAAACTAGAAACGTAACACAATTCAGGTGCAAACGTCATGACCCGTAACTTACAACAACAACGACGACAATAATAATAATAATAATAATAATAATAATAATAATAATAATAATAATAATAATAATAATAATAATAATAATTTATTTTTATAGCGCAAAACCAAACTTAAACTTGCTCTAAGAGCTCGAACGCACACACACACATACGCTCGCAAGGATAAGTATTTAAACAATGTGATAAAAACATTATGAGATAAAACAGTTAAATAGATAAGAAATAATACATACATAACATTCGACATTACATTACATTACATGATTATTGCTTTAGGTCCAGCGGACTCTTCCGAGCCAAATCAGGACCGGACAATAATAATAATAATAATAATAATAATAATAATAATAATAATAATAATAATAATAATAATAATAATAATAATAATACAGGATGCTATACGCGCCTTTCCCCAAATCATTCAGGCTCAAAGCGCGGCGATCTATACCAACATACACGCTCACCTGTCTCATCCACCCTCACACACACCAAACACACATCCATCACTCAAACAGGTATATATAAAGGCAGGGAGATCGCTATTAGAAGACGGAAAGAAAATAGAATTTTCATTTTTGAAATTTGTATATTGACTGCATCCTGTACCATAAAAGCATAAAAGATCCGCATAAAAGATCTGCTGAAACAACCCTAGTGGTAAAACTGAAAGCTCTCCACCAACCAGTCACTTTACAATAAAGACATCCCACGCAGGGGACGCTGAGGCTGTACTCTAATTTATCGAACCCCCGTTTACAAAAGCAAAATAGAATACAAACATCATTATAAATTATCAACAAAACACATACATATAAAATGACTAACAGCACATAGGAAGCCCTAGTGACCACCTGGCAGAAAGCGTCCAATATTCCCAAGCTGATCCAACAGAACTCATACACAAATAAGGAGTCTTGTCCAGGAAGAGTTTTTAAGAAAAAAGGTAGATGACTGGTCGAGCGAAGAAGAAGATAGTATAGCAGATTGATAGAACAGAGCAGGAATGAGAAAGAGCAAATGAGAAAGACAGCGACAGTGGGAATTTAAAGCACTAAATTTCCAGAAAGTGGGGATACTATTTATACTGAAACCATCGGCACCCCAACGGGGGTATAACATTCGACAAGAATAAATATTTGAACACTAAGGTAAAACATTATGAGATAAAACACGTTAAGCATCGTAAGAAATAATAGCAAACATCACATGTAAGTATAAAAAGGCATGTTTAAAGAGAGACACACAAACATAGGCCCACACACGCACATTTACACACACATGAAGACATCAGCATTAATAATAATTAATAATAAAGCAATGATAACAATAACTGAAAGTAAAAATACCACTTAGAGACACGGGGGAAAAGAAGTAATATGACAGTATTTAAAACAATATTCAAAAGCCATTCATATGAATTTCTTGTATAAAACAGAGTAACATATAGTGTCAATCCCAAAAAAACAATAACAAGACGTGTAGAGGCAGTACAGTATTTAAACCAAAAACATTAAACAAAAGACATTGATAGATGGAACACACACACTCACACACACGCGCGCGCTCACACATACGCGCGCGCACACAAACACACCACTATTCAATCACTCACAGACTGGTTGTTCTGGATCTAAAAGTATTTGGTAAAGAGGTAAGTTTTGGTGTTCTTTTTGAACACGGTAAGAAACTTGGAGTGCCGGAGGTTGGAGGGCAGAGAATTCCTAAGAGTTGGGGCAAACACAGAGAAAGATCTCCTGCCAAAAAAACACCTCAAAGGGAATATCTAGGAATTAAGAGGAAAAGTTGCATCTTGTGAACGGAGTGATCGAGCAGGTTAGTAGGGGCAGAGAAGTTGTGAAAGATAGGAAGGACAGGAATCAGTGTGCCGACAGTGGAAGCAAAGAAAAGCAACTTTGTTATCGATACGAGCCTTTACTGGCAACCAAAGTAAGGTTTTCAGAGCGGAAGTTGCACTAGAATGACGAGGTTGACGAAGGACAAGGCGTGCAGCGTTGTTCTGAATGCGCTGAAGTCTGGAAAGTTTATTATCAGGAAGACCAGCCAAAAGTGACATTAACACCAATAAGGATAATAACGATGACAATAAAACGATAAGAATACTTTTTTTTCAAGGCGTCATGCCTGAGGATTGTGTAGTGGGGTTCCGTGTAGAGGTAGGGGCTTGGGTGTTGGGTTTGGGGCTGGGATTTTTTTTTTCTGTATAGGAGTTCTAACCTTTCAAAGACACCTTTCGAGGGTTCAAATGTAGAACCAAACTTTAGTCTTAACGCGTACCCTTTTTCTTTAGAAGCCGTTAGTCAGTTGTAAAAAGCGTCTTAGTACCAGGGTACAATTCCGCAAACTGTAAGTGCCCAATGCAGGTGCTGTGCAGCAATGTATACCACAGGCAAATCCCAAGGCTGAACCTGCCACAAAGTATGGAGTAAGCAAATGCACAATAATAACGATGAAACAAGCATCAGTGATTCATTTGCAGTTTCTCTGGCTTTGGTGTCCGGCATGTTGGCTTGTACGTATTCGCACAACATTGATACAACAAACCACACAAACCACTCCAAGTTCAATGGGTCCAAGTTTTACTTTGCCATGGCACAGCGCACAATTCCGTGCCCCGAAAGGTGAAAGTAACGCAAGCAGTGAAGCACACACATATTTTCACCGTAATTCACGCGTGAAACATCTGAAGTGCAAATTTGAAACCAAAAAATTGTTGCGTGATTTAAGACGCGTTATGGAGCATTAAGTAGAATTGGTGGCTTACCGCTGAAACAGACCACAAGACCATCACGTCCACTTGGGTGGATCCACGATAGCTCAGCGGTAAATACGTATTCTCGATAGCGCAGCTGTAGATACTACAAAGCCGTTTGTATTATATAGATAAATACTACTGCTACCGCTATGCTATCGAGGAATCACTTTCTTTTTTGATATTGTGGATCCATTCTACTTGCAAACAGCCAATCAATCTCGATGACGTCGGGTGAAATGTTGTATCTCAAGAAGTCCTCCATGTGATCATCCTACAGGAGTGCACAGAGTTTATAGTGATTTTGTTTAGAAGGGGACATAGATTTTTTCCCCCTATCATTTTCCTCACTGCCAGGAGGATAGCATGCATCAACTAAGGATTATAATTATCCAAGATGCTATTAAATACTCTCCAGTCCCATATCTTTAGACGCAGCACTTCCTACTTGTGGTCTAAACACACTTTTTGTGTGTTAAATCTCCCTCTATATATAATGATTCCTTTGGATCCAAGTTGCAAAATATTATTTATTTAAAAATAAAAAAGAACACATTTATTTATTGATTGATTAATTTATGTATTTATTCATTCATTTAATTATTTATTCATGTATTTATTTATTTATTTAATCACTTTAATATAGCGCTTTTCCAGCTCAAGAGCTGCTCAAGGCGCTGGCCGATACAGGATCGAACTCAAGCCACCCGAGGCGCCCACTTGCAACCTTTGGGCACGCCCAGACGACTGAGCACAATCCTGGGCGACCGGGGATGGGGAGAAGGGGCCTAGCGCGTGCTGAGTGTTATTTGTGTAGCCGGCATTCACCCGTATGGACATGAGCGTCAGGATCTTTAAAGTCCCTGCAATGGAATGCGTGCGTGCGCAGACTAGACCTCGGTTTATGCTCTCATCCAAAGAATTTTGAAGAATATATAGATAGACAACAAAACATTAACACTTTTTTTTGTGTGAAATTGGTGTGTCTTGCACTGGCAGTATGGTTCTTGTCGGAATGTGCATTTTGAAACGTACGTCTCGCGCAATCATTCTTAAGAAGTAGAATTTTATATCCCAAGGATTAAGTGTCACTTTTGTTATGGCATTTGAGAGTCTGAAGTGTTTTGCGTTGAACCCCGTTTTGCTTGTTGTTGTTTAGTTGTGCTTGTTTGTTGTTGTTGTTTCTCTTTTCTAGTTGTTCTGTGATTGTATTTTAAAATGCACGTAAGAATGTTTTACGGAGATTCCAAATTCTATGTACGAAACTTTTCTAAGTTGCAAGAATCCTTTTCGTAGTTGCATTTATGTGTCTAGATTTCGCGTGAAGAGAAGAGTAAAACCCAATGCAACATTTCCTAAGGGCTCTTGAACAATGTTTGAAGCCCATGTAGTATATAGGTTGCAACAGTCTCTGTTCCCGTGGTATTTTGTCTGTCTGAAGTTGACAGTATAAGGAGGGTTTTCCTTTTCTATAAATCGTCTATAGCCTGGAACTGAACAGTGTTTTGAAGAGTACGGCTAGTGTCATAGGTCAACCTCGGACTCAATAGCTTGTGTAGCACTGTGCAATGAAACATTCTATGTTGCAACATTCTCTTTTGTAGCACTCGGGCTGGAGCTCAAGGTGTTTTTTTTAAAAGTTCTCCTACGATTTTATTCGTGAAGAGTACAGCTCATGTAACAAAAGCAATCCTCAAATAGTCTGCACAAGTCCTTGGCGCACCATGCATGATGAAACCTTTTAGGCTGAGGAAATCTCTTTCGAGACATGTCCGTGTCCGGAGTTGCAATTTTATGTGTTCGTCTAAGATTGTATTTTGAATAGTACGGCTTCTGTAAAATAAAATTCTTCTTCATCAGCACCCTACGGCGTATTAATTAATATTATGCAGCTTATGTATGTTTCGTACTTCAAAGTTTGCGATTGGTTGTCTATTAGTTCCTTGTTCCCGGTGGCGGCAGGGATAGCTCAGTGGTCAGAGCGCACGACTTGTGTGAGAGCTTCTTGGGCGACGTGGGTTCGAATCCTGACTTTCAAACTATTGTGTGATTGCTGGATATTACTGGCCAGCGCCTTGAGAAGCTCTCTGAGCTTGTAAGTGCGCTATATAAGAGAAATGCCTTTTTCTCTTTCTTTCCTGCATGGAAATAACATGTCCGTTCTCAATAATTTACAGGTCCAATGTGATTGTAGTATTCAAAGTTGCAATAGTGTCTATAGTATATTTTTTTAAATTTAAGTATGTATTCTGAATTCTACTACGAACAGGAGTATAATTATCTTATCTTTTTAAAATAAATGAAACTGTAAATATTCCTGTATATGGTGCTATGAGGTTTTTATCTAAGTGTACATGCACTTGTTGCATTCGGAGAATAAATTGTACATTATTTAAGACTTAAGAATAATTAGTTAGACCCTCTGAAGCGGATGGTGTTACAGTCCAATATTTATAATCGGCTCGTATTTTTGAACGTCTTTGATTTCTTACAGATCAGGTCGTTTGACGTTTAGGAAACGTCTTTGATTGCTTAAAGATAAGGTCGTTTGACGTTTAGGAACGTGTTGCTACGAGTACAAACAAGCTGGACTCGGTCTTGGATTTCTTGAATTTAAATCTCCAGGGATCATATTCCAATTATAATGTATTCGAGAACGAGGGCTGTAGGGCTAATGACAGTTTTTGTTGTTGTTGTTGTAATGACACTTGACGGCGTTTCAGGTCAAGTTTACAATATGCCTGTGGCAATCACACGAACGTACAATTTAAGGACTGAACATTATTGTTGAACAATAGTCTGTCCCATATTAAAATTTTATGATATGTCTTCATTGGACTAGTTGTAGCGCACCTGCGGATTCACTGTGACCAGGCTCTCGAGCTAGCATTCGCTATGGGCGCGGGAACTGGAGCTGGTGCCTCTGTTGGTGGCGCCGCTGCTGATCGTGTCCCTGGTCCACGGACTGGGCTCGCGAGAGCTGCAGCGCGACAGGTCGTACATCGACGTTCGACAGCGGCTGTCGCTATCGGCGTACGACGCCGTGACGACGTGAGTTGAGCGGGTCCAGGAGCGGGTGATGCCGCGCCTCTCCGACTGTGTCTTGCAGCACGGCGAACACGTGCGACCCGAGAAGGCCAAATAGATCCAAGGATTGGTGCAGCTGTTGAGGGACGCTAGCAACGCGATGATGGTCATCAGGGGGCCTGCACACACAGATAGAAAAAGACTTATTTGTTTACATTATAAGAAAACGACATTTTGTACGAGATGAGAAGCTGGCCAAGATGATATTTCGTAGGGCAAATTTAAAACAAAAATACAAGTCTAGCAGTTTAATACTTTGCTGCTATATAGTCGACAACTTTGGAAGATACTGACACTGAACATAAAGAATACAGAACTATACATTTTAAAACACCACAATAACAACATAAAAAATGATACGCGGGTAGAAAATCATACACTATCCAGGTAAAAAAGTTGCTCATGGGCAATCGTTGGTTCTTGTTTGATAATTGTAATGATGGCGGCGGCGATATTTTTTTAAATCAACGATTTTGTGTTATTGAGTTCAAGCTATTACTTAGATACTGGTAGTAACAGCAAAATGCTGTTTGTTTCACAAGATGTTTTATACGTTTTTCCAGTGTTTTACATTCAAGGTGTCTTAATCCCACCCCACCCATTTCTTTCCCTCCATCCTTCCTTTGCTCCTCCCTTCCGCCTCCTCTCTCTCTCTCTCTCTCTCTCTCTCTCTCTCTCTCTCTCTGCCAAACACACACGCACACACAAACACACCCACACCCACACACACACACACACCTACATAGGCACTCACACAAGCGTGTACAAGGTCATAAATAAGACAATTTCCGAAACATAGGACAAATGGGTCAACGTAATTCCGTCAGTACTAATAAGAAAGTCAACGTTATAGCTGATATAAATCAGACTTAAAAATACTCTAGGTATGGACTTGGGTACAGTATTGCATCAAATTATTATGGCGATAAATCTTTAAGACAATAGGATAAATCAACTTACTCTTTTTCCTCAAAAAGCAAACAGTAAGGAAATAAGGATTTTCTAGAGTTAACATAAAACCCACACAAACTGAGTGATAGGAGATTGCCTCTGTCGTATAGGTTGAAATACAATATCACGCCCAAGTCCGGTGGAATGAATGCAACAAAGGCCTAATGTCCATACAGGACATATCCTGGACATAGTTACAGTCTTGAAAAAAACTAAATTCAATTTCAAGCTTTTCTTCTCTTTAAATCAGTTGTACAACATCGCCTGTTTACATTTTGGTTTGTTTTTATGTAAGACAAATATTCTGTTTTGCTATGAAAATAAAAAAAGGAATCATACCAAAATGACTGTTTTTATCATATTTTTCTCTGATGTAAAATTTTTTTACTAAGGTGCATTCTTGAACTGACCCCTTCAATATTCACACACGTAAAACTGATAAAATAAGAAAAAGTCGAGTTTCACCACAGGGACACTTTTTGAGGCGTTGTCGACTATTTGCTAGGCTAACAAACACACAAACAAATGATTTTTTTTCTTTATTTGGTTTAAGTTTTCTTAATGTGTGTGTGTTTGTGTATGTGTGTGTGTCTGTAGGTGTTGGTGTGGTTGTGCGTGCGCGTGTGTGTGTGTGCGTGCGCGCGTGTGTGTGTGTGTGTGTGTGTGTTTGGGTGGGCACACTTACAAAGTGTTATCTGGACAAATCAGTGAACATCTGCCTAACTTGTATTGACATGCCTACTTGTTTTGACGTCAGAACAATGATAGGGGTTAGGGTTGGGTTAGGGTTAGGGTAAGGGTTAGGGAAAGGGTTAGGGTTAGGGTTCGAATACTTCAAAGTACTTTAAAATGGGGACGAAATATGACCCATTGCCGTTGGACCGGGTAGCTCAGTTGGTAAGAGCGTCTTGCTAGTAACCGAAAGGTCGCTGGTTCGAATCCCGGATTGGTCAACGTGTGATTATATTATTTTCCTCTTTACCAACAACTGGCCCGCTGGTGTCAGTATAAATCGGTCCAGTAGTCACCTATATGCGAAAGTGTCGTGTGACTATAATCTACAAACAACAACAACAACCCATTGTCAGCACATCGTATGTGGCGTTTCGGGGAAGTCATGATAGTACTGTGTAACCTCGGCTGTGTGTGCCTGCTTATATGTTGATTATTTTTTATTATGGGGGTGTTTGGCGGCCCTAGGGAGGGGTGGTGAGGAGAGTTCAGCTTTAGGTTATTACAAATAAAATTATGATTTATGGGGTGGAGTGGAGGGCGAGTAAGTAGAGTAGTTGGACTTATTCTTAAATAAATTGGTCATGATTTTTATTCATTCTTGATTAATTTGAATTTGGTATAAATAGTGCTTGATGTCTTTGGTTTTTACCCTTGGCCAGTGTTGTACACTTGAAAAAGTGTTTTTAATAAACCGAAAATTTGCGTCCTTACCTGGAGAGTTATGAGGTTTTTAAAAATTTCTTCTTGTAGTAAGTTTTCTTATTTGTTAGCAAGTTTTTTTCCTTCAAATTTGTTAGGATATACATGCACCCTTATCGCGTTCTTCTTTAGACATACCGAGTGATACAACTAGTTTTAATACCACACAATACAACACAACACAATACAATACAATTTACCCGTGGAGTTCCTGGGGTTTCTGTATAAATAGTATCCCCACTTTGTGGAAATTTCGTGCTTTAAATTACCACTGTTTCTGTTATTCTCATTTTTGTCTTTATCATTCCTACTCTGTTCTATCAATCTACTATCTTCTTTGCTAGACCAGTCACCTTCCTTTTTTCTTGAAAACTCTCCCAAAATTCCTCATTTGTGTATGGGGTCTGTTGGATCAGCTTGGGATATTGGACGATTTCTGCCAAATGGTCACTAGGGCTTTCAAGGGTATTATTATTTAGCAATTTAAGTATTGTACATGTATGTGTTTTGTTAATATTTTATAATGATGTTTAGTTTATATTCTATTTGTTTTTGTAAACAGAAGTTCGATAAATTAGAGTACAGCCTCAACGTCGCCTGCATTGGATGCCTTTATTGTAAAGTGACAGGCTGGTGGAGTGCCCTCGGTGTTACCATTAAGATTATTTCAGCAAATCTTTAATACGGATCGGGAGCGATTCCTTTTTCAAACATGTTGTGATCCTGATTCGGCTCTTTGCAGTCCGCTGGACCCTATAAACAATGACTGAGTAACTAAATACAATACAATACAGTACAATACAATTTTTGTCATCGTTCAAAATATATATAAATAAATAAAAATTTAAAATATTAAAAAAGAACAAAGGGAAGCCACTGATGAACTCTTTGACTCAGACAGACACAAAGTGCACAGACAGTGATTATATTCCTGTCCTGTTTCCATTCTCTTGTCTGCCGTTAATATCAAAAGGGAGGGCGGGGGTGGGGGATAGATAATTAGGACACCTATAGAACTAATTAATTCAGATCAAACACAAATAATGTGTTTTCACTTCGTCGCTATTCCAGTCCAGTCGTTGTTTGTAGATTATAGTCACACGACACTTTCGCATATAGGTGACTACTGGACCGATTTATACTGACACCAGCGGGCCAGTTGTTGGCAAAGGGGAAAATAATATGATCACACGTTGACCAATCCGGGATTCGAACCAGCGACCTTTCGGTTACTAGCAAGACGCTCTTACCAACTGAGCTACCCGGCCCCTGTGCCAGTCCAGTCGCATTATTTTTTTTTCGCATTATTTAGATTAACGTCTCCGGACACATGGCGTATAGGAGACAAGGAGAGATGATATCCGCTGTAATAAGAAGTCTTGTGGAGAAGATGATGGCAGAATGAAGTAGGAGATCATGTTGCTGTTTGGAAGTCGCATAAGGATGGAGCGCAGAAGCAGCTACGACAACAGAAGAAAATCACGATGAGAAGGTTGCAGAGTAAGGTCAAGCTGTGATAGGATGATCAGATGACGATAAGATGTCAAGGTGAAATAAGGGTGCCGCAAGGTAAGCCAAGACCGTCCGCAGAGAGGAGTGCCACTGGAGCTGGATAAAGATGACCAAGCACAAGCCGTGTGAGGGTAGAAGACAAACGCAGGGAGCCACTGGCGGTGTATCACCTGTCGTCCGGAGGTTGCCAATCTCCACAGGGAATCCTGCGTTGTCCAATCACAGAAAAAGAGGGTGGGTAGCCGATGACCAGACGAGCGCAGACGTAGCGAGGCGGGCCCCTCCGCGCACAGTGCACGCCGCCAGGCCAGGGGAACCCAACAGGAAGAAAATGTAGGTTGAAGGTGTAACGGAGATACGTGTCGGAATCACCCACAGGCAGAGGCGGTGATGTTGACTTCCGGAACTGCACCCATGGGACGGTACATCCTCATCATCTCCATATGCCGCCCCGTCTGTGGGACTGAACGATACTCCTAGAAGTTTCCCCGCAGGAAGCAAAGCCGGGCTGACATAGGACTCCCACTGGTCTCGACGTCAGAGATGGCAAGAAGTGTGGCTAAGACCGCAGTCAGAAACGGATAGCGCCCCTGCGCAGAGCAAGACTGCCACTCGTGCTCAGACGACGAACGCCGCGAGAATGTTCTTGTTGATGAGTCAGTCCAGTCCATGCAATACCCACTTAAATAGTGCAGATCTCCATGCGAAGAAGGCATCTCCAGCAGCAGTATTTCAGAAAGACAAGACCAAATTAGAATTTGACGGGACTCAAGCTGACGTGACGCCGACACACAAATCGTGGTGTCTCCAATCTAATTTAATAATAATAATAATAATAATAATAATAATAATAATAATAATAATAATAAGAAGAAGAAGAAGAAGAAGAAGAAGAAGAAGAAGAAGAAGAAGAAGAAGAAGTAGAAGAAGAAGAATGGATGTCATTGTCACGTGGGGTTTATGGGCTCTGCACAATGGAATTATGGACCCTCACGTTTATTCGGTGGGAACTGCTAGTAAGTCACCCTATGAATTACTTTAATAAATTTATTTGTTTAGCTCGTTCTGTGTTAAGGTTGGGGTACAGAAATAGATAGAAAAATGGTAAAAGAATACTGTCACACTAGCTTTCACACGGCTATGAATCATATGTAGTCCAGCCACTTGATAACAGTTAAAATCACACATTTATTTCTTCTACTCTATACAAGATTCTCTAAGTACTAATCTAACTTAAAAAGTCTCAGTCACTGCTAATAGTTCGATCGCTGATAGTCTAGGCAGCTGTTATATCTTCCTCGGGCACTTGCTAGAATATCTCATGTAGATTTGGACTACTGTGGTCCGTTTTACAGTTTCTGAAGAGTTGGACTACTGTGGTCCTGTTATGATCAGTTTAAGTGCACCTTGGCGTGTTCACTTAACTGCTAGATGGAGCGTGCGAAGTCCTTCTGTGAGGTAGCTTCTGGTCCACCTGGGTAGTTGTGTAGTTGGGTTCCCTTGCCACGCTGTGGGGTCTTGTAGGGGGTTTTTCAAGGTAGCTCCTTCCGACTTGTGCGGTAGAGTCTCTTCAACCAACTAGTCGTTTCTGTGGAGTGGGGCACACAGGATAGCTCGGGATAGCTCGGGATAGCTCGCCTGCTCGTCTGTAATATAAGAGGCGAAATTCTGCACAACCCTGAATAATCGGTTTGTGCAGAGCGTCTCACTGAAAGCCAAGTAGCCCTCAGTGATAGCTCCACATCTCTATACATAAGCGACGAACATTCTGCTACTTCCGGGTTCCACTGGAATCTCACTCTAAATTCCTATACATACATAAATATCAATCGTGTCTAACTATACACATACAGAAGTAATAATAATATAAACATTCAGTGGTACAGCCACTGGTCTGCAAACATACATATACGTTAAACAACAGTGGTTCCGTACGGGATACAACATGGCGGCGCAACCGGTCGTGTTTCGCCTCGTGGTAGGCTCTTCCACGTGGTCCCGCAAATTCGGATTAACAATTCACATTTATGCATAGCAAATTCCACAAACATAATTTCAACAATAATACAAATATATCACGATGAAACAGAAGGGTGTTCATTTACCTGTTTGACAAGTTCAGGCCCGTGATGACTTGAGAGAATTCTAAGATTTCAAGTCCTGCTTCCTGGTCTATGAGTGAAGATAGTTCTCTGCTAGCTAAGGAGATGTTACTTCTTCCTCGTCTCACACACGACTGATTCAAACTGTGTTAGGCTCTGACACAGTCAAAACTGCTCTACCCACTGAGCCTGCTCTGATTGGTTAAAACGGTCCGATTCAAAGCTCAAGTGCTGACTCACTGCGCTAGCGTGGGTCGGGCTCGCGGTGTGTGGTCTGCTGTGTAATCTTAATTGCTGCTGTGTTATAGTCTAACTTCTAAAGTTACAAGTACTACACATGGCTAAATAGTAAATGTGCAGAGTTAAAGCTAGCCAATTTATGACAGTCATACACGCTCTTTTCTCAAAACTCAGCCTAAAAGCGTGGCGATCCTCAACCATGCTCACATGTGTACACACACTCATAAATACACCGCTAAAATTTATCACTCGATCATGTTGCGAATAGGCAGGAAAATTGCTGCTAGAAGACAGACATGAACTAAATTGTTTTTTTTTTACAATACATTTTAGACTTACTGTATCCAGAGAGGAGGAAACAGGAGCATCTACAGAAAACCCTTGGTGACTTGTGACTTAATAAGTCCCATACCTTAATGAAATATTTAGTCATTGTCGGTGATCGAACCCATTCCCTTCGAATTTCATTTGATCAACGCACACCATCGTGCTAAATTAACAGCCAGTACTTTCATCTGCATTCATTTGTTACTTGAGAAAGAAGGGAATCCAATTAGTCTACATCTCATCAATTCCTAGAGACCGAAAGGGAAAGTTAATATCCTTTATGACAAGGCTATCAGTGCAGTCCTCCATAACAGCGCCATCGGAAACTGGTTCAGAACAACAATCGGTGTGCGTGAAGGATGCCTTCTCTCTCCATCACTCTTCAACATCTTCCTAGAGCGCATCAGGTCAGATATTCTAGCAGATCACGAAGGCATAGTAAGCATAGGGGGTAGAACAATCTCCAAACTTCGTTTTGCGGATGACATTGATGGATTGGCAGGAGAGGAACAAGAACTTGAACAGCTGATACAGAGGCTTGACACCACCTCCAGAGCCGATGAAATGGAAATAAGACCAAAATGATGACCAACAACATCAATGGCATCAATATGGACATCAAAGTCCAAGGCCAATCCCACAACACAGTGCATAGCTTGAAATATGTAGGAGCCATTGTATCAGACAATGAGTCACGACAGGAAGTGCTCTCCAGGATTGCACAAACAACTGCTGCCCTGGCAAGGTTGAAGCCCATTTGGAAAGACAGGACCATCAGTCTACATTCCAAAGTAAGACCGCTGCGCTTCCTTGTCATCTTCATCTTCCTATACGCTTGCGAAACATGGACTCTCAAAGCAGATATACAACGAAGAATACAAAGCATGGATATGATCTGAGGTGCTACAGAAGACTTCTGAGCAAATCCTATACCCAGCACATCACCAACGACGAATTCCGACAGACCATCACACAAGCCATTGGACAACACGATGATTTGCTCACAGTGGTGAAGAAACGGAAACTCTGATGGTATGGCCAGGCACCAGATCATCAGGCCTTGCAAAGACCATCCTGCAAGGCACAGTGCAAGGAGGTAGAAGAAGAGGGAGACCGAAAAAGAGGTGGGAGGACAACATTCGAGAATGGACTGTTTTGACACTGAACGAAGCCATCAGGGTTGCTGAGGACAGAGTAAGGTGAGGTACGCTACTTAAACGATTATTTGTGGTGCCCCTACCACCTCCGAGTTACGGGATAGAATATGATAGGATAGGACAGGGAAAGTAATATGATCTGTAAGTCGTCACCACCGCCATAGATTTTAGCCGCCGCTTCGTTATTTCAAAACTATCCTATCCTATCCTGTCCCGTAACCCAGAGGTCGTAGGGGCACCACAGATGATCGTTTAACCAGCATACTCTATCTTTCTCTGTCCTCAGCAGCCCTGATGGCTTCGCTCAGTGTCAAACCAGTCCATTCTCGAATGTTGTCCTCCCATCTCTTTTTCGGTCTCCCTCTTCTTCTACCTCCTTGCACTGTGCCTTGCAGAATAGTCTTTGCAAGACCTGATGATCTGGTGACGTGGCCATACCATCGGAGTTTCCCTTTCTTCACCACTGTGAGCAGGTCATCGTGTTGTCCAATGGCTTGTGTGATGGTCTGTCGGACTTTGTCGTTGGTGATGTTTCAATACACAAAAACAAAATAAATAA
>CM072512.1:36276271-36291271 GCA_036898135.1 Oncomelania hupensis
TAGAGCGTATCAGAGAACTATAGAGGAGGAGCACGATTGTCTTGTCTACTCCTCAGTCTGTATAACTGATAACTTTCAAAATATTAAGACCTTTCTGGCAGCTTTCCCTCAGGTATTTCATATGCGGCACAAAAGTAAATTTGCTGTCAAAAATAATACCCACAAATTTAACTTGTTTAGAAACTTTGATTGGTTGGCCATAAACATGGAGGGAAAGGTTCAAAACCTGGTTCTGTTTGCGATGAAAATGAATGCATTCGGTTTTAGAAAGCGAAATTTTGAAGCCATTTTCTTCTAACCACCCCTGAATTTTACCTATGCAAAGCTGAAGTTGACGCTTCACTCCTGCCAAAGTTGTACCCTTAGCCGAGATGGGAAAATCATCAACAAACAAGGATTTATCTATGCCAGGTTTGACGTGTTTTAAAAAAAACAACACTATATTTTAAACAAAAGAGGAGAAATAATGCTACCCTGAGGGACGTCCATCCCTTGCTCATAAGTGTAATTTAGAATAAATTTAATTTAAAAACATTTTCGAACGCAGCAAGCATATTTAAAATGTATATTGAATAGTTATAGTTGTTGGGCAAAGTTTGATGCCTTGCGTGCAACCGCGTATAGAAGTTGTGCGTGTATGTGTGTACGTGTGTGAGGGTGTATTTGTGCGTGTGTGTGTGTATCTGTGTTTTGAAATGAAAGATTGATTTGTTTTCACCAATAGAATTATTAGTTTTTGTAATTAGATAGAATAAAGTTTCACTTTGATTCGGACCTGCACGTTGGTAACAGCAAAGACGATTCTCTCTCCCTCTCTCTCTCTCTCTCTCTCTCTCTCTCTCTCACTCTCTCTCTCTCTCTCTCTCTCTCTCTCTCTCTCTCTCACTCTCTCTCTCTCTCTCTCTCTCTCTCTCTCTCTCTCTCTCTCTCTCTCTCTCTCTCTCTCTCTCTCTCTCTCTCACTGTCTCTCTCTCTCTCACTCTCTCTCTCTCTCTCTCTCTCTCTCTCTCTCTCTCTCTCTCTCTCTCTCCGTCTTTTTTCTTGTCTTTTGCTGTCTTCCACCACTGTCACACACATACACCCCTAACCTTTTTTTCCTGGCACGCCCACACCTAATGACTCCTTTTCTAGTTGTAAAAGCGTAGCTGAACGATGACGACCACAAAAAAGAGCCGTTTTTGATCTCTATTTCTAGCATCGTAAGCGAGCTTCACTACACCCACGACTACATTCACTCACTTCACACAACTTACATCCAGCCAAACACTCACTCACAGATATGTACATAATGTATACACACGCACATACCCAACTCTCATCCACACACATATCAAAATACATCCGCACGCACAGCTATAAAACACACAGGCAATCACAAACAACCATAAACCCATTCTCTCTCTCTCTCTCTCTCTCTCTCTCTCTCTAATAGATTGCTACAAACAGGAATGGTTTGGTAAATTGATGGATAGCGAAAGGTCCTTTATATCACTATTGCAGCCTGAGAAGTAGGCTACTTGACAGATATTACTGTAAATAAGCTTACGTTCCGAAATATTTTTGTTTAGTTACGGCTAGGCATTATAGACTTGAACTGAAGTAAAAGATACAGTGTTGTTCCAAAGACATGTACTTTCTGTACATCAGTTGAAAATAAAATGCACTTTTAGTGGTATTGTCCAGCGTGTCAGGAGAAGTACATTTTGAGGCACCTCGATGTTGACGTACCACCTTTGATGTTTTTATTACAAAGTGATCGTACGAGTACCACAAGAGCTGTAGCATTGTTTCCGTACCAAGCAATAAAAACACGTGAAGAGTTGTTGAGTTAGAGTAACCTTATAATATTTCTCTTTGGTTTTTGTAGACACAGTCTATCAAATGACGCCTGTTTATCATATAATTTGTTGTAACTTTTCTTTTTCTTTAATTGACTTTTTTGTCCTTGTCTATTGTGTTATATTATACCCATGCGTATAGGCCGGTGGCATCGCATTAAAGTTCCATGAGTTCCTGAGTTCTCTCTCTATCTCTTCACACACTATACCGCATATCGAATGCACATCCTTCAACCCCAAACCTCTCCATCACATACTATTAACATTGAGTTTTAACGTCTACCTCACCATTGGTGATACTGCAGTCGTGGATAACCATCCCAGGAAACAAGGAGTAGGGTCCTAAATCAACATTCAACCACCAGAGCAATCATGCTGCTAAAATGAACAGTGAAAATGGCCACTTTTTATTTCGTCCCCCACGGGATTCGGACCTCGGTCATCGGTGTGCCAGGCGAACCCTCTACCACTTGAGCTATGGCGGTGAGCTCACATACTACAAAACCCCGCACCCACCTTAAATACTACTATAATCGTCTAACCTTGGTCTTGCTGAAGATTATTTTGGATTCGACAAATAAAGCCGGATGAAGGGACCACTAAATGCGCTTGCGCTATTCGCGGTATTGGACGGATACAGATTACAAAACCACCCACAATTAGCTTCCCAGACCGCTTAGTTGAGTTGCTGAATTTCAGTACTTGGACTAACGACAGCCAAAACAAGGGGCTAGAGTATTGATATCAAAGTGCACCTAAAGTTCAGCGGTAACATAATACCAATTATGTTTGACCGTCTATCCTATCCTATCCTGTCCCGTAACCCGGAGGTCGTAGGGGCACCACAGATGATCGTTTAACCAGCATACTCCATCTTTCTCTATCCTCAGCAGCCCTGATGGCTTCGCTCAGTGTCAAACCAGTCCATTCTCGAATGTTGTCCTCCCATCTCTTTTTCGGTCTCCCTCTTCTTCTACCTCCTTGCACGGTGCCTTGCAGAATAGTCTTTGCAAGGCCTGATGATCTGGTGACATGGCCATACCATCGGAGTTTCCGTTTCTTCACCACTGTGAGCAGGTCATCGTGTTGTCCAATGGCTTGTGTGATGGTCTGTCGGACTTCGTCGTTGGTGATGTGTTGGGTATAGGAAATGCCAAGAAGTCTTCTGTAGCACCTCATCACCATGCTTTGTATTCTTCGTTGGAGATCTGCTGTGAGGGTCCATGCTTCGCAAGCATATAGGAAGATGGAGATGACAAGGGAGCGCAGCAGTCTTACTTTGGAATGTAGACTGATGGTCTTGTCTTTCCAAATGGGCTTCAACCTTGTCAACGCAGCAGTTGTTTGTGCGATCCTGGAGAGGACTTCCTGTCGGGACCCATTGTCTGATAACAATGGCTCCTAAATATTTGAAGCTATGCACTGTGTTGAGGGATTGGCCTTGGACTTTGATGTCCGTGTTGATGCCATTGGTGTTGTTGGTCATCATTTTGGTCTTCTCTGCACTTATTTCCATTCCATAAGCTCTGGAGGTGGTGTCAAGCCTCTGTACCAGCTGTTCAAGTTCTTGTTCCTCTCCAGCCAATCCATCAATGTCATCCGCAAAACGAAGATTGGAGATTGCTCTACCCCCTATGCTGACTGTGCCTTCATGATCTGCAAGAGCATCTGACATGATGCGCTCTAGAAAGATGTTGAATAGTGTTGGAGAGAGTAGGCATCCTTGACGCACACCGATTGTTGTTCTGAACCAGTTCCCGGTGGCGCTGTTATGGAGGACTGCACTGGTAGCCTTGTCATACAGGCTTTTGACGACTTCAATAATTTTAGGGCTGATGTTGTACACTTTCATTGTTGCCCATAGAGCTGCATGCCAGACTCGGCCAAACGCCTTCTTGAAGTCTATGAACACATGATACAGATGTTGTTGGTGCTGTAGGTATTTCTCACAGATTATTCTGAGGTTGAAAATCTGTTCAGTGGTACTTCGCCCTGCCCTGAATCCTGCTTGTTCTTCAGCTATGATTTGTTCAGCTTGGGGTTTCAACCTGTTGAGTATTATTTTCAGGAGGACCTTGCTGGGATGGCTGATGGTGCGGTAATTTTCACACTCCTGAAGGTTACCTTTTTTGGGAAGAGTGATGACAAGCGACTGGGTCCACTCTCCACTCTGCCAGATCTTGTTACAGATAATGGTGAGGGCATCAATCATCGCTTCTCCTCCTGCTCGTAGCAGTTCCGCGGGTATGTTGTCCACTCCCGCTGACTTCCCTTTCTTTAGCGATTGCACTGTTGCCTCAACTTCTTCCCGGAGAATTGGGAGGATTTCTTCTTCTTTTCTGTTCTCGGGACATGCTAGAACTGATGGGTCTCCATTTGGTGTATGGTTGTAAAGGTCAGAGCAGTACTCTGTCCATCTGTCCAAGACTTCTTGTTCTTCTGTAAGGCATATGCCAGACTTGCTTTGGATCGTGGAGAGGTTCCAGAGGTTCTCCTGTTCAAAAAGACCAGAACTGCCTTAGCTTGCACCTTGCCTACCTCTGTAAGTGTAGGAGAGCATGAAATCTCTTTCTCTCAGTCGGCTAGAAATCTAGGCTTTTTTATGTCGAGTGACATGACGCTTGATTTCCATATTGCACAAGTTTGTAAATCAGCATATGCTGCCTTGCGTCAGATCAGCTCCATTCGCTGCTACTTAACCCTTCAAGCAACCATCACCTTAGTCTGTGCTTTAGTCTTGTCTAGGCTAGACTATTCAGGCCTGGGAATGAGAAAAAGTGGTTTGGGCGTACCGTATATCGGGACGCGCGGCACTAGATAGTTAGTTAGAGAGGCGAGGCCCGAAGGGCCGAAGCACCTTGCGGTCTAGGGGGTCTGGGGGAGCGCCGTAAGCTCCCCCAGCGGGGTCCGGGGCGGAGCCCCGGCCGCCAACACATTTCCTGCATTCTGAAACACAAATCTGGCCTCTCCTAGTGCCTTTAAAACACATTTCCTGCATTCTGAAACACAAATCTGGCCTCTCCTAGTGCCTTTAAAACACATTTCCTGCATTCTGAAACACAAATCTGGCCTCTCCTAGTGCCTTTAAAACACATTTCCTGCATTCTGAAACACAAATCTGGCCTCTCCTAGTGCCTTTAAAGTGTTAATTTAAAAAAAAAATTGTCCAACATATTAACACTGACAAGAACTTCTAATCTGTCACAAATAAAACTAACAAACAAACAAAAATAAGCAATCAGACAATACCAAGATAAATGCACAACAAGCTATACATCAAGTATTGTACTTTGTAGTTCTACTGCTTTTCATGAAAGGATAGCTTCATTTGCTTCCTAGGAGGCTCTTGTTTCCTCAAGCTTGCACCGGGCTTTGTCCTTTGCATCAACACTACATTGCAGGAGTGAGCTTCTTTCTGCTGTGATGCTACTGTCAAAACTTGTGCGACACATCAAGCAATAGGCTATTCCTGGCTCGTTCACTTTTCGGACCCATTCGGCGTAACGGCCCGTCAAAGTACGTGGTTTGCTGCTGGACTGGCTCGATCTCGACTTTGTAGTCCCGATCCATCCACTCCCATGACCACTTATATCGACATTCTGAATCGTCGAATATTCCGCCACGTTCAACGAAGTCTCTACGCAACGCCATTACTGCCAAGAAGTAATATTCTTTCTAGCTTTGCTATTGGTTGATCGATATAACCATCAGCCATTCGGAAATTTTGTTTCTTGTAGAGAGGAAGTATCGAACGAAGGATGTCTCAAACCGAAAGCAGTGCATCTTAACACTGTCCACTATGAACGGAAAACGGACAAAATGTATTGCATGCGCAAAACTAGTCAGAGTTCGGTTTCGGCGTAAGAAGGTCACTTTCAGCGTAAATGCAATGTGACTTCGGCGTAATTACGCCGAAAAGCGTACCATTCCCAGGCCTGACTATTGTAATGCCCTACTGGCTTCCTGCCCGAGTCATCTCATAGACAAACTTCAAAAAGTCCAGAATTGTGCTGCTAGGCTAGTCTTTAGGGCAAAAAAGCGCGATCACATCACTCCACTACTCCGTAAGCTTCATTGGCTACCCATAGAGGCCCGCATTAAATACAAACTGTCCGTACTGTGCCACAATTTCTTCTCTGGAACCTGCCCTTCATATCTGTCAGATCTGCTGTCAGTCTATGTCCCTTCTCGCACTCTTCGCTCTTCTTCTGACTCTCGCACACTCTGCATTCAAAAAACCAACACCAAAATGTACGGAGAACGGGCATTCACTTATTGTGCACCCAGACAATGGAACACTCTTCCAGCCAACATCAGACACAAGCAGACCACACCCTCATTCAAGAAAGCTCTAAAATCTCACCTCTTCAAACTCTACTATCCTGACTAAATCCTTCATTCTATAGACCCTAGCCGCAGCTCTTATTTGTTCTGCTTTTGGCTATGCTTGTGGATTTGCTGTGATTGTGATGACTTGTTTGCAGAAAGTTAACTTTATGTATTTTGTTTGATTTTGTGTGTTTGGTTTTATTTTATTTTATTTTTTCTCATTGTATAATTTCTAATGCAATATTGTAAGTTGTTTCATGTTTGTTTCTTTCCTTTCATGTAAAGCGCTATGCGCTTGTCTATAAAAAAGACAAGTACTAGCGCTATATAAATCTCCATTATTATTATTATTATATTATTATTGGGCTGTTTGACACTTGTCAGCCGCTTCACAGTCTGGTAGGCCTTCTTGCTGTTGTTCTTGTTCAGACTGTTCTCTATTTCCTGGCATTGATCTTCTATCCATTTCTCCTTTGCTGTGCGCATGCCTTTTCGGATGTCATTGTTGATTTTTCGGTAGGCATCAGCTCCCTGTGAGGTGTTCTTTTCCTTTTTCATCTCTCTTCGTTTATCACACAGATCCAAAAGTTCAAATGTGATCCACGGCTTCTTCTTTGGGCGGTGCTTGCCAAGGATCTCAGTGGCGGCATCTGTCACAGCTGAGTTGAAGGTGGTGGTCATGGTGTTGATATCTACTTCACCAGCCCCCCAAATGAGCAGTGGTGCAAATTTCCCTCCAATTGTGGCCTGAAATAGTTCTGCCACCTCCGGGTCTTGCAGTTTGTCCAGGTCGAACTTTAGTCTAGTGCACTTTGCTGTATTTACTCTCTTCAAGTGGAGCCGGAAAGACATCATCACAAGATCGTGGTCACTTCCGATGTCTGCTCCTGGAAAAGTGCGTGTCCTTCCAATGTTGATGCTTGATCTGAAGCGTTTCTTGACCATGATGTAGTCTATTCGGTTGTGATGCTTCCCGCCGGGACTGTGCCATGTCCATCGTCTGGAGGTTTTGTGGAGACCAAGCGTGTTTGCCAGTACCAGATTGTTGTATCTGGCAAACTCCAACAGTCTCAGACCCCTGTCATTTGTCTCGTTGTTGCAGTGGGGTCCACATGTGTCTTCCCAGTTGTGGTGCGCATCTTGGCCAACCTTGCACTATGACTATGTCCTTCTTCGGCACTTGGTCAAGGACCGCCTGTTGATTTTCATAAAAATCCTCCACTTCGCTGTCGTCATAGTCTGATGTTGGGGCATTGTCCTGGATGATGGTGATGTTGAAAGGGGCTGCTCTCAGGCGGATGGTAATGAGTCTACTGGAGACTGGGCGGCAACCCATGACAGTGGCTAGAATGTTCTTGTGGACCAAGAATCCAACGCCGTGTTCATGCCTGTCATCTCTACCGCTGAAATACAGCTTGTGGCCTTTGTCGGTCGTTGTTTCACCTAGGCCTTTCCAGCGCAGTTCGCTGATGCTTAGAACGTTCCATCGATAGTGGTCCAACTCGTGGGCCAGTTCTTCTAATTTTCCTTCCGCAGTTAGGGTCCTGACATTCCAGGTTCCTAGGACTATGTTGTTTCTCGTGCGGATCTTGCTAAGTTGTCCATCAGTAGCATACTTAACACCTCCGTCCTGGTGGCCAACGAAAGGCGCGGTCCTTGTGCCGGGCGACGACCGATCCGGTATGGAATTAGTGGATAGTGTCATCATGTAGTGTGTCTTGAGCAAAAAAGACCTGGCGGTGCCCAATCCTCTCCAGGTTGTTGGCCACAGCCGAAATCCACGAATACAGTGTGGCTCGCGTTGGCCCTGAGCACGTGGTCGTTGAACCTGTAGTAACGTGAGGTTCCTCCGCCCTGGCCGGTGACTTCTGTGTAGAAGACTTTCGCCCAGTGATGCCGTGCTAACATCACCCCTGTTAGTCGCCTCTTACGACACGCCGGGAAACGTTGGGTCTATTCTATTTAATGCCCGAACCCACAGAGCTTATGTTTGACCGTACTAACTTCAAATTAATTTATGCTGTGTTCTGCCTTCGTCTTCTTCTGTATCAGGATACTATAAATATTCCACCTGCCCGGGGCGAAGAAATAACACTGCAACTTTGGGGTGGTGCTCACGGCATGTTCATACTTCAGCATGCCTAATTATAGCAGTTTGGTTTAAACGTTTTTAAAAAAAAACTTTATGCAGTTGTTCAATGTGATTTTTATTATGCCATCAGCACTTCCAGATCTGAGGTTATAAATGCTGCCCACAAAAACATCTTTCAACTCAGGCCATTTAATAAACGACATATTAAGTTTTCCTTAAGCGGCTCGTACCCATCGATCCGAGCATAAATCATTGCACGTAGGCTTGCAGTGAGATATGTCAAACATACAGTATAGGTTTGATATACGATCGGAGCTCACGTGGGTGATCCTATAGGATAAAACGAAAATGTCAAAAATGCCATAATAACCTTCGCGCTCATCTTTGCCCCCACGGTGCTCGGACAAAACATCCTCCCTCATCTTTCCCACTCCCAGATAAAACATCCTTCATCCTACAAATCTATGTACTTGACGTCAGCCCACTCCAACTTTCCCGCTAGATGAGTATGGAAACGAAGGCTAAGCCATAACAGCTAAGCGAACAGACAGACAGACAGACGGCTAAACAAAAAAGAAGGCAAACGAAAGCACACTCTGCAAAGCACGAAGTGCTTTTGCTCCTCGTCAAGGCTGTCGACGCTCTGCGGCTGCCGCCCTTTCGCTGTGATGGCAACCCACGGACGACAAATTAATATCATCCCACATCCAAAATATCAAACTATGCTCCCTCCATCTTCCATCTATTTGTCATTGACACCAACTCTGCAAATAAAACATTCTTGGCCTATACGGCACTCCAATGCATCAGATTGTACTGTACAGAATTATCGCCCTTTTTGCACTCCCAATGGAGGATATAAAACATCGCAGTGATCTCCCTTCAGCATCATGTTTGATTGATCTATTGACTAGTATCGGGGTGGGATAATATAAACAAAAACAAAAAATAAAAATAAAAACTGAGATAAAGAAAGCAGAAAGAAAGAAAGACAGCAGCAAGGGATAAAAAGAAAAAAAAATCCGGGGAAAATACAAATAAAATAAAAAGAGTGCAAAGTCAAAGATTAAAAATAAATAAATAAATAAAATTAAAAGAAAGAAAGAAAGAGGGAAGAAAGAAGGTTACATTTTTTTTTAATAGACACAAAGAAACAAAACCCGCAAGAAAGAAGCTTCCGGTCAATATTGCAAAAACGAAAGATTGAAAGGAAGAAATAAGACCAAAAAAAAAGAGAGAGAGAGAGAGAGAGAGAGAGAGAGAGAGAGAGAGAGAGATAGAGAGAGAGAGAGAGAGAGAGGACAAAAGAAAGACAAAAAGAAAAATTGAATAAACATAGCAGTTTAACGTACCATCTGGCGATATGGCAGACGGGGATAACCATCCCATTGAAGAGGGGTTAGGGACCTAAATCAACACTGAACCACCAGAGCAATCATATTGCTAAGACGGACAATAAAATAATTCGTCCCTTTTATTTTGCCCACCACTGGATTCGAACGAAAGAAAATAAAAGAGAGAGAGAGAGAGAGAGAGAGAGAGAGAGAGAGAGAGAGAGAGAGAGAGAGAGAGAGAGAGAGAGAGAGAGAGAGAGAGAGAGAGAGAGAGAAAGGAAATGGACGAAAAGGAGCATTATTATATGTGGAGATGACGTTGTAGAGCGCGTCTGGTCAATATGCCACTGCTAGAAATAATCTTCCAGTCAGCGCTTCTTTTTGAAAGAGGGCACCCATAAAAAGATGACCTATTCTTGCTAGTTGACGACTGCCTATCATGACAAAAAGAAGACCCAAGAAGGTAGTGCTGAAAGTTGAGTTGTACTGGTACCCACCGGTCTGGTGCACTGGTCCTGATTTGGCTCGGAAGAGTCCGCTGGACCTAAAGCAATAATCATGTAATGTAGGTCTGGTGCATAGATCAGAGCGATCCTGTAAAAAGTAGGCCCGGACAGTAACAGCTGCCGAAGTTTCAAGTTGGCCAATTGGAAAGATTTTCCAAAATAATGGTGAGTGTTGCCCCACTGACAATAATAACTTTCCCCCCAAAAATACATTTGTAAAAATGATAGTTCCTTATTTTAATTATTTTTTTTAGAAACCAATACTTTGTGTATTTTTATATTTCTAGCAATGGCCCGTGGCTATAAAATAGCATCGCCGCGAAATAGGCATATCACGGTACCGTCTTTAGGCTGCTCTGTCAGTTCCCGGGTCGTATGGTCAGGTTGACGAGCGGACGGCCTGCACAGTCTGAGCTCCAGCATTCACCACTGGAAGAGGTGCGGGGCATCTTCCACTGCGGCGGTCATGTCGACCTAAAATCTCCACTGCGGCGGTCACATCTCAGGGTATAGGAGAGGTTTAGACGCCAGATGTTACTGCTTCGAAATGCCGGGGTGAGCCTTCACTTGGCAATAGAGGGGCATCGCTGTTGGTCTAGGAGCCCTCGGATAGTCGTTGCTACTACGGACTGTGGAGGTCTCGAGACGATACTCCACCTCAACTCCATTATCTTATCCTTGGGACTCCTTGGACTGACTGCCGGCGGCGGATCGTCGCAAGGCGCCGAGCCGCTTTGCTGCCTCACCCTTTCACATCTAAAAGCCGGCGCTGGTATTTACCTTCAACTCTTACTACCTACCCCACACGTCCTCCTGGTCCATCGAGAAAACACTTACGAGTCTTCCCTGAGACGAACCCCTGTCTTCCTTTGCGCGGCTGCATTTACATATTGTTGCTGCCTCGTGCCTCGTCTTCTACACCATGACACCTTATTCAACAAGCCTTCGTATTCACGTCCCTTATATGCTCAGGTTTCGGGGAACATTAATCTAAAGAAGAAAGGAGTATACTGTTAAATAAAACTCTAAATTGTTCGAATGTAAGCAATTAAACTTATTGGAATGACGTGATCCAGCCATTTTTCTGGCCGGTCCTGCCGTGGTGTTTTGTAAACTAAGACTTGTTTGCATGTGATGAAACAGAAATATAAAATTCACGCATTTATTTAAAGGAGGGCTTGAGCAAAGAAATCTCACTATACCGCTTATTACAATAACAACAATGCGAATTTTAGGGTAACAAACCCTTTTCGCGAAATATAAACACATCTTTCGGCACAGACTGGTGCTTTTTTCCCAGGCTCAGTCTCAGACTTCTCATTGTCTCAAACTGTGTGACCGACAAGAAAATGTACGTCCCAGGAACAGTTCTGTGTTAGTGACAAGTGGTTTTGTAACTGAGGCAGACAAACGGTTCAGTGCAGAGTCGGTGTACGGTACAGACCAAAATGTCTAGTGACCAAGCAGTCGGCAAGTTTTCGGCCCACTAATCGGTTGGTCTGTCGACTACCATGCTCGGACAAAGAAGGTCCTCAAAACATGGTCTTTCATGCCAGATACATAGAGTAATAAATCAGTAAGTAATCAGTCGGCAGGTTTTTGGTCCACTGACAGGATAGTCTGCCCACACATCAACCAATGTACTCGACAAATTCATTTCCGGTTCGTGATAAGATTATGCCCGCATAGGCTAATCATCTGAGGTCAATGTTGTCAGAAATGAAATTGCAGTATATTTCACTATGAAGAATGACCTGTGATCTACTATATTATTTAGTGATTGGAACACAATAGGCACAATAGGAACTGATAACTCAAATGCTTAAATACAGAATTTCTACTGGTGGTTGGATAGTGTTAAACAAATCAGAGAGAGAAAATGACAACCAGACAGTACAGACAGGCATACTTTTGTCTCGTTCTGATTTCCGACTTCCGACAAAATTGGACTACAACAAGTGCATTATAGAAACAGTGATTGGGAAGAATGAGTTTTAAAAGTTTTGACAAAAGCGTCCGAATCACAGGCACCTGTATCTGAAAGTAGGAGATGCCGAAGCCTTATAGTGCGTCGCTCTCTATATACAAATGTACTAGTATACAGAGAAACAGACAGAGAGAGAGAGAGAGAGAGAGAGAGAGAGAGAGAGAGAGAGAGAGAGAGACTCTCACATGATGATGATGATGATGATGATGATGATGATGATGATGATGGTGATGATGATGATGATGTCTATTTATAACGCGCGTGTCTCCATCCATTGTCGAATGTACGGTAAGGATACTTCTTTTTAATTTAAAAAAAAAAAACGACTGGAAAGATTAAGTCCGGTGTGGGGGTGGGGTGATGGAGGTGGACAGCAGAAGTGAGAGAGGTGCTTGGTTCACTAAGTTACTACAATGTAAACAATTGAGTCTGCAGTCTTCTCCTGAACGGTTCGACACAGTCTGCCCTTTTTACAGTCTCGGGCAGTGTATTCCATAACTTGGGGACTGCATTCTGTAGGGTTCGGGCACCAGATCTCTCTTTGTTTGTCTCCTCAGAGGATGGCAGGAGAAAACTGAACCGGGAAGAAGAACGAAGCTGACGAGATGGCTCATACATAGGAAGCAACTCAGAAAGGTATTCTGAAGCAGTCTCGTACACACAAGCGAAAGTAATTGACAGGATCTTATGGTCAATACGTTTTTTTTACAGGGAGCCAGTGCAGAGAGTGACGTACGGGAGTAATGTGGTATGTGGGCTTTGTGCCTGTGACTATCCTGGCGCCCGTGTTTTGGATCTTTCGTAGTTTGTCCAGCAGAATGGTAGGGAGACCCCACAAAGTGCTGTTACAATAGTCCAATCTGGACATGGCAGTTGCTAGGCCGACTGCATTTGCATCGGACGCAATTTCTGAGAATCCTAAGCTGAAAATAATATTTTCTAACCACTTCTTTTATGTGCTTAGACATTGTCAACTCAGAGTCAAGAATGAGACCCAAAATCACGGACTGAGTGACTGAAGGAAATAGTAGCGTCCCCTACCTGGACGGTGTTGATGCCTATCTTTTTACGATTCTTCTTAGAGCCTAACAGCAACGCCTCTGTTTTGTCGTCATTTAATTTTGGCGATTTTGTACCATCCAAGACTTCACAGCTGCACAGCAAGACTACAGGTACGAGCGCCTGTAGGTCATAATCTGGTAAAGCAAGGACACCAATTAAAATATTGGAATTTGAGTTTTGTCACTACCTCACTACGAAGAATGGACTATACAGCCAGTATTCGTAGAAGCTGTAATGAGAGAGAGACATTCTTTTTTGTCTGTTACGAGTGAGAAAGTTTCAAAACGTTCGACTTGTCAAAAATTATTTCATTGACGGATGAGAATGCATGCAAGTTTCCAAGTACCTGACAAAAAAAATAACAAGTCAGAAATTATTCAATAACGGAAGAGAATATTAGCCATAAAATCGTTCCCATCCAATTCAAGTCTGTAGATTCCAAACTCTAAACACCTTGCGGAGTTCCCAAGTAATTGGAAAACTCGGGAGCTTTTGTGCTGCCATAAATGTGTCTACTCTTCCTTCGCTTAAAGGGACTTCTGGGACAATCTTCGAATGCTGTGAAATTCCACATTCTTTCATTTTGCGAATCTCTCTCCTGCATCTTTGAATGCTGCGAAATATGCTCTTTCTTTCCCCTTCGCACATCTCTTCGGGTTTCTCGCTTTGAAGGGCCCAAAGCTGAGGAGTTGAGTGCTGTACGTTAACGCTCTTTCGATCGCAGAAAGCGCCGTTTTAGGGGGTGGGGTAGGGGAAGGAGCTGGAAATCGTTCAGAACACCGCCCACCCTTTCCTGTTCCTGTGTACACTGCGCAGCAGAGACAGCCGAGGCTTACGCTGCCCCTCCGATAGGCGACGTAATCCTCGGCCCTCTCTGCTACGAAGTGTGGTCCCTGTTGTTGAATTAGGTACAATTGTGGGAGGCAGACGCATCTCACACTACTGGACCCTATGGGTCATCACGCTGGCCAGACGGTGTTTGTTGTACTTGACTATAATAAGGGCCTAATATAGCTCCCCCACGAAAAACGTTAACAATGGAAGATGGAGACGATCAGAAGGAGGAGGCGAAAGATGATGGTGATGATGATAATGTTGATGGTGATGATGATTCTTCTTCTTCTTCTTCTTCTTCTTCTTCTTCTTCTTCTTCTTCTTCTTCTTATTATTATTATTATTATTATTATAATTATTATTATTATAACCTTGCATTGATGCCATGGTATGCAAAACACAGAGGATAAAGACCTATCCTATCCTATCCTATCCTATCCTATCCTATCCTATCCTATCCTATCCCGTAACTCGAAGGTCTTTGGAGCACCATAGACGATCGTTTAACCAGCGTACTCCATCTTTCCCTGTCCTCAGCAACCCTCATGGCTTCGCTCAATGTCAAGCCAGTCCATTCTGGAATGTTGTCCTCCACCTCTTTTTCTGTCTCTCTCTTCTTCTGCCTTCTTAAAGACAACAAACATTGAAGGGAAGAACAGGCAGTAAGCAATGAAGGATGTTCCCTTTCTGTCTGATTTAAGAATAAGGTGTGTATAGCACCTATTATTATTATTATTATTATTATTATTATTATTATTATTATTATTATTATTATTATTATTATTTACTATAGAAGACTCTTTCTTGCGCGCAATATTTTGCGGTCATAAGGAAGTTAATAATTTTGGGATCTTTTGCGCTTGGTTCGGCCTATTCCGGCCTTCTAGTTCTTGCCTCGTGTTGTCTTGTCTTGGCTTGTCTTTCTTGTTCGTGTAGTCACCTCCCCTGACTGCCTTTGCCTGCCAGTCTTTGTCACCACCCACTCGTCACCCCTACTCCTCAAACCACCTCCTCATCT
>CM072512.1:36293771-36308771 GCA_036898135.1 Oncomelania hupensis
TCGGCAAACCTAATCTTGGAAATCTTTCTTATGCTTTTGCGTCAGACCAATGCACCGAATTGTGCTTTAAGATGGATGACGCTCTCTTTATTTGCACGGCGGGCCGGAAGCGAGAAAGAATGGGAAACCCGCTCCCTATCTCTGATTATGTGACAAGATCGGTCGTCTGTGCAGAAACAATAACGGTAAAATGACGTCTGTAATGGCCTGTCTTATTGGGACAAAAAGGTCCGTGAACCTTCACGACCATTCCAGTTAAAACTGGCCATGATACCTTCTGTTCGGTGCCAATGTCCCATCCTCGTGTTCCTGTAATCCCATCAGGAAATATTGGTTTAAATGATTACTAATAGTAATGGACGCAATCAATCTAAATTCCAAAACAATTAAGTTTGATTCCCCTACACGCCTTCCATCTCCCCTCCCCACTCCTCACCTTCTGTACAAACGATCCCTTTCCTAGTCTTTGCGTGTCTGCACTGTTCCACTTCTCTGGAAACAATCTACAATCCGTCCGCTACCCAAATCTATAAACTCCTCTGACATGAATTACTACAGACCAGGTTGCTCTGACCCCTATTGTGATGAAGTGTTTTGAACGCATTGTTCTAAGGAAACTCTTAACGCAGACACAACACTTACACGACCTACACCAATTCGCATACAAGCAAAACAGATCCACGTACGATGCAACACTGACCGTACTCAACAATGCCTACACTCATTTAGAAAAACAATCTGGCTCACGTGTTCGAATTCTTTTTGTTGATTTCTCGTCTGCTTTTAACATCGATTCATTCAACCTCATCTGATGGCTTCGAAGCTTCTGAAGCTCGCAGTTAATCTAAAACTGATTCTCTGGTCAACCGATTTTCTGGTCAATAGATCACAGGTAGTTTGCTTCGATTAAACACTTTCTGACTCTCGAAACACCTCTACCAGTGCCCCCAAAGGTACAGTTCCCTCCCCTGTCCTTTTTTACTCTCTACACAAATGACTGTACTGGCAGTGACGCCTTTCTTCTTACTAAGTACTTTGATGATACGGCTCTCGAAGATATCTCTAACTCTAACTCACACTACTTTCAGGATGTTCAAAGATTTTCTACCTGATACAAAGAGAACTACCTTGCTCTGAATGTTAAGAAAACAAAAGAAATGTTGATTGACTTTCCCTAGAACCTCCCATGTTATCCCAGATCTGTTTATTGATGGCGTGAAAGTGGAGCGTGTGAATGAGTACAAATATCTTGGGACGGTTAACGAAAACACATTTATTGTTGATACCAATACCGCGTCCATTCACAACAAATGTTAATCAAGAATTTACTGTCTCCAAAAACTCCGATCTCTGAATGTGAACAAGTCCGTCCTCTGCTCTTTTTACAGATGTTTTATTGAGTCTGTTCTTACATTTGATTTTATATCCTGGTGTGGTGGCTTGAGTGTGAAGAACAAGAATGTGTTTGACAGAGTGGTAAAAGTGTGTGGGAAAGTAGTGGGTGAGCAGCAGCAGAGTCTGAATGAGTTGTATGAAATTTTTGTTGTGCAAAAAGCTAGGATGATTGCGGGAGACAATACACATATTGTGGCCAAACAATATGACGTTCTCCAATATGGACGCCATTTCCGTGTAACCAAGTAATGTTCCACTGTACGAATCAGATCTTCAATCTAACTTTATCCCCAAATCCATACAACTATTAAACAAACGGTAATATGTGTCTCTCAAAATGAATAGAAGTGTGTTATTGTGTGCTAAATATGTATGCACTGGATTGTCTTCAGTTTGTTTCCCATCAAACTGTTTTTAATACCTCCGTTGGGGTGCCGAGGTTTTCTGTATAAATAGTATCCCCACTTTGTGGAAATATAGTGCTTTTAAATTACCAATGTTTCTGTCATTCTCATTTGTTCTTTTTCTTTTCTCTCAATCTACTATGTTCTTTGCTAGATCAGTCACCTATCTATTTTCTTGAAAACTCTCCCAAAACTCCTCATTTGTGTATGGGGTCTTTTGGGTCAGTTACGGGATATTAGACGCTCTCTGCCAAATGGCCACTAAGACTTTCTATGGTATTATTATTCAGCAATGTAGGCATTTTATATGTATGTGTTTTGTTAATATGTTATAATGACGTTTATATCCTATTTTGTGTTTGTAAACGGGGGTTCGATAAATTAGATTTCAGCCTCAGCGTCCCCTGCATGGGATGCCTTTATTGTAAAGTTGCCGGCTGGTGGATTGCCTTCAGTGTTACCTTTAGGGTTGTTTCAGCAGATCTTTTATACGGACCAGGAGTGAGCCCTCTTTCAACCAAGTTGTGGTCCTGATTCTAATCTTTGCAGTCCACCACACCCTATAAACAATGACTAATTAACTAAATGTTTTTAATTTGGGAAATGTGTGCATTGTTCACTTTATTGTTGCCTGTTGCTTCGTTATAATCTATATATTTTTCAACCTTTTAGTGAGTGAATGTTTGTAATTGCTTTCTCTTACACATTTATTGCAATTCGTTGTAGTGCTGTCAGCAGAGCATGTCTTAATTTATCTCTTTGAGATAATAAAGTATTTTTTAATCTTGAATCTTTTAGTTCGACTGAAGGAAAAAAAGGATGATAGCATCCTATATTATTATTAATTATTATTATTATTATTATTATTATTATTATTATTATTATTATTATTATTATTATTATTATTATTATTATTGTAACTGTTGTTGTTCCAGGACATTTTCATTTCGTTGCGTCTTAACTTTGAAGTACAATTATTTGATTTGCCGATCATCATCATCATCATCATCATTATCATCATCATTTTCATCGTCATCATCATCATCATCATCATCATCATCATCATCATCATCATCATCATCATCATCAACACCACCATCATTATTTATTATTATTATTAATAATAATAATAATAATAATATTATTATTATTATTATTATTATTATTATTATTATTATTATTATTATTATTATTATTATTATTATTATTATTATTAATATTGTTATTATTATTATTATTATTATTATTATTATTATTATTATTATTATTATTATTAGACTGATATGGATGGATTGGGCGTTTATTTTATTCTTCTTTTCCAATGCGCAAAGGATATTATATATAATTATATTCCTCAATTATAGTGCAGTGTTTTCGCCGAGACAACGACCTGAATTCCAGAAACGGAGATGAGTGCTTGTGGTGCTCCTTTACACGTTTCTGTAGTTTTCTCTCTGACTCACCCACATAGTCCTCGTCACAATCGCTGCACTTTAGCTTGTACACCACCCCCGATTTTTCCATTTTATCGGTCTTGTCCTTGGGAGCGACAAGTTTACTTCTGATTGTATTGATGGGCTTGGAGTGGACGATGACCCCACGTTTCCTGATCTTCCTCCCGAAGACCTTAGTGACGCCCCTGACGTAGGGGATGGTGACGTGTCCCTTGCTAGGGTTCTGATGTTCCGTCGAAGGATGAGGTGTTGTCTTCTTCGACCCCGGGATGTCCCAGGCCCACTTCTAGTATCCCGACACGCGGAGGACTTTCTTGATGTGATCGAGTTCGCGTTCTTTCGCTTCCTCGGTAGAGCAGATGATGTTGGCTAGGTGGGTGAGAGTGCGGATGACTCCCAGTTTGTGTTCGAGAGGTTGGTGGCTGTCAAACTGGAGGTACTGTGCAACGAAGAACTTTTTTCATCTTTTTTTCCAGTTTACACCAAAAACGACGTCATCTACCGATTTGTTCGATAATCGTTTCGCAGCTCCCTTCTTACAAGTGGTCATATAGGCTTACCGGCAAGTCCGCGAAACCTTTCGGTTTGTTCAAGGGAGGTTATAGTTAAACAACTTTTCTATGCGGAAAGCAATCATCCCAATTCATTCGCATGAATGACAAGTATGTTCCAGATAAAACCAAGCGAAAATAAAACTGCGCTCAGTGCAAAACATTTGTCTATTACTGTTGCTATTAGCGATGAACGGCAATAGCTCGACGTCGAGAAGAACGCCGTCATTGTTAGCCACTGTCGAGATAATCGCTTTGCAATTTGCTCACCTACAAAGTGGTACCACATTGCTGAAACCATTTGAGATCGGTCAGGGAAAGGTTAACGAAGGCATTTGAACATTTTTTTACTCGATTGTGGGATTGATTTCTTCTTTTCTTCTCTCACTTCACACAGTACACTGCGGTTTTATATTTGCGAACTTTGTTCTCTTGCTTCACAATACGTCATTTTCCCCCATCCATTTAGTACTTTGTTTCAGGGCTTTGCGTACGGGGTTGCATTAATTGTTTATTTTGTATTGAGATCAACATTCTTTTTTTATATTATGTCTTCTCATTCCCCATTTCCCTTGGCTACTAAAATCCCCTTAAGCTGATAGCTTGAATAAACTTTGAATCCTGTGCCAAAAAGGTGTGGAGTGTGTGTCAGATGGTTGTGAGGTGGAGGAGGATGGAAGAAAGGTTTGGAAAGGAGGATCAACCAAAATTCCCGGGATGTAAAGAAGCTCAGTTAGCCTACTTCTTCTCAAGAATGGCCTTCTTTCTTTCTTTTTTTTTTATCTCTGCACGCAATAGACTGCATTTTTCATCGGTCAGGGGAAGAAGGACAGAGAGAGTTGTTGGGAGGGGGAAGGAGGATGGGGAGATGATGGGTTGGGTTTGGACGAAGATCGTTAAAAACCAAAGTTACCTTGAGTGGAAAGAAGTTAGCCTACTTTTCCACGCTTTGGGGAGGAGGGAGGGTGGAGGGGGGGGGGGGCCGCCACCTACATCTATATTCTCTCTGTACTTCACGCAGAGGACCGTTCTATGACAAGACTGGCTGTAAAAAGTTGTTAGCAAAAGAAAGACGTTTGTGCTCATTGCTACCCTTGTTGGGCACCTGCCCCAAGTATACAGCGTCTTCCCCTCTATCTTTCTATCGTAACTTCCTTGATGATGATGATGATGATGATGATGATGATGATGATGATGATGACAACGTTGATGACCACTTTGATGATGATGATGATGACGTAGTCTTGTATAGCTCAGGTCTCCATAAAAACAGTTCATGCTAATTTTGCTCTCTCCTCCACACCCCCCAAAAAAAAGAAAAAAAAAGAGAAAAACAGGAAAATCCTTTAACACTTTATCATCATTTAACTAGCTTTTGCACGCAAAAGACGAATACATCACAACAGAAAATGCTAAATTAACACTTTCCTACAGGACTAGCCATATTAAATTATAGAGTGGACATCTTTTCGGATGCTTTTTTTCCCCAGAAGAGCTCGTTGGTTTGTTCGTCAGGCTTGACAATGCACTGAAAGACATGCCAGAGACCTACCGAGTTTGGCAAGGATTTTATTGTAAACCTTTATTTTAGAGTTGATAGGGTCAGATAAACTGGTGTAGGGGAATCCATCTACTGTCAGAAAAAGGTCAACACAGTTAGTGAGACTAATATTGCTATTTTATGGAAACAAGTATTATTTTTTTTCACTCAGTAAGTGAAAATTTGTATTTATTTTCTTTATGACACAACAGCCGAACAAGGAAGTCATTATCCGATATTCCAGAAATGATTGGAACAAAAAATGTCGATTTATTATTATTATTATTATTATTATTATTATTATTATTATTATTATTATTATTATTATTATTATTATTATTATTATTATTATAGTTTTTAATTCCTAAGGAAAAACTGCCTGTGTGGAACAGAGGAGTGGAACGCAATTAATGGAACTATTCATTATTATTAAAAGGAATAACATTTTTATTTTTCTTCCTCTTTGCCTAGAAAACTATTGTCACTAGACAAGATCAGCTAAGCAATCTTTCAACAGGAAAGTCGATGGTTATTACAAAATTAATTAATAGCTATTAATGAAGGCCAGTCTTTCTTTTCTTTAGAATATTCCAACAGGAAAGTCGATGGATATTCTAAAATTTATTAATAGCTATTAATGAGGGCGAGCCTTTGTTTTCTTTTGTTCTGAAGTAGACTGAACCTTTTTAATGCAGTAAATGAAATCAAAACGCCCAATTACTTATCAGGAAGCCTTTTTTTTTCTTTCCACCAGCAGATTCCACTGTGCAGCTACAGAAGACTGCGTCATAACTTCTCCATCATTTTTAAATTAATACAGTTAATACAGTGGCTCTTTTGACTATTATACTGCATTACCTTTGTGTGTTTCCAGACTTCGTCTATCTGGAAATACTTTGAAATAGTCGGGGGATCAGAACTAACCAAATGTTGGTCTGTCTGCCCGTTGGAAGCGATATCTCAAGTACCACTAAACGGGTTTTGAACAAACTTCATAGCAACATTACTTATATTATTATATTTTCTTTACCGCAGAGGTCAAGGTCACTGGAAGTAGCACGGTTTGCTGAATACACCAAATATGGCTTGACCGATTTTCATGGTAATTGGTGTATGAGTAGCTCAAATCATGAGCCATCCTTCAATATCAGTCCGGTTGTCGGTCAGTTGGTGTGAGGTGTGTGGCTTTACTGAATATAGTTCACAATTACAATAATGTATAATTAATTAGTTGGTAACAGTAATCACTATATATTGAATGTGTTGTGGAAATGCATTGCACTGGAATGAGAGACAGCGAAGAGTAAAGACATATAATATCCTGCCTACCTCACACGACTTCGCTTATTGTATGAGAGGAAAGCAATAACAAAACAGTTGGTAGGTCGCTCGCCCCGAATTTGAATTTTTTGTTTGAAACATTTTTGTTGGCATTATTTTAAGAATAACTAAACCGAAATTCATAATAATTACTCTGCCGATACTTTAATAATAATAATAATAATAATAATAATAATAATAATAATAATAATAATAATAATAATAATAATAATAATAATAATAATAATAATAATAATAATAATAATGGATGCTGTATAGGCGCCTTTCCCCAAATCAATCAGGCTCAAAGCGCGGCGATCTGTACCAACATAACCCTCACCTGTCTCACCCACCCTCACACACACACACAACAAATACACATCCATCACAGGTGGTGTAAAGGCAGTGAGATCGCTATTGGAAGACGGAAAGAGAATCGAATTTTTATTTGTGAAATTTTTATATTGACTGCGTCCAGTAAGCTTATCATTATTGAAAGGATGGAGGAAACCGGAGTGCCCGGAGAAAACCCTCGGTAACCTCAACAGTCTCGTATCTAAGTCACATACGTTCGCCCCTTGCGGGAATCGAACCAGCGACCTTTGGCATAGGAAACCGGCGATTAATCCACTGTTTGTTGTTTGTATGTAGATTATAGTCACACGACACTTTCGCATATAGGTGACTACTGGACCGATTTATACTGACACCAGCGGGCCAGTTGTTGGTAAAGGGGAAAATAATATGATCACACGTTGACCAATCCGGGATTCGAACCAGCGACCTTTCGGTTACTAGCAAGACGCTCTTACCAACTGAGCTACCCGGCCCCTCTTAATCCACTGTTAGTTAGTTAGTTAGTTTTAGTTATATAGATTATAGTCCCACGTCACATTAGCGAATAGGGGACTGGGAAGAGGGGGGAAAGGGGATTTAATCCACTGCGCCACGAGGCCACTTTAAATACTGCTAAACATGCTACGTCATTCGCATTTGTACTGTCGCAAAAGCAAGGTCACTGTGCTTTACCATTTTCTAAATACGTTTTGCGCTGTATATAAATACTGGCTGATCCGGTTACCACAATTTTCACTTTTCCTTTCGTTTCGTTTCGTTAGGATAAAGTCGAATTACAACATCGCCAAGAAACTTAACACTTCTGAAAATGCGTATTTTTCGGCAAGCAATGTGTGTGAATGTTTGGAAATGCAGCTGAATGGCTTGCCATCTTATTTCTATCACAAGTTAATTCAGTTAGTACATTACACTACATTACATTATTATTGCTTTAGGTCCAGCGGACTCTTCCGAGCCAAATCAGGACCGGACAACCCCCGATCCGCATAAAAGATCTGCCGAAACAACCCTAGTGGTAAAACCGAAAGCTCTCCACCAGCCAGTCACTTTACAATAAAGACATCCCACGCAGGGGACGGCTGAGGCTTCACCCCAACTTATCGAACTCCCGTTTACAAAAGCAAAATAGAATACAAACATCATTATAAATTATCAACAAAACACATACATATAAAATGCCTACATTGCTAAATAATAACATCATAGGAAGCCCTAGTGACAACCTGGCAGAAAGCGTCCAATATTCTCAAGCTGATCCAACAGACCTCATACACAAACAACGAGTCTTGTCCCGGAAGAGTTTTCAAGAAAAAAGGTAGGAGACTGGTCTAGCGAAGAAGACGATAGTATAGCAGATTGATAGAAAAGAGCAGGAATGAGAAAGAGCAAATGAGAAAGACAGCGACAGTGGGAATTTAAAGAACTAAATTTCCAGAAAGTGGGGATACTATTTATACTGAAACCCCCGGCACCCCAACGGGGGTATTCAGTTAGTGGCGCTTATTAATTATAGTTACTCTGCATTACCATTTGTTTATTATTTCTGCGCTTTAATTACTATAGGATAAATTGGCCATGCAACGCTAAACCATGCCAGTCGGTGGATCTTGTGATTGCTGTCATCATTATGAAAAGATCCCACGACCTATCATTGTCCTGGCGCGTAAAATTAGCGTATTCAAAGATCTGTTGACACCAGGGAAATCTGTCGGAAGAAAACGTGGAATCTATGCACTGTGTGTTAAGCGTGCGACAAATCATGAAACATAGAGAACTCAGTAATTGCTAGGATTTCCTATAATACTACTACTACTACTACTACTACTACTACTACTACTACTACTACTACTACTACTACTACTACTACTACTACTACTACTACTACTACTACTACTAATGACTATTTTAATTATTTTTTAATAATAATAATAATAATAATAATAATAATAATAATAATAATAATAATAATAATAATAATAATAATAATAATAATAATGTGGCGTAAAGGGAGGGGACTGATCACGCTTGGGAGAGATTGTCTCCTTTGAGGCTGCCCTTTGATGGTTTAGAATGGCCTTGGGTGGCTCCTGCTGTGCAGGATGCTTTGGTGTGGATCTTGGATTATGCAGGCCAAGGCGGCACGACATAATATGCTTTCACCGCATGACCAATCGTCTTCTGCTTTTTGTGGTGAGCAGGACTACATTGTCGGTTGACATTTAATGCAGGTTTGTGCCAAAGACTATCAACTCGCTTCCCTGCCTACATCCAAAGCCAGAGCTAACCCATCAAGGGAGACAAAAAGTGTGTGTATAATACAAGTGATAAAGGTGGCTCGCTTAATGAGATGGACTTGAGTTTATTACTAGCATGTTGAATACAATCTTTATTAGTTGATGTCCCCCCCCCCCTCCCCTGTTGGGGTGCCGGGGGTTTTAGTATAAATAGTATCCCCACTTTCTGGAAATTTAGTGCTTTAAATTCCCACTGTCGCTGTCTTTCTCGTTTGTTCTTTCTCATTCCTGCTCTGTTCTATCAATCTGCTATACTATCTTCTTCTTCGCTAGACCAGTCACCTACCTTTTTTCTTGAAAACACTTCCGGGACAAAGTCCTTATTTGTGTGTGAGGTCTGTTGGATCAGCTTGGGAATATTGGACGCTTTCTGCCATGTGGTCCCTAGGGCTTCCTATGATGTTATTATTTAGCAATGTAGGCATTTTATATGTATGTGTTTTGTTGATATTTTATAATGATGTTTGTATTCTATTTTGTTTTTGTAAACCGGGGGGGGGGGGGGGGGGTGTCGATAAATTAGAGTGTTGCCTCAGCGTCCCTTGCGTGGAATGTTTTTATTGTAAAGTGACTGGCTGGTGGAGTGCCTTCATTGTTACCACTAGGATTGTTTCAGCAGATCTTTTATGCGGATAAGGGGCTGTCTGGTCCTGATTTGGCTCGGAAGAGTCCGCTGGACCTAAAGCAATAATCATGTAATGTAATATAGTTGATGCCATCCGTGGAATGAGGGAATGATAGGAAAAATCCATTTTCAATTCTCTGCTAAAGCAAACCACTGTCAGCAGAGAAGAGGAGATAGCTCTTTACTATCAGTCCCTAATTCCACAGAGGACAGCAGCTAATAAGGATTGTATCCAAGATGTTATCAATAAACTCCAGTCCCTCTCTTTAGACGCCACCTTTTTCACTTGTGTTATACACAAACGTGTTGTCTCCTTTGTTACACCCGCCAGCAGTCACTTTGTATACATAACCCAATCCCACGAAAGGGCAGCCTAAGGGAGACAATCAGCCGTGATCAGTTGCCTCCCATTCCGCCACACTACTACTACTACTACTACTACTACTACTACTACTACTACTACTACTACTACTACTACTAATTAATATCATCATTATCATCATCCTCATCATCATCATCGTTATCATCATCATAATGATAATAATAATAATAATCATCATCATCATCATCATAATAATAATAATAAATAATAATAATAATAATAAAGAAAGAAAGAAAGAAAGAAAGAAAGAAGAAAGAAAGAAAGAAAGAAAGAAAGAAAGAAAGAAAGAAAGAAAGAAAGAAATTGTATTTCTTAAAATCAGTTATTGTTTTAGTTGTTATTTATGCCGTTGTGTTGCCATGTGCAGCCCACACACCATAATAATGTCCTTGTATTTTTTAAATTAGGGACAATAAGGATTCCGATTCCTAAAATGAAACCGTTGGGAGCTGGTTTGAAAAGAATTAGTGGAAGAAGAAGTCAAACAACATAGGATGAGGTTTCTTTATATCTTGTTATAAGCTAGTCCTTTGCTAAGAACTATTCAGAAAGAAAGAAAAAAAAGAAAGAAGGAAGGAAAGAAAGAAAAGAAAGAAAAACAGAAAAAAAGAAAGAAAGAGCAAACTTACATATACTAAATAATAAAATAAAATGAAATAAAATAAAATAAATGTACATAATTATATCCTTTTATATTTTTATCGCATGGCTTAAACAGGTGTCCGAGCTGTGTTCAGTATTCAACATGAACTGAAGAGGAACTTAAGACTAGTTGACGACAAAAACAGAAACTAATCAAACGGAGAATTATTATTATTATTATTATTATTATTATTATTATTATTATTATTATTATTATTATTATTATTATTATTATTATTAGTGTTATTATTATTTGTATTATTATAAGTATTAATGCCCCTAATCCAGACTTAGCTCTACATGTAGGCGCTTACACGAATAAAGAACAACATAAACTATAAAACAAAACAAGGAAACTCTTAAACTATTTTGCAGTAAGCTTCCTTAAAAAAATTAACAACTCTCTAACACACACACACACGCAAACTCACACACGCGCACACCCGCATACTATGACTTCGCATGTGTTTCATTCATTTCAATCGATGGAATGACATTAATGAGTAAACTGAACATGAATATCTAAGAGAATTGTCACTCCGCGCTTGTAAACTTCAATGATGAGGATGCCCCCACCGATGCTGCTGCTGCTGATGATAAAGGTGACGATAAAGGTGACGGTTGTGAGGGTATGATGATGATGAGAAGGAGGAGAAAGAGGAGGAGGGGGAAGAGGACGAGAATGATGCTTTTGATGATGATAGTAAAGGTAATGATGACGATAATGACAATGACGATGATGATGATGATGATGATGATGATGATGATGATGATGATGATGATGAAGATGAAATGAGGTAATGATGATAAAGATAATGATGACGGCGATGGCGACGACGACGATGATGATAATGATGATGATGATGATGATGATGATGATGATGATGATGATGATGATGATGATGATGATAATGATGATGATTATAAAAATTATGATGACGACGACGATGATAATGACGATGATGATGATGACAATGACGACGACGACGACGATGATGATGCTGATGATGAAGAAAATCATGATGATGATGATGATATTGCCGATCAACATTACAGTTTATTGACTGAAATATTCTGCATTATTAGCGGACGGTATTCTTATATAATTAAATATTTTGACGATATATTTTGAACGTCTAAATCATTATAAATATGTTGAGTCTAAGTACATAAACCTTTTTAGAATAATAATTATACAAGCTAGGTTTTGCTTGTGACAGTTGTATCAATAAATACAATGACTGAGCCCGAGTCAGAATAATGTGTTTGCTGAAGCCATCGACCCATTGCCGAAGGTTTGAGAACACAGTGACAAACCATAATGACTGGTAAATATATGGTTCTGTGGCTCGTCCATCTTCCAACTGAATAATGCAGAGGTAACCGGCACAAGAAATCCTTCGCACAAAAATAATAGCTCTCAAAATTATTTTCCAATATAAAGGAGATTAAATGTCCATTTCAAATGACACAGTACGTTGGGGACTATGGGTTGTTATTTGGTTGTTTGTCTTGGGCCAAACTGGATGTGTTGGTGAATTGCAAAACTACTCGGAATCTATTCGTTGCTCAGTAAACGCTCGGCAAGGACATCCCCGTCTATGTTGACGTAAGTTGTAAACCAAGATAACAATACTCTGTAAAGAAACTGATAACTCGGAATCCTAAGGAAGGTTTAAACATTATTATCAAACCTATCAGCTTGCAAAGTTGCATAATCGAACAACGAAGGCATTGAAATATTATCAATCTTGAATGTTATTTTAAACCAAGATAACAATACTCTGGAAAGAAACTGATAACTCGGAATCCTAAGGAAGGTTTAAACATTATTATCAAACCTATCAGCTTGCAAAGTTGCATAATCGAACAACGAAGGCATTGAAATATTATCAATCTTGAATGTTATTTTAATACAAACCTTTTAAATGTATTGAGCTATCGATCAAATGTTGTTCTCCAATGTCGGCTACATCCTTATTCTGCAGAATTAGGATATCGCCTAGGACGATACAAAATGCCAGAACGATCCGAGAGTGAAGGCCACGAGGCATTCGAGTAGCCGGAATGCGTGATTGTGAGTGTCGCTTTCTGTTTCATTCGTTCATACATACCAATCGAAACTTCTTATATTGACGGGGCCTGTTAACTAGTATTTGCAACGACCAGTGTGGGCGGCTGCAAGAGATTTCCACCATAAACAAGGTTTCACATTATCCATCTCGTGTTTCGCATGTCTTGCATACTGGGTCCAAAAGCTCGTATCCAGCATTTTGCATGTAAAGCAGGGCTAGCGATCATTCACGGGTAGGGGAAAATTGGGTCTGTTTCTGTCTAAAATGCAATCACGTTGTCCATCTTCCACGCAACAGGGAAAGCTGACCACTTTTATCCATTCCGCACGCAAAGTCTCACCTAGAACGCATGAACTGTATGGCTCCATGGCTCCATACTGCGAGGACTAAATTACTTTCAATAACCTATAGCGGTGCAGTTTACCCGTGCTTACATCAGTGAAGGAGATATTATTATTATTATTATTATTATTATTATTATTATTATTATTATTATTATTATTATTATTATTATTATTATATCACTTGCACTCTTAGTAGGTCTACTGAGGTATGGAAGAACGTCATGTCTGGGTCATATCAACCCCTATGTTTACTGTCCTATTCTGACTCGTCTCTCGTTCTTCGCGTGCTAAAGTAGTCTAAAACCTTGTCGGAGTGAGAAAGAATTATCGTACCTCGACAATTGGAGTTTGACAGCTATCTTCTAAAACACGCAGATGTACAGAAAGTTACAGAGTGTACTGGTACAATTTATGACTCATTCTGGGCGAAGTTTATAACTTTAAGTTCTAAACTTCCTAAACACATAATTATGTTCGAATCTATTAAAATGCGCGGGGATAAAAACATTGACATATTTAAATTAAAAGAAACCAGCGCTGCGATAATACGTCTTGTATGGAAAGTTTAGAAGCTTCAAAAAGTGTCACGTATTCATTGAAAATAGCTGTCTTGGTGTTTCAGGCAAAACTTTTGCATCTGTTTTAAGCTCCTTATAATTTGCAAATTCCAATTCGGAACACAAACTAAATTATGCACCTTAACTCTGAAACAGAAAATGTATGCCACAAAAAACTCCCCCCCCCAAAAAAAAACAAAACAAAACAAAACAAAAAAAAAACAAATTCAAAAGCTCTCAAAGAAGAGCAGAACAGAAATCCATAGGCTTCACATTACTAGCGGGATTTGTGTTTAAATAAATGTTTTGTTCAAAAAGAAATTCCGAAGTAAACTGTTCCACAAAAAAACCAAGTCTACACAAATTCCATTCCCAGGCTTCAAGATGCAAGTGTGCGTACAAACCCGCGCCATTTTTTTGGTTACAATTCAGCCACTGAGATTCGTCAGGTTGCAGCAAGCCTGTCTAAATTCCCTTCCGATAAAGACATATATCCAATAGGCTTTTTTGTGTGAAATCTAATTCCATTTCCTTATTTGAAACTGTCTACTCAATGTGTTGTAGGCAAAAAAGTCTGCGTCTCTTTGGCAAGAGTTAGTGCTATTGTACCTGCTTGCAAGCAGGAGTTTACTTTTTGTTGCAATTGTTTTTGCAATGGCTTGTAGATAAATCCTTTGAATTATGTGCAAATCCTGTGTATGATTTATGGTGGAAGTGTTCCTGTTTGCAAGCAGGAGTTTACTTTATGTTTTTATTTTGGCTTTTTGCTTCCAACATGGTCTGATGGTGTACTCCTTTGCCCTCTTTGATAGCAACTAAAATCGTGTTACTGTTTCGAGTGAATCTGAGTTAACTATGAGATGGATGCGAGTGGGTGGATGTGGTAGCTAGCACACAGAAATCTTTTTCGACTTGTCTTTTCAGGTTGGGCTTGTTCACCCGAAAAAGATATTTGTCCTTCCTCCGAATAAACTTCCCCATCCGTTAAACTGTCTAGTAAATCCTCTTTAACTTCTTCTTGCAAACTCATGTTGCTCAAAGCGAACGTTACTTTCTTTCA
>CM072512.1:36313771-36481271 GCA_036898135.1 Oncomelania hupensis
CCTATACCATATGCAAAAAGAGAGAGAATATTCGAGAATGGACTGATTTGACACAGCGATGCCATGAGGGTTGCTGAGAACAGAGAAAGATGGGAGTACCCTGTTTAAACGATAATCTGTGGCCTTTGAGTTACGGGATAGGATAAGATAGGATGTGCAAAAATGGTCGTCCGCAAATGATTTTATATGATTTAAAAAATGAAAAGGGTCGTCCACACCTGCTATATAAAAGCAGACAAAACCGAAGGGATGAACATGAACATGACAGTCCGAAGGGATGAACGGGACCATCCACCGTGTATTATATTAGAATATGCACGGTAATCAATGCATTAGGCATGGACTGAGAACGAAAAAAAAAACGACGAAATGCACACATCGAAAGACAATTAGCAAGACAGAGAGGGGGGGGGGAGGGGAAAGAGGGAGACATTGAGGAGAGGGGGGAAGGAAGGGTGGAGAGAGAGAAAAAAAGAGAGAGAGAATAAGAGAGTTGGAAAGAAATGTAGAGAAAGAGAAAGAGAGAGAAGCTAGAGAATGTTTAAAGTGAATAAAACTGCAAATTTAATTTCCTGTACTTTTTCCTGGGCAGGTGTCACACCCTTTGCGCAAGAGGGGAAATAACGCCAAAAATAAATTTTAAAAAAAGACGAGTGGAGACGTACGTGAGGTTGTATGCAAAAAGAAGAACAAACTAAAGGAAGACAGAAATGTGTACAGACAGAAAGAATTAAATAAAGAAAGAAAAAAAGACAAAAGGAAGGACAGAAACATATGCAAAAAGAAGAAAAGAAATAAAGGAAAAAAGAAAAATATACAGGCAAAAGGAATGAAATAAAGAAAACAAGAAAGGAATAAAAGAAAGACAGAAAGGCAAGAAAATAAAAAAAGAAAGAAGAAAAGGAATAAATAAATAAATAAATAAATAAATAAAACGTATACAAAAATAATAAAAGAAAGAAAGAAAGAAGCGTGTATAGATAGAAGAAAGAAATAAAGAATGAAAAGAAATAGAGACAAGAACGATAGAAAGGATGGGGAAAGGAAGAAAAAAATGTGCACAGCTAGAAAGGGGGAAAAAAAAGAGAGAAAGAAATTAATTAAAAATGAAAGAACGAACGTAAACCGCCATATCACTGCATAAAAGCATCAAGTTGGCACCAGCTTGGGCGATTTGAGATAGATCCTACTTTAAATGATAAACTTTAACAAAACGAAAGCTAAAAGTAGCCAAACCGAACTATACACACCAAGGTGTTAGTCAGTTAGTCATCGTTAATAGAGTCCAGCGGGCTGATTGAGGACCATTATACACCAGTGGCCAGTGTAACTGTTACACCTGTTGTCAACAGTTGATTCAGCCCCGATGCTTGATTCTTAATATGTGTAATTCGAATTCGTTTATCCACGCAACCTGTTCACTCAGCAAAAAGGCAGATGTCATCGTATGAGGTTTTCCAACTTCATTGAGCAAACATACAAGATTGCATTCCGAAAATAACTACTTGCAAGCTGACAATGCATGACTTTAAAAAGTTTTTCGACCATCAAGAGAAACTTCGAACATTCCAGAATGACGCAGTAACCATTTAATGCGCAGTTCCGGTGACGAGTTTTATTAGGCCAAAAAAAAGAATATGTATTTTTACCCTATCCCGACCGACCCTACATTTTTAGCCCGACCCTAGATTTTATTTTGGATCGTCTGTGGGAAACAAATTGAAAAAAGTACACACAAAAAACGTATATCTATATAATTATATACTTTTTTGTGTGTACTTTTTTTCACAGACGATCCAAAATAAAATCTAGGGTCTGGCCTGAAAAGTAGGGTCGGTCGGGATATGGTAAACATACATATTCTTTTTTTGGCCTAATAAAACTCGTCACCGGAACTACGCATTGTTTTACGTCATAGAACTTTCCTCTGTTTAGAAGATTTGCCTAATTATTACCAGAAAGATCTGGAACTTTTGATAAATAATTAACAAGTAACTCCAGAAAATTCTCCACGATACTACTACAATATCGATCGGCGAAAACTATCCACATTATACAAAGCTTTTTCTAGCAACAGCGCAGAATCAAATCAAAGGTAAATACACGCTATCATCGCATGCTTTGCAAAATAAAATATCGTGCGTGTCTCAATCGTAACAATCATTAAATTACATTATATTATTATTGCTTTAGGTCCAGCGGACTCTTCCGAGCCAAATCAGGACCGGACAACCCCCAATCCACATCAAAGATCTGCTGAAACAACCCTAGTGGTAAAACTGAAAGCTCTCCACCAGCCAGTCACTTTACAATAAAGACATCCCACACAGGGGACGCTGAGGCTGCACTCTAATTTATCGAACCCCCGTTTATAAAAACAAAATAGAATACAAACATCATTATAAATTATGAACAAAACACATACATATAAAATGCCTACATTGCTAAATAATAACATCATAGGAAGCCCTAGTGACCACCTGGCAGAAAGCGTCCAATATTCCCAAGCTGATCCAACAGACTTCATACACAAATAAGGAGTCTTGTCCCGGAAGAGTTTTCAAGAAAAAAGGTAGTTGACTGGTCTAGTGAAGAAGAAGATAGTATAGCAGATTGATAGAACAGAGCAAGAATGAGAAAGAGCAAATGAAAAAGACAGCGACAGTGGGAATTTAAAGCACTAAATTTCCAGAAAGTGGGGATACTATTTATACTGAAACCCCCCGCACCCCAACGGGGGAATCGTAACAATCACCCAAAATGAAGTCAAAAACAAACGACAATTGAAAGAAACAAGTCATTAGTTATAAGTAACTATACATAGACAAACGAACAAATACAATACAATACAATACAAATAAACAAATACAATACAATACAATACATACAATACAATACAAATAAACAAATGCAATGCGATACAACATAAATAAATAAATAAATGATTACTCACCATCAAAAGGAATGGTTTCATCCCATACAGTAAGCATATTGACAACAAAGAACGGCGCCCAGCAGAACAGGTAACATAGCACCACCGTCAACGTCAGTTTTACCGTTTTTACCTGTATAGACAGGTAAATCGTCATCATCATCATCAGCATCGTATGTCGTCGTCATTGTCGTCGTCAACGTCAAAGTTATCATCATCGTCATCATAATCATCATTATTATCATCGTATCTTCCACCTCTTTCTCTTCTTTTTCCTCCTCATCATGCGCATTGAAATGATTTATTTAGGGAAAAGCGCTATACAAATATATTTTTTATCGTCATCATCATCATCATCATCATCATCATCATCATCATCATCATCATCATCATCATCATCATCATCATCATCATCATCATCATCATCATCATCAACAACAACAACAACAACAACAACAACAACAACAACAAAAACATCACCATCTTCATTATCATCATCGTCGTCGTCGTTGTCTTCGCTGTCATTTCGTCTTTTATAGTTGCCTGTCAATGCAAAATTACAATTTAAAATTAACATGAATGTTCTCATCATTTTCATTTTAGTATTGCATTGTTTAATAGTTTGAACACCCCCGTTGGGATGCCGGGGGTTTCAGTAAAAAATAGTATCCCTACTTTCTGGAAATTTTGTGCTTTAAATTCCCGCTGTCGCTGTCTTTCTCATCTGCTCTTTCTCATTCCTGCTCTGTTCTATCAATCTGCTATACTATCTTCTTCTTCGCTAGACCAGTCACCTACCTTTTTTCTTGAAAACTCTCCCGGGACAAGACTCCTTATTTGTGTGTGAGGTCTGTTGGATCAGCTTGGGAATATTGGACGCTTTCTGCCAGGTGGTCACTAGGGCTTCCTATGTTATTATTTAGCAATGTAGGCATTTTATATGTATGTGTTTTGTTGATAATTTATAATGATGTTTGTATTCTATTTTGTTCTTGTAAACGGGGGTTCGATAAATTAGAGTACAGCCTCAGCGTCGCCTGCGTGGGATGTCTTTATTGTAAAGTGACTGGCTGGTGGAGAGCTTTCAGTTTTACCACTAGGGTTGTTTCAGCAGATCTTTTATGCGGATCAGGGGTTGTCCGGTTCTGATTTGGCTCGGAAGAGTCCGCTGGACCTAAAGCAATAATCATGTAATGTAATGTAATAGTTTGAACACCTTCTTCTTCTTCTCATTTTCCTTTTCCTTCGTCTTCTTCTTTTTTGTATGTTTGTTGTTATGTTTGTTTGCGTGTGTGTGCGTGTTTTTGTTTGTTTGTGCGTGTTTGTGTGTATATTTTATATATATGTGTGTGTGTGTGCGTGTGTGTGTGCGTGTGGGTGTGGGTGGGTGTACGTGTGTGTGTGTGTATGTGTGTGTTCAATAATGCCATTTGATACGGTCTAACTAACATTTCAAAAATAAAATTCGATTTCGATTTCCATCTTCTAATACCGATTTCTATTTACACCACATGTTCCAGTGATGATTGTGTGTTGTATATGTAGATCTAGGAGTTTTCTGTACCATCTAAGCGTGTATGTTGGTTACAGATCGCTTCCCTTTGAGTCTGATTTAGAAATAAGGAGCGATTAGCATCCAGTAGTAGTAGTAGTAGTAGTAGTAGTAGTAGTAGTAGTAGTAGTAGTAACTGATAAGAATTTTTTTTAAAGCTTAACACACTCTTTACCTGATCACCCTCAATGATGTTTATTCATGTAAGTCCGATCTCCAATATTTTTATTTATGCTTATTCGCAATATATTATGCGGCTTAACAGAATGGAAGATACAATGCAATCATTTTCTCGTGGCGCTCGTCTTTTATATATTTGCTTTCATTCATTCATATTTGCCGATCAGCAAGAAATCTTCATATGTAGAAAGAACGAAAGTCACACTGCGATGCGGAGACTAGGCTTAGTACGTTAGCCTATCACTAGTTCACTTGTGAGTCCCAGTCTCTCTCTCTCTCTCTCTCTCTCTCTCTCTCTCTCTCTCTCTCTCTCTCTCTCTCTCTGTGTGTGTTTGTGTGTGTAGGTGTGTGTGTGTGTGTGTGTATGTGTGTATGTGTGTGTGAACGAAAGCCGCCTTGAACTATGGCCGTGCCAAGGAAACAAGGCCCGTAAATCTGATGCTTGCGTCTTTATCTTCCATCTGTCTCGGAGACGTCTACATTCTGTAGACAGAACTATCTCCTTCGAGCAGTGGCAGAATTTGATCGATGCGTGGCAATATCTTCCCCCCCCCTCCCCCACCCCCTCCTACCTCCCTTTAATTTGTCGATGCTTATCCTCAAACATTACTCTGCAACCCTTCTGAACAAAGGATAATCTCCCTCAGCATTTACGTAGGGATAAAAACAAATGAAAACGTAACCTTCGCCATCCCCCACGTCCAATATTAACCTCCTGCGCACTCCTTCATGTTAGCCTATCTAGTGACCTGCACCGTTAGACAGAACAACAGCTTCTCTAAGACTGACGGCTACTGCCTCACCCAACTACCGCTCCCTAATCTCATTGCTTTTTGCATGCATCTGTAATATTGTACTTAAATGGACCTAATGGTCGATGCAATAATGTGCATGAGATATTTCTTCTTACACAATGTTGCGCCCTGAACTATGCAGATCCATTCATCGCTGGTGTTGAATTGATACAACGCCCAAATCAATGCATTGTTTCCAGTTAATCTCCTGCGGGGATCTTCATATTAGCCTATCTTAAGTATATCTAATCAATGTAGAAGAGAAAACAAAAACACGCTCTCTCCGCCGTTAACAATGCTCCAAAAAAGGCATTATTTCCATTAATCCCAGATAATGGTAGAAAGAGTCACAGGAATAAGGCCGAATATACTTTTCGTCCTAAGGTCGAGTGATGCACAGATCGGATCAAGGTGGGGAAAAAATCGTCGGAATATACATTTCGTGGTATGGTCGAAAGTGAAAACGCTCGGCCTAACGTCGAATATACATTTCGGCCTAAGATCGACTACAACATTTCGTCCTAAGGTCCAAAGTGCTCCTCTCCTCTTAAGGTCGAATATGCATTTCGATCTAAGGTAAAAAAAATATTGTGTGTATGTGTGTGTGTGTGTGTGTGTGTGTGAGAGAGAGAGAGAGAGAGAAACGACGAGAATAGGTAAGCTGAAAATTAATAATAATAATAATAATAATAATAATAATAATAATAATAATAATAATAATAATAATAATAATAATAATAATAATAATAATAACAATAACAATAATAATAACTTTTATAAAGTGCATTTCCTAAAATCAGTTCAATGCGCGTTTCAAAAGAAAGAGAAAAAAAATAAAGAAATAAACAAAAAGTATCATTCGTACAATGAGGGAAAACGAAACAAAAAAAAAAAGATACCTATTTCAAACCCTCTCTTTTATACACGCACGCACACACAAACGCACACCATACACACACCACAACACACCCATGCTCACACACACACCCCACACACACACTCACACACACACACACACACACACACAAACACAGCGGACCTTAGACCGAACTGAACATTTTTGACCTTAAGACGAAATGTATATTCGACCTTTGGACGAAATGTATTTTCGACCTTAGTACTGATTCCCGGTAGAAAGACACGTAGATTCGTACTCACGATCTGGGCTTGAAAACTATTGCTTCGATGAGCAAGCCTGTTCAACGACTTTGAAACATGTTGCATGAATAACTGTCAAAAGGTTATCTATTTGCGGGTAGCGATTCACGCGTTGACGTTGAAGTAGTTGATCTTCAAGTCTTTACGCTCCTAGTGAACCACGCGAGATTGTTAACGAAGTTAAGACTTTCTACCCACATTTATACGAAAAGAAAACATTAGAGGATATACATATTTCTGACTTTGTAACTAGTATAAAATCTTTAACAGAAGAAGAAAGGCATGCACTTGAAGGAGAAATAACACTAGACGAAGCAAGTTCTGCTCTGAAAAACATGAAAAACTATTAAAGTCCAGGCTGTGACGGTCTCACTACTGAATTTTTTACAATTGTCTGTCTAAAATTGGGTCCTTTAGTTATTCGTTCTCTTAATGAAGGCTTTTAGAGTAGGTAGTCTTTCCACAACACAAAAAGAAGGCGTCATAATCTGTATACCGAAAGGAGATAAGGATAAGGAATATATTAAGAACTGGAGGCCTATATCTCTTTTAAATGTTGTATATAAAATTGGCTCCTCAAGTATTGCAAACCGTTTTAAATTAGTTCTACCATCGTTAATCAACGAAGATCAAAAAGGCTTTATTAAAGGACGTTTTATAGGGGACAATATTCGACTAATATATGATATTATCAGTTATCTGAATAAAAACGACAAGCCAGGATTACTTTTATGCCTAGATTTCGAAAAAGGCTTTTGATTCCATAGATTTGATATTTATGATTAAAGTGTTGCTTGCCTTTGGTTTCGGCAATGATTTCTGCAGATGAATAAAAACCTTTTATAATGATACTTAAGCGTCCGTTTCTGTTAATGGTCAAATATCAAGCTGGTTTAGTACTGAACGTGGCTGCAGACAAGGAGACCCAATCTCACCGTATATTTTTGTTTCATGTGTCGAGATCTTAGCAATAATGATCCGTGAAAATAAGGAAATCGAAGGCATAAAAATTAACGAAGTAGAACATAAAATTACACAATACGCAGATGACACCGAAATGTTATTAAATGGCACTAGAAATTTTTTGGAAGAAACTATCAAAACCATCGACAATTTTTGTAATCTGTCAGGGCTCTCTTTGAACGCAACAAAAACTAACGCAATATGGCTGGGCAGCCGGCGTAACTCATCAACAAAATTTATGCAACAGCTTCGTATACCTGGAACCCTGAAAAGTTTCAAGTGTTGGGTATTTGGCTGACAAGTGACTTAGAAAACTGCATTGGTATCAACATAAAAGATAAATTGATAGAAATAAAATCATTGTATAAAATATGGTTCAAAAGAAAAGAAACTCCCTGGGAACAGTAGCGGTGTTGAAATCACTTATTTTGTCAAAATTAGTTCATTTGCGGATGCTACTGCCAAACCCTCCAGATGATGTAATAAATATGATTCAGACATCAGTTTTCGAATTTGTCTGGAAAAACAAAAGAGATAGAATTAATAGAAAAAGTGCAGTTAAAAATATAACAAATGTAGGTCTTGGTATTCCAGACATTAAAATGTTTATTAAAGCCTTAAAAATATCATGGTTAAAAAAACTTAAATATGGTAATCAGAAATGGAGATCTATACTTTTGACGGAGTCTTCATGTTTTGAAAACTTTGAGAAACTAGGAGCGGATTTTCAAATGCTAGAAAACTGTACTAATTTTTGGAAAAAGGTTTTGCATTCCTACACAGATTTATCGAACCATATTATTTTGGGAAAACCGGAAGAGATTATCTCTGAAAGGATTTTTTATAATCAGAATATACTCGTAAACAACAGACCCATTTTCTATAAAACTTGGTATGAGAAGGGGTGTTTTGTATTGGACACTTATTAAAGGAAAATGGGTCTTGTTTATCTTTTCAAGAGTTTGTACATAGATATAATGTTCAAACCGATTTTGCTACGTACACTGGTTGTGTGCAGGCTGTAAAAAAGTATATTAACTCTTTTGAGGTACCGATCGTTAATAATAACTTCTTAGAATTAAATAAACTATGGACTATTCTGAATTCAGTTCAAAAAGGTGCACGAGTTTACTACGATCTCCTGACATCAAACGAAATACAACCTAACTGCTGTAAGATATGGGAACAGAAATATGGTAAAGATTGTAATTGGAAAATAGTTTTTAAGAAAATCAAAAATATACCTGATGTTAAACTTAAATGGCTCCAGCTACGAATAGTGCATAGGATTATCGCTACAAACACTATTCTGTCAAGTATGGGTGTTCGAACGGACTCATTATGTTCTTTTTGTACAATCGAGCGAAAAAGTATACAACATTTGTTCTGGCAGTGTGCACACATCCAGGCATTCTGGAATCCGTTTGAACATGTAGTAAGGAATAGTTATCAGAATGTTATTATGTGACAACACGAGTTTTCAGATGGCAGGGAGAGTTACACTTTTTGGGAAGTTACACTTCTCCGTATATCTGTTGTACATAGAATAGCGTGACCGATTTACTTTTGCGTATGAAAGTGCAGTTTCGTAAAGTCCGTGCGATTCGTAGAAGACAGGGAGTCGGCCAATTTCGAATAGGGATACGCGTAATAAAGAACGTGCATACTGACGAGAGCTCGACTATTTTGCTTGTGGTCGGCGCAGTTTTTGGAGGGCAGAGTGGTTTGAGATGCTGTTGCGAGAGGAACGAATTCTAACGAGGCAGCAACCCTGTGACAGAGGTCATTGTAGTGTAGGGTACTGTTGGAAGGGTGTGTTTATTGTTTATATAGCCACCCAAGGTCTTATGCCCTCGTCGGGATAAGGATGTTTAGAATTCGAAGGAAGATGTTAACTGCCATTCGTCAACGAGTGTAGAGTTCCATACTTAAGGTGTGTGTAGTTCTCGATTGAACACCCACCAAGACTTAGTGTCTGTACCAGAGCTAAGGTGTCCTCATCCTCAGTATAAGTGTTATTTGGAAAGTGAAATAACGTGCAATAGCAAGAGAAAGTGACTCTCAAAAAAAGACTAACCCATTGTATTGTGACAGTGTTGTGTCGTGTTGTGGTGTTGGGGTAAAGGGCGTCACAAGCCGAGGCCTGTAAGGTGAGCAAATCCTGTCATTCAATTCTCTAGTGGCGCGCTCCGAGAACTGCGTACGTGTATGAGTGGTAATGAGTGTGGGGAAGGGGTTGTATTTTAGGATGTATAATGAATTTTGTTGATTTTATATGATTTTCTTATGATTTTCTTATTGTATATGTGATGGGGGAAATGTCGTTACTGTTGTTGTTATGAAAGTGGGTCAAAGGCGACGATGGGGAATATAGAGAGGGAGAGAGAGAGAGTGAGGGTGTATGTATGGAGAGAGCGATAGAATGTATTATACTGAAGAAAGATGAGGTGATGATTATGAAGGAAGCATGTTTACAGTATGGATGAAGGGAGGTAATCGTGATGTGCTATAATTGTTGGGGGTGACGGTGGTGATGAAGGGGGGCGGAATGAATCAGGACTGTGAGATTGTAGTGTGGTTGCGATAATTATGTATATTTATATAAACATTGGTGTGTAAAGAAGATGTGAATTATTAAGCATCAAAGGTTGGTTTATATTATTGAAATGTGTGTATAGTATCTTGTATTATTATCATGGTATTCACAATTATACAGGTCAAGATGGTGGACGGAGGACGGCGTGTTATGTTATATTATATAGTGTTTATTGTTTTGTGGGCATATTGTTAAGACTGTGTATATGTCAACAGGTGTGGGCTGATTATTACTTCTACGTGTTTCTTCTACCTGTTTATTTCTACGCATTATTTCAACGCTGTTGCCTTTGATGTTGCCTGTTATGCTGTACTGATGTTGCTGTTGTTGACGCTGACTGGGACCTAGCCAGCCTGGGGTGTGCCTTTGCCTCTACAACAGAGTAGTATTGTGGTGATCTCTTACACTGCTGCAGGTTTTGCCTATGTATCGAGGCAACACATTTACAGGAGGTTTTCATACCTAATTCATGCACACACAGACTCACATTGCACGCACCTAAAAACATATCCATTTAGTTAGAAGAATCATCCACTTATTGTGAAAGAGACTGTTAGCTCTCTGAGCTACTTGACAAGAACATTGAGACATTACTTCTGTGCCACAGCTTCGCCTAGATAATAGTTTATGATTCAACGCCATTGCTTATTATTTGAAGACTTGCATTTTGAATTGATTTGTTGATTTTGATTTTGTTGTACACACTTGTAAAGAAACTGTTGTTGTTTAGTTCTATTTGGGGTTTGTTACAAGGGGAGGTAATTGTTAGTTAGTATTGGGACGGGGGTCTATTTAGGGGTTGAGGGGGAGGTTAGTTCCCATTTGTCCTGTGTTTGCTTGTTGATTGTCGAATAAAAGAGTGTGTTTGTATTCTGGCATTTTGTGTTAGTTCATTTTGTTTGAGTTTTATATCCTATTCACTCGCTTTATGTGCTGACGTCACAGAACCCGCTCGGGGGACGTGACATTTTGGTGTCAGAAGTGGGATAGACTCATTTATTTTGTTAGGGTAGTGCCAGATGTGATTGTTGTGTGTTTGAGTTGTTGTGTGAAAGGGTACGCAGCGGGCGGTTGGCGGGAGTGTGGGTGTATTGCACTAGGGAACACACTCGGAGTGCAGCATTAACGGGGAATTGGGTTGCAGGGTTCACTTGCTCGCCTTTAGGGGTACGACGGTGAACGATTCCTCGGTTCCTGTGACTGTTGTGTTGCGTATTCATTCTGTTAGGTGTTTGTATCAGTTAAGTGTTATTTGTTTTGTGTATACTAACATTTGTTCTTCCCTTCTTTTCTGACATGGCTACGCGGGATGCTCGAGCCGCGATGCGCCGCGACGCTAGGACCCGTAAGGAGGAGGCTGAGCAGGAGGATCGGGACCTCGGTGATGACGGCTCAGTGACAGGGTTGTTGGAGGAACCTTACGCAGTGAGTACTCAGACCACTATGCCTAAGATGTATGCCAAATCGCCCGGTTCACAGAGCAAAGTCGAGGTCGCGCTCAGCGATAGTGAGAGGTTCAGACAGGTTGGGGAAAGTCTGGGTTTCCGAGACGGAGCGTTAGCGCACTATGTAGTTAGTGAGATGAGAAGGGAGGACGAGCGGAGAGAGAAAGAGGAGAGGCGGAGGGAGAAGGAAGAAGAGAAGAGGGAGAGAATGAGGAGGGAGGCAGCAGAGAGGATAGTTAGGGAGGAAGAAAAGAAAGAAAGAGAAGATGAGCGTCGACGTCTAGAAGCTAGATTGGAAGCTAGGCTAGCGGCAGAGAGGGAGGCCAGGGAAGACGAGAAGCGAGAAGAGAGAGCGGCTAAGGAAGAGGAAAGGAGGATGTTCGAGATGAGGCTAGAGGAGGAACGTAGAGCCAGAGATGAAGACCGAGCTGATCAGAGGGAGAATAGGGCTAGAGATAGGGGGGCAGCATATTCAGTCAAGCTGAAACCCTTGGAAGAGAGAGAGGATGTGGAGGCCTACCTCCAGATGTTCGAACGGGTGGCAGAGATTCAGGGTTGGAGGAGGGAGGTATGGGCGGTTAGGCTAGCGCCTTTGTTACAAGGGGAAGCCCGGGATACGTACCTTCGTCTAACGCCTGAGCAAGCCCAGGATTTCGACATTGTGAGGAACGCGCTGTTGAAACGCTTCAGGAAGGACGCCGACTACTATCGTAGGCAGTTTCGAGAGGCCAAGAAGGAAGCTGCAGAGACGTTTCCTCAGCTAGTAGTGAGACTAGGGTCGTTAGTGAAGAAATGGTTTTCGCTCGCCGGCAAAGACATCACCGACGTAGAGCAGGTACTAGACACCTTCATTGGAGAGCAGCTTTTCTCCATCATGACTACCGAGTTAGAGATCTACGTGAGGGAGAATCTGCCTGAGACTAGCCATGCCGCAGCAGAGTTAGCACAGCGTGTGGTAGATGCCAAGCGGGCAGCATCAGCACCGGCACCCGTACTACCCAGTCAGAGACGCAGTTTTCCCAGACGACCGGAGGCTCCTCAGCAACCTAGCAACAGGGGAAGTCAGGGTCAGAAGACAGGGAGGACGGAAGGGGGTAGTGGGGTACGTCGTTGCTACCGATGTGGGTCGGAGAAGCATGTGGTCAAGGACTGCAAGGTCAAACCTCAGACAGTAGGCCAGGTTACAGTGGGACGGACTATTTCCACGGAGACCGCACCTCGGGCTAGCGTGTGTGCAATCAAACCTTATGATCCATGGGGCCAAGGTAGGGCGAACGGGCAGGACGTTCGAGTATTGAGAGATACGGGGGCGGAGATAGGGGCAGTCGCGAGCAGGTTAGTCAAACCAGCTGATTTGACGGGTCGGACTGTCGAGATTTGCTTGGCGAATCGATCGAACGTGGGTCTGCTACCTACAGCTTGGGTAGAGTTGGATTGTGCGCTGGTCAGGGGGAGAGTGGAGCTGGTGGTTTTCGAGGACGGGCCCGATATCATCCTGGGTAACTGGGTAACGTTTGATAGCGGGGAAAAGAGTCCTGTTTCCTTGTTCGGAGGCGAATGCGCGATGGCTGCAGCAGTGCAGACTCGGACGCAGGTGAAGGCCGAGAAGAAGAGGGAGGTACCCTTAGCAGTAGTCGAACCATCCCAGATCTCTGTTAGCACCCCAGAGTTGATCAGGATGCAAGAGACCGACGAGACGCTCGCGAAGGCGAGAACGTTGGCACAGAGTGGTGGGGCGATAGCGTCAGGTAGGGCGTCAGCTGAGTTTCGCAAGAAGAAGGGGGTGTTGTACCGGGTACACACGAAGAGAGGTAGCCAGGTCACGCAACTGGTAGTCCCGAAACAGTTGAGAGGGGGGATCCTTCAGTTGGCTCATGATCCACCCATGGCTGGGCATTTGGGAGGGAAACGTACCAGGGAGCGGATCTGGGGAACATTCTATTGGCCGGGAATGTGTGCCGAAGTACGGAGGTATTGCGCCAGTTGTCCAGAATGTCAGAAGGTAGTACCGAGGGGACGGGTGAGGAAGGTACCACTACAGCAACTTCCGCTGGTGGACGAGCCATTTCAGAGGGTGGCCGTAGACATTGTGGGACCCATCAAACCCAAGTCAGATCGGGGTAACATGTACATCCTAGTGGTAGTAGACTATGCAACACGCTATTCCGAGGCTGTACCGCTCAAGGGCATAGAGGCAGAGAGGGTGGCAGAAGCGCTGTGGGAGATTTGGTCGAGGGTGGGCGTTCCTAGGGAAGTTTTGACAGATCAAGGGACGCAATTCATGTCTGAAGTCATGCGGGAGATGAACAGACTACTGTCGATCCACGGGAAAGCCACCACGCCGTATCATCCACAGTGCAACGGATTGGTTGAGCGATTCAACGGGACGCTAGTGTCCATGCTCAAGAAGTTAGCCACAGAGCAACCAACAGCGTGGGACCGCTACATTCCAGCGCTACTGTTTGCATACCGAGAGGTAGCACAAGAGTCTACAGGGTTCTCTCCCTTCGAGCTTCTATATGGAAAGACCGTGCGGGGACCGATGGCTGTGTTGAGAGACCTCTGGACCAAGGAGATACAAGAGGAGGAGGTGAAACTGAGTAGCCAGTACGTGGTAGACTTGCGTAATCGCATCGAGGAGACATGTAAGTTGGCACAAGGAAACCTCAGAACCGCGTCAGCCAAGCAGAAGCGGCACTTTGATAAGAAGGCGAAACGGCGTTTGTTCAACGCGGGGGATCAAGTGTTGCTACTGTTGCCAGAAAAGCACAACAAGTTGCAGCTAGCATGGCGAGGACCGTACGAGGTGATCGAACGCGTGGGAGAGTGCGACTACCGGATCAGGACGCGTGGGAAAAGTAAACTATACCACGCGAATCTCTTGAAGAAGTTTCATACCAGAGCGACGATGGCCACGATCGTCGTAGACGACGAGGGGGTAGAGGAGGAGGAAACTATGCCGGTGTTTGGGAATATTCCGGTGACCACCGTGACGGCATCGGCGATCACACCGACCGTGTCAGAGACAGAGTCAGAGACAGTGTCAGAGATACCCCGTGACGTAAAGCGGGAAAGAGACCGAAATGCATCATGTTCTACGTTCAGCAGGGGCGACGATCACATCAGGGGAGATAAGTGCAGGTTGATGAAGTGGGCGATTCGTTTACACCCATCGTTTAGAGTTGTAGAGCGTACTCCAAGGAAGGACGATGGACCGGCAGCTTTTCTCAGTGGGAGTATTAGGTAGCATAGGGGGTATTGGAATTCGCGTCGTAGTTAAGGTTCTTCAAGGTGTTAAGAACTGGGGGGGGGGTTGTGTGACGACACGAGTTTTCAGATGGCAGGGAGAGTTACACTTTTTGGGAAGTTACACTTCTCCGTATATCTGTTGTACATAGAATAGCGTGACCGATTTACTTTTGCGTATGAAAGTGCAGTTTCGTAAAGTCCGTGCCATTCGTAGAAGACAGGGAGTCGGCCAATTTCGAATAGGGATACGCGTAATAAAGAACGTGCATACTGACGAGAGCTCGACTATTTTGCTTGTGGTCGGCGCAGTTTTTGGAGGGCAGAGTGGTTTGAGATGCTGTTGCGAGAGGAACGAATTCTAACGAGGCAGCAACCCTGTGACAGAGGTCATTGTAGTGTAGGGTACTGTTGGAAGGGTGTGTTTATTGTTTATATAGCCACCCAAGGTCTTATGCCCTCGTCGGGATAAGGATGTTTAGAATTCGAAGGAAGATGTTAACTGCCATTCGTCAACGAGTGTAGAGTTCCATACTTAAGGTGTGTGTAGTTCTCGATTGAACACCCACCAAGACTTAGTGTCTGTACCAGAGCTAAGGTGTCCTCATCCTCAGTATAAGTGTTATTTGGAAAGTGAAATAACGTGCAATAGCAAGAGAAAGTGACTCTCAAAAAAAGACTAACCCATTGTATTGTGACAGTGTTGTGTCGTGTTGTGGTGTTGGGGTAAAGGGCGTCACAAGCCGAGGCCTGTAAGGTGAGCAAATCCTGTCATTCAATTCTCTAGTGGCGCGCTCCGAGAACTGCGTACGTGTATGAGTGGTAATGAGTGTGGGGAAGGGGTTGTATTTTAGGATGTATAATGAATTTTGTTGATTTTATATGATTTTCTTATGATTTTCTTATTGTATATGTGATGGGGGAAATGTCGTTGCTGTTGTTGTTATGAAAGTGGGTCAAAGGCGACGATGGGGAATATAGAGAGGGAGAGAGAGAGAGTGAGGGTGTATGTATGGAGAGAGCGATAGAATGTATTATACTGAAGAAAGATGAGGTGATGATTATGAAGGAAGCATGTTTACAGTATGGATGAAGGGAGGTAATCGTGATGTGCTATAATTGTTGGGGGTGACGGTGGTGATGAAGGGGGGCGGAATGAATCAGGACTGTGAGATTGTAGTGTGGTTGCGATAATTATGTATATTTATATAAACATTGGTGTGTAAAGAAGATGTGAATTATTAAGCATCAAAGGTTGGTTTATATTATTGAAATGTGTGTATAGTATCTTGTATTATTATCATGGTATTCACAATTATACAGGTCAAGATGGTGGACGGAGGACGGCGTGTTATGTTATATTATATAGTGTTTATTGTTTTGTGGGCATATTGTTAAGACTGTGTATATGTCAACAGGTGTGGGCTGATTATTACTTCTACGTGTTTCTTCTACCTGTTTATTTCTACGCATTATTTCAACGCTGTTGCCTTTGATGTTGCCTGTTATGCTGTACTGATGTTGCTGTTGTTGACGCTGACTGGGACCTAGCCAGCCTGGGGTGTGCCTTTGCCTCTACAACAGAGTAGTGTTGTGGTGATCTCTTACACTGCTGCAGGTTTTGCCTATGTATCGAGGCAACACATTTACAGGAGGTTTTCATACCTAATTCATGCACACACAGACTCACATTGCACGCACCTAAAAACATATCCATTTAGTTAGAAGAATCATCCACTTATTGTGAAAGAGACTGTTAGCTCTCTGAGCTACTTGACAAGAACATTGAGACATTACTTCTGTGCCACAGCTTCGCCTAGATAATAGTTTATGATTCAACGCCATTGCTTATTATTTGAAGACTTGCATTTTGAATTGATTTGTTGATTTTGATTTTGTTGTACACACTTGTAAAGAAACTGTTGTTGTTTAGTTCTATTTGGGGTTTGTTACAAGGGGAGGTAATTGTTAGTTAGTATTGGGACGGGGGTCTATTTAGGGGTTGAGGGGGAGGTTAGTTCCCATTTGTCCTGTGTTTGCTTGTTGATTGTCGAATAAAAGAGTGTGTTTGTATTCTGGCATTTTGTGTTAGTTCATTTTGTTTGAGTTTTATATCCTATTCACTCGCTTTATGTGCTGACGTCACAGAACCCGCTCGGGGGACGTGACATATTAATATGCATTTAAACAAAAACATTGTACTGTTTGATTGTGATGATTATTTTAGGTCAGACGTGATTTTCGATAGGATAATTGTTCTTGCCAAGTTTTTTATCTATAAGTGCAAGTTGAACAACTGTATTCCGTCTTCTAATAGTGATCTCCCTGCCTTTACACCACCTGTTTGAGTGATGTATGTGTATTTGGTGTGTGTGTGAGGGTAAATGAGACAGGTGAGCGTGTATGTTGGTATAGATCGCCGCGCTTTGAGCCTTGGGGAAAGGCGCGTACATAGCATCCTGTATTATTATTATTATTATTATTATTATTATTATTATTATTATTATTATTATTATTATTATTATTATTATTATTATTATTATTCCAACGTTTGCTGTGTTTAAGTCTTATTTGAAAACTCGGTATGAAATAGAGAGACAAGCACCATATTATTTATTAATGAATACACACAAAGTGTACAATGAATGGAATTCATACACACCTTTGTTTATGTAATCTTGTTGCATACTAGAAGTAGTTTGTATAAGTTAGAGAAAAAAAAAAGAAGAAACGATTAAACCGTTTCCTTTTCTCTCATTGTACATTTAACGCTGCAGTGCATCTTTATGAAAGTGGTTGTTATAACCTTTTGTTTTAAATGCATTAACGCCAGTCTATCCCTATACTAACCTTTTTCCCCTCCCACATTTAAAAAAAATAAAAACTTTTATTCATGTAATTATTTTTTGATTGGTTGTTTTGTACGTGTTTTTTTTAATATTCATTTTAAGTTTCTCCCACATACAGTAAATTAAAAACTAAGTGTACGCGGATTGATTTTGTTCTGTTTCAGGATTCACAATTTTTTTCACATGAGTGTGATGTTTGCAATTTATTTTCTGTGCTAAACACTTCAAATGAACAATGGTAATGTGGGGCTTCTTTTTTTTCAATTCCATTATTATTAATTATTGTAATCTATTTGGCTAATCTGTATTGTACTGTTATATTTATTTTTGTTTATATAAAATACTTTGACATACATGACGGATTGACATTGGAAATGGAAATTGTATGCAATTGTACTGATGTCAAGGGAAAAATAAATCAAAGAAAAAAGTCTTTACGCTCCATTCTTGCCAGATATTTAAAAAAAAAATTAAAAATTTATTCATTCTTATTTAACGCTTTTTTGGCTCAAGATATTCTCAATGCGCTGACCGATGCAAGCCGCCCAAGGCCGCCGTTGGCACGTTATAATCTCTGCCAAACACTAGAATTGTGCCATGTTTAGGCTGAACCACAGTTTAATCCCATCTGGAAACGGTTCAGAACAACAATCGGCGTGCGTCAAGGATGCCTACTCTCTCCAACACTCTTCAACATTTTCCTGGAGCGCATTATGTCGTATGCCCTTGCAGATCATGAAGGCACAGTCAGCATATGGGGTAGAGCAATCTTCAACCTCTGTTGGCGGATGACATTGATAGATTGGCTGGAAAGGAACAAGAACTTGAACAGCTGGTACAGAGGCTTGACACCATCTCCAGATTCTTTGAAATGAAAATTAGTGCAGATAAGACCAAAATGATTACACACAAACAATACCAATAGCATCAACAAGGACATCAAAGTCCAAGGCCAATCCCTCAACACAGTGCATAGCTTCAAATATGTAGGAGCCATTGTATCAGACAATGGGTCCAGACAGGAAGTCTTCTCCAGAATCGCACAAACAACTTTTGCCATTACAAGGTTGAAGCCCATTTGGGAAAGACAAAACCATCAGTCTACAGTCCAAGGTAAGGTTGCTGCGCTCCCTTGTCATCTCCATCTTCCTATACGCTTGCGAAACATGGACCCTCACAGCTGGCCTACAATGAAGAATACAAATCATGGAGATGAGGTTCTACTGAAGAATTCTGGGCATTTCCTATACCAAGCACATCACCAACGACGAAGTCTGACAGACAATCACACATGCCATTGGACAACACGATGACATGCTCACAGTGGTGAAGAAATGGAAAATCCGATTGTATGGCCACATCACCAGAGCATCAGTCCTTGCAAAAACCATCTTTCAATGCACGATGCAAGGAGCCAGAAGAAGAGGGAGACAGAAAAAGAGGTGGGAGGACAACATTCGAGAATGGACTGGCTTGACACTGAGCGAAGCCATGAGGGTTGCTGAGGACAGAGAAAGATGGAGTACGTTGGTTAAACGATCATCTGTGGAGCCCTTACGACCTTCGAGTTACGGGATAGGATAGGACAGGACATGGCAACTTAATCTCTTGGCGCTCTGTAGGTAACCGGTTCTGCTCACCTTTGATTTGGACATTCCTCGTTGGTGACCTCGGGGCTTGTGTTTGGAAGCAGACGTCAGACATCGTAAGGATTGCGCATGCTCCTCACGAGACACGTGTCCGTTGGAGGACGAAGACGAGGCTCCTAGTGCTGGACTGTGCCTGTGCGATGACGTGTTGTTGCCAGAACTTGAGCTAGTGGATGGCCTGCAAAATAAACAGCATGTGCTGTAGGATCTATTGTTCGCATGGAGCTCACTGAATTCGCTGGCATAATGAATCCAAGGGCCTGTAGTATTTTTTTACAACGCCACGCGCGCACCTTTTACACATACACACACATATGATAAGCAGCAAAGCAATCTCTGAACGCACGTGTTCACGGCAGCCGACACGTGCTCTAAAGCAGGTGAGAGCATGGAGGAACACACGCTTTACTCCAGACCCTAATACAGGCGGGGTTTATTTTAATCAGATGTGACGTAGGTGTCTACCATATCTACAGGGAAAGGAGAGAGGAAGGTGAGGGTTGAGGGGTGTAAGGAAGAGGAAGGAAGAAAAGGAGCGGTGAATTCAAGTAAAAGTCTGTTAATATCATTTTAATTGTAATATCTTTTATATTATATATTAATGTAATACAATAATAAGTTATAATACTTTTTTTCGTTTATAGCGCAAAGCCAAATTTAAAGTTTGCTCTAAGCTTTGGAACGCACACACACATACACTCGCAAGGATAACTATTTACATAATATGGTGCAACATGGCCAGTATGATATTTTTTAACACATCAAACATCGTGAGAAATAATAAACACATATCATGTCTAAGTATACAAAGACATGTTTAAAAGGAGGCACACATACATACATAGATAAGCTTACACACACGTACACACATACATACATACATATTTACTATTTTAATGGTAGAATTTTAAATGTTATAAATGAGTTGTATGCAAAAGCTAATTTCAGAGCTAGGACGCGCCAGGGCCTCCAATTACTTCACTTGTAACGCTGGATTGCGTCAAGGAGAAAATTGGTCACCGATTTCATTTTCACTGTTTATAAATGACCTTCAGACATTCCTTGCGCAGTTTGTTGATGATGTAGCATTACTCCATGCATTGGCTCATGGTTTTGAATTCCAGGATGTCGAAATCTTTGTCCACTTATTTCTATGCAGATGACATTGTGATCTTGGTAGAAATTGCTTAAGGTATGCAGAGCGCACTTTATGCGCTAAATAATAATTGCATTACATGCGCTTTGAATATAAACATAGCAAAGACTAAGATTATGATTTGTAAAGATGTAAAGTTAGACGTCTCGGCCCTGTATTTAACTTTAACGGTGAGCTTTTAGAAATTGCTTGGGAATACAAATATTTGGGCACAGTTTTTAATTACAATAATAAGTTTCAGAAAACTGTTAATTCTCAGTGTACTTCGGCAAATAGAGCTCTTATCTCTTTAATAAAAAAAATGTCGAAAACTTGATCTTCCCCTGGATGTTCGATTGCATGTGTTTGAACAATGTGTTAAACCTGTTTTGTTGTATGGATGTCAGGTGTGGTTTTGTGAAAAAATGGATATGTGTGACAAAGTTCAACTGAAATTCTTGAAAATGCTTTTACATGTTAAAGTTAGCACACCTACATTCACGGTTTTAGGCGAGTTTGACAGCTCGACTGTATCTCTTCATGCTAGGTGCAGACTGCTTTGTTTTGGGTACAGGCTTGGAGTAGATTTTTTTCATAAAGTGTCCAATAAAATATCAATACTTATGTTACGTTTAAGCCACTAATATAATACCGAATACAAACTGCAATGGCTTGTTTATGTTCAGACATGGTTAAATAATCTTGGTCTCTCTTTTATTTAGACAAATGGTTGCACCTATTCTATAGATACATTTAAAGAAACAGTTAAACAGCGATTAAAAGACCAGTTTTTACAGTCCTGGCACTAGATTTTAAATGAAAGTACTGCTTGTACCATCTACGGAATGTACAAAAATAACTTCTGTTTTGAGAATTATTTGATCCAGTTATAGACACTTTTGAAGAAAAACTTAATAAACTTCAGGCTTTGGTCAATTAAATTACACGTACAAGCACAGACATATTTAGACATACCGAGAGATGAAAGGTTATGTAATTTATGTAAGTTAGAAGAAGTGGGGGATGAATTTCATTATCTCTTTTCATGCACTCACCCAGTCTTAAAAGAAAAGAGAAGCATCAATTTTTTCAAAATATTTCCCTCATCACCCAAACGTAATCAAGATGCATCAAATTATGAATCCTAGGTGTCATAGTAAACTAATCAACATAAGTAAATTTATCAGCGTAATTTTGTCGATGTATTAAATTAATACATTTTTTTAAAAACAGTAATTATGTCTTTTTTTTCCTGCGCCGTTTTCGTTGTAACGCACGCTGTGTTTATTGTTAATAATAAGTGTAGCCATTTCTCCGTAAGAATAAACATGAATAGTATTATGCTAATACATGCATTCTTCTGTATCCATGTATATTGAATTGATGCTTCATTCTACTGCTGCTTTTTATCGTTACTTTAGTACCACCTCTTTGTATGAATGAACTTTAGTAAATTATGTCTCAATGTCTTTGAACGGCAGCTTTATTGTATTGTTACTACTCTTGGGAATTGCTGTGAATTTTCGTTTCACTTCTTGCGGCAACATTGTATTTTTTTTGACATTGTATAATAGTTTTGGAGCAAATTGTAAAATGTGTGTGGTTGTATAGTGTGTGTTTTTTGTGTTTTTTTTTTGTTTTGCGTTGTTCTAGTTGTTGTTGTTTTTTAATTGTGAGTGCCTGTTGTGTACGATTGATGAATAAATGTATGCTGTTCGGGTATCCATGTACATTTATATGTACACCCCACTCCCACTTAGCCCTTTTCTTTGGCTAAACCGTTCCCTCTACCCCCTGGGCAAACAGCCTTTTGCTTATATGTGTAATAATAGCCTTTTGCTTATATGTGTAATGATTTATTCTGTGCTTAGTCATAAAAGGACAAAATTCAAAGTCCAAGGATCTATTTATTTATTCTCTATTTTATTATATATTTTTATAAACTATATTATTTTATCATATTTATACTTTAACAATATGATTATGGTATAAAATAATTCAAATTGTTTTGATTACTGAAGACTGTTTATGAATCAACACACACAAGAAAGAAGGAACACAAATGCTGAAACAAATCGCTTGTTTTTTTAGGTCAGCTTCAAAAACGGGCATGGGTATATCATTTATCACACATCCCATATCACATCTAGCATACATCCAGTCTCACCTCCTATTCCTATTACCAGCCCACATTTTCCGTATTAGGCACAATTCACAGGGGGCATTACACGCAGAAAATAGGATCCTTGAAAGCAACGCGGTAAATTAAAAAAACACCAAAAGTTTGAGTGGCGGATTTGTGTCTCCAAAACACAAGTGTGGTCCCACCCTCCTCTGCCTATGATACCTAAGTACGCTATCTGCCGCCCTTTTTAATCACGTTTATACAGCGCTTTCCCAGCTCAAGAGCTGCTCAAGGCGCTGGCCGATACAGGATCTAACTAAAGCTGCCCGAGACGCCCACTTGCAGCCTTTGGGCGCATAGTCTGACTTTGGGGTGGGGAGAAGGGACCTAGTGCGTGCTGGGTGTATTTGTGTGGCCGGCACTCACCCGTCTAGGACGTGAGCGTCAGGGTCTTTAAAGCCCGTGCAAAGGAATGCGTGCGTGCACAGACTAGACCTCGGGTTATGCTCTCATTCGAAGATCCACTCCTTGAATTTAATGACCCAATGCCGAAATCTACGGTGTGAAATGCTTCAAACGCTCTAGACTGTTTTCATGGTTATTCCATACAAATACACATACAAAAAAAAACAACACCACAGTAAACAATGAAGTTGAAAGAATCCCGAGGTTACACATTTCAGCGTTACAGATTGTTTTTCTTCCTATAATAATAATTGTTATTATAATACTGGATGCTATACGCGCCTTATTACTAAATCAGACTTAAAGCGCGGCGATCTGTAACCAATATAAACCGCTCACATGTTACAGACACTCAACACAAACACAACAAGCACATTCATCATTCAAACATGTGGTGTAAGTGGCAAGTCGCAATTAGCTGAAGGAAAGGAACTCGAATTTTATTTTGGGAAAATTTTATACAGACTGCATCCAAGACCATTATTGAAGGGAGGGAGGAAACCGGAGTACCCGGAGAAAACCATCGGTGACCTGAAAGTCTGGTAGCTAAATTACAAAAGTTCGGTCCTCTGTGGGGATCGAACCCGCGACTATAGGCATTGGAAACCAGCTCACTATCCACTGAGCTATCACGTCACCCCAAATGCCATCTCCTCTGCGAGTGTTGCACCGCCGGATCAAAACTAGCCCCGAAATACCTCTTTCAAGAATACCGTTTTGATTTAAAACAATATATTCATTTGTTTTTGAGTCTTTTAAATATTTATTTAGTTAGTTAGTTATTTATCGGCCATTGAAAAAAATCAACAACAACAACAACAACAACACATTTTCACACTCACATCATTTTATAGAAACCGTCCAACATATTCATGCCTCCGTGTTTATGTGCCTATTACTAACATCAAGAGTGATTCTAAAATTAGCACCGTGGTGAAAGTGCGTATCATACGAAGAGTTGCTTGTTTACACAGTAGGGAGGAGACGCCTAATATTCGTTAGTTGGCGCAACGGTTACTTGTCATAATCAATGTTACAAAAAACAACAACAAACATCTGTGATACCCTGACCCTTTCAATTAAAGAGTTAAGAACAGAATAGAAATAATAAAGGCGGAGACAACGACGAAAGATCAAAAGAAGAACGTGAAGGGTTAAAAGAAGAACGGGATGCAAAAAATAAGTCATCATCGGAGGGGACTCACCTAAACGATATCCTCCACAGAAAACGCTTGCTCTCCGACCCTCTCTCCAACCTGCCCCAAGCGGACTGCTTGGAATCCACGCTAATCCAGACGACATGGCAGATGCGGATGTAGCAGAAGGCCAAGAGCAGAAAGGGGAGAGCATACACTGAGAGAAAAATCCACGTGACCCATGCCCTGAGGCCCCAATAGGGATCGAAGTCAGCGAAACACTCGAAACCATTGCCCATCTGTGTCATAGAAAACAGAAGTACTTTATAATATAATAGGAACTATTATTTTTTATCGTGTGAAGACCAACAGTCACAAGACATTATCGACACTTTGAGAGAAAGGATGGACTTTATAAATAAATAAATAAATAAATAAATAAATAAATAAATAAATAAATAAATAAATAAATAAATAAATAAATAAATCACTAAGGAGTGGGGGTGGTAGTACATGTAGATGAGGTTGGTTTAGTTGGACACTTGTCAAAAACATAACCCACTATTTCAGTATAGATTGTTTTTTCTCTCTCCTGGTCTCACTTAAACACCTCTCTCTCTCTCTCTCTCTCTCTCTCTCTCTCTCTCACACACACACACACACACAAACACACGCGCACACATGAACTCACGCACAAACACACACACACAGCACGCATGTTGACAAATACATTAAGAAAGTAAACACATATTCCCTCCCCTACACACACCCAACAGAAAGCCAGCATATGCACATGCCGTACATAGTTATTCCTATCCTATCCTATCCTATCCCATAACTCAAAGGTCGTTGGTGCCACCACAGATGATCGTTTAACCAGCGTACTCCATCTTTCTCTGTCCTCAGCAACCATTTATGGCCCCGCTCAGTATAGCTATTCATGATTCTGTAATACTGTTCTGTCAAAATCGTCCCATCTTTCTATTGATCTGGGCTATGTGGGAGTTGACTGCCTCTGACACATGCAGTTCCTTCGTGGCCACATCCTTCTTGACCCAATCATCACTAACAAGCTGAAGTATTTGACCAGTCCGTTAGTCTGCCTCTTTGACAGTCCCATTAGACGCGCGCTCAAACATAACCCACTATTTTAGTATAGATTGTTCTTTCTCTCTCTCTTGGCCTCTCTTAAACACGTGTCAAACACACGCACGCACACACACACACATACTTGCACAGACACCGTTATTTGGACTTTCCTCAAACGCCACATATACGTTGTGTGGACAATGGGTCGTGCTACGACCCCCTTTTTAAGTACTTTTAAGTGTTCTAACACTAACCCTAACCCAAACCCTAACCCTAACGGATCATTAAATGGACGTCCCAACAAGGAGGTCTGTCCAAAGAACGTATGTAGATGTGCACTAGTTTGTCCGAAGAACGCCGTGTAAACATGCGCACACGCACACACACCACACACAATTATTGCGACGACGAGCCGTCATGCAGCAACTATCACTCAACAGTTCTGTTAAATATTAAATTCAAGCAACCATACACAGGATTTTGTGTGGGCCTTTATCGCGAACTTGCTTTGTAATGCTGCTACCCAATGCCGGTCACTTTCCCCACAATTGATGTCTATTTCGTATCCCCTCTCCCTACTCGCTCAACCCTTACATGTACTTGTTTGGGGCTAAATCCTAGAACTCATCGGACAATGTACCTAAATTTACGTTGAAATTCTAATTGCGTTGGCCAAGAACAACAGGGTCCCCCCCCCTTTCTCTCCCTCCCCCTAACAATGTGCCTTTTTCAGGACATGACTGCAAAAGGACCTGCAAATCGATTACATAAACGACAGCAACTGTCATGTCATAGGACCGTTATCTCGTCATCGCCCTAATGTGCTGCTAAACAGATAACCAAAGATGCTCCATGTTACTGACACTGCTAGACTGAGCGATGGCCATAATTATCACAATCAAACACTACTCCTGTTACTGCATGCTTTGATAATGAGAGTAAAAAAACAACCGCCCAGACCCAAGCGACCGTTGCCGGCGCGAGAACAAAAGCTAGAGACGAGTTTGCAAGCTAACCTTCCTCACACATATTCAGCAAGCTAGGTGAGGATGACCCAAAGTTTCTAAAGCTAGAAATTGAAAACGACGCATATGAGGTATATATACGCTAGGCAGTGGAAGGATTTTTGTTCCAACCAAACAAAATGGTGGACGCCACAGTTCTCCCTCCTGATTGTCTCCAGCTCTATAACCCCCGTTGGAGTGCCGGGGGTTTCAGTATAAATAGTATCCCCACTTTCTGGAAATTTAGTGCTTTAAATTCCCACTGTCGCTGTCTTCCTCATTTGCTCTTTCCCATTCTTGCTCTGTCCTATCACTCTGCTATACTATCTTCTTCTTCGCTAGATCAATGACCTACCTTTTTTCTTGAAAACTCTTCCTGGACAAGACTCCTTGTTTGTGTATGGGGTCTGTTGGATCAGCTTGGGAGTATTGGACGCTTTCTGCCGGGTGGTCACTAGGGCTTCCTATGATGTTATTATTTAGCAATATAGGCATTTTATATGTATGTGTTTTGTTGATAATTTATAATGATGTTTGTATTCTATTTTGTTTTTGTAACCGGGGGTTCGATTAGTTGGGGTTAAGCCTCAGCCGTCCCCTGCGTGGGATGTCTTTATTGTAAAGTGACTGGCCGGTGGAAGGCATTCAGTTTTCCCACTAGGGTTGTTTCAGCAGATCTTTTATGCGGATCGGGGGTTGTCCGATCCTGATTTGGCTCGGAAGAGTCCGCTGGACCTAAAGCAACAATCAATCAATCAATCAATCAATCAATCCAGCTCTATAGATGCCGTGCGAAGCCCTACCTTTCGTATAAAGACGACACATGAAGCTAGAGAAATGAGACGCATTTAAAGAAACATAGTTACCTATAGAAGGCTGGAAACGACTGAGAATGTGAAGAACAAACATTTTAAAAAAAAACAGCTTACAACATCAACATTAACATTTATTTTAAACTTTATGTTGCTCTTTTATTTGTTTTGGATTTTGTGAATATGCAGACGGACACAGACATCTTGCAATGTTCATGAGAACAATAATATAAAGGCTCCTGTATTCTGTTGTCTGCGAGAAATACGTTTTGTCGACAATAATGAACGTGCGTCGCCAGCAACAACAATAGCACATCCTTACGTCTTTGAGGCTGAAGATGAAGATCTGAGGGATGGCGAAGAAGAGAGAGAGTCCCCAGGCTAGGAGTATCATGAGATGGATACGCTTGGGCGACAAGGTCTGGTTGGTCAGTGGGTGGCAGATGGACACGTAACGGTCAACTGCGGCCATCACCAGGACGTAGGATGACGCGTACATACCCACTACGTTCACCTATACACATATAACAGGAATTAGACACACAAATGAGAATCAATGACATGATTATCTTATTAAGTGCAGAAATAAAATCATCATCATCATCATCATCATCATCATCATCATCATCATCATCATCATCATCATCATCATCATCATCATCGTCGTCGTCGTCATCGTCTTCTTCATAATCATCATCATCATCATCATCATCGTCGTCGTCGTCGTCGTCGTCGCGTCGTCATCATGGCCATCATCATAGTCATCATAGCCGTCCTCCTCCTCATAGTCATTACTTTACCTCCTCATCATTTCTATTCTTTATTATCGTCATCAATTCCATTAATTCACGTTTATCATAAATAACTACTCACATTTCAGCAAGGCAGTGCTCATATCATTTGTATAGGCCTACCTAGATACAAATCACACGCAAAACTTATTGATGTTAGTTATCTTTTAAAAAAAAAAAAAACAACATTAATTTGATAGCAAATTGTCACAAACGCACCTATGCTGTTATGCTAATATCTATTTGCATTTATTAACTTTAGAGTGCTGGTGTCATATTGAACACACTGTATGTATTTGTTTGAACGCGCTCTGCCGGATTGTAGCTGCTTGCTATGTTTTAAGGTCTCGTGATTCACGTGTTTTGAACTTCGACGGTCTGTGTTCTCAATCTGAACCCTGTCTGGGTTGTACGCTGAAGAGAGGTGAGTCGGAGTGGTAGCAAGCTATGAGCCAAGAGTACAACGACGTTGCGGAGTTCCTATCTTTCAGTAACAAAATAAGATAGTGTTACTGCAGTTACTGATGTGGATGTTACTGCCGTATCTACGACTGTTGGACTGTGCTCTATGTTATAGTCGGTGTTTCAGGTGTGTGTGTGTGTGGGTGTGTGTGTGTGTATTTTTCACCAGTAGAAGTATTAGTCGACTGTCGTGAATGCACGGCATCGACAAGCCAATCAAGCGCTGAAACGTGTTGTTGCGTGTTGCCATTATTATTTAGTATGTGGGTCTGTGGCGACCTTCATCATCCCGACTAAAGCAACGTTATAATCTACAATTATGGTTATTGGAGAGGCCTGTGCTACAGAGCTATGCTCTCTAGTCTACGACGTTGCTAGCTTGCACTCCGTACGTCACTCTGGCGACAGCGTCGTCACTGCAGCTCCGACATCTACGGCTGTATCATTGGCATCATCATCATCGGCTGCTCCATCGAATTGAATTGTTAATCCGAATTTGCCTTACCACGTGGAAAAGCCGAACACGTGTTAAGCACGACCGGTTTGGACGCCATGTTGTATACCTGACGGAACCACTGTTGTTGAACCTGTATGTATGTTTGCAGACCAGTGGCTGTACCAGTGAATGTTTATAATATTATTAATTCTTTATGTGTATAATTAGCCACGATTTATATTTATGTATGTATAGGAAATTAGAGTTGAGATTCCAGTGGACCACGGACGTAGCAGAATGTTCGTCGCTTATGTATAGAGATGTGGAGCTATCACTGAGGGCTACTTTGGCTTTCAGTGAGACGCTCTGCACAGACCTATTATTCAAGGTTGTGCAGAATTTCGTCTCTTGTGTTACAGACGAGCAGGCGATATATAACGTGCGCCCAAATCCACAGAAACGACGAGTTGGCTGTTTAGCCTCTACAGCACAGGACTGAGAGAGCAACCCTGGAAAACACTCTCCAAGACAACACAGATTGTCAAGGAACCAAACTACACGACGACCCAGCGTGTACCAGAAGCTACCTCATCAAAGGGCTTCAAACCCGCTACACACAAGCTAAGTGCCCAGGAATCAGTGCACTTAAAACTGGTAGCAAAAGGATCACAGTAGTCCACTCTTCAGAAAATAGTAACAACGGACCACAATAGTCCAATCTACATGAACTCTAGTAGCCAGTGCCCTATGAAGACATAACAGCTGCCTAAACTATCAGCGATCGAATTATTTGCATTGACTTATGACTTTTTAAGGTAGATTAGTACATCGAAGATCTTGTATAGAGTAGAAGAAATAAATGTGTGATTTTAACTGTTATCAAGTGGCTGGACTACATATGATTCATAGCCGTGTGAAAGCTAGTGTGACAGTGATCTTTTACCATTTTTCTATCTATCTCTGTATCCCAGCCTTAATACAGACCGAGCTAAATAAATAAATGTATTAAAGTAATTCACCGGGTGACTAATTAGCAGTTCCCATAGAATAAAGCGTGAGGGTTACAGCATTCCATTGTGCAGAGCCCAGCAACCCATAAACCCCACGTGACACAGGGTGATAAATACACACAAGATCAGAATGACAATACACTCAAATGATGGTTACGAAACAAGGGGGAGGGCGGGGTTGGGTTTGGAACCACTGAGTGCCGTTCTGAGGGGAGGCGAGGGGAGGGAAAAGGAGGAGAGGGGAGGGGAGTAAAATAAGAAGCATCGAGGCCTACTGACAGCTGCTGGAGAGGGAAGGATGGTTGAGCACTATTTAACCATAATTGAGTGCATGTCTACTAAATGGTGGCAATTTTGTTGACAAAATTACACTGTTTATTTCAGGTGTGTCCCACCTCTGCGCCTCGTATGACGTATTTCCGCTGATGGATCCGGTTTATTGTTGATTATTTCTTGGTGTTTTTGTTCTTGTTTTTCTCGTCATCATTCTTCTTCTTCTTCTTCTTCTTCTTCTTCTTCTTCTTCTTCTTCTTCTTCTTCTTCTTCTTCTTCTTCTTCTTCTTCTTCTTCTTCATCTCTTTAAACATCATCATCATCATCATCATCATCATCATCATCATCATCATCATCATCATCATCATCATCATCATCATCATCATTATCATCATCACCCTTCTGTTTTTGTTCATCTATTTAATTATCACATCATCATCATCATCATCATCATCATCATCATCATCATCATCATTCGTCTTCTTCTTCTTCTTCTGCTTCTGCTTCTTCTCCTCTGCGTCTTCTTCTTCTCATACCTTTTCGAAAAATAATTACCTTCTAGTAAATCTGAGTTTGCTTTGCGGACTTCCCTTCTGCTCCCACTCATTGTAAACAAGAGGTTTTGTTGAATATGAGCTACCAGTACATATGTACACAGTTCTTCATTGTTTTGCACTTTTGTTGGGGCCAACCTTAGTTATCTTTAAGGCCTCGCCAAATGTATCAACAATTGCCTTGAAAATGGGTGGAAATGCGATAAAATGCGATTCAAGACGGTAAATTGCTTTAAAATGGTATTGAACGAAAAACAGAATTCGGACTATTTTCCCTATCGATGAACACAAACTATAACGCCCACGACCACAGCACAGCACTCAACGCAATGATTGGTTGAATATGACAATAGTATAGAGGTGAAAGGAATTTCAAATGAGGCCACGTTCCTTTCAACTCAAGAATTGGAAGGAAGACAAGGGTTGCAGTAATTATGAAGTGCAATGATGATGAAATGAGATGATGATGAATTGCGATGATACCTGTAATTAGACCTTTAAACAGTAATCCTAACTGGGATTGTATGAGTTGACAAAAGCAACAAAATTGGCTCCAAACGCCAAACTCTACATGCTATTTTAATTAACCACTGACCATTACACGCCAAACAGCCAACTTGTAGACTGACACGCGAGTGGGATCAGCAGTAAAGTTAAGTTCAAGATGGCCTCGCAGCGCTGGAGAATGCCCATAGGCGTTTAGGCTCATCCTTCACGAGATGTGTGATCATTCTGTGTCATCAGCATACAGAGTGTCTAAGCATGTTGAGGCGTTCGCCGTACATTGACTCCGATGACACTGCCAAGGTCTTCGATTGGCTACAGGCCTGACGTGATTCGTGGAGATCATATCTATGTATCTTTTCCCCCGAGGTTCTTGGATCCCGAACCTAGGCTCTTTAAATTTTTGATAGATTCGGAGACGTTCACGAAACTTGTTTTCGAGGTTCTTTGATATCGGCCTATGTTCCTGAACATTCTTTTGGGGTTCAAGAGTGTTACGTTGAAACGCGCATGATGGTGCGTGTGAAATGCGCACGATATTATGTGTGAAGCGCGCGCGATAGATCTATTCGTTTTATTTTGCAACGCATGCAGTAATAGAGTGTATTTACCTTTGATTTGAGTTTGCATTGTTGTTAGAGGAAGCTTTGTATAACGTTGGTGGTTTTCGTTGGTCGATATTATTGGAGAATTCTCTAGATCTGCTTGTTTACTATCGATCGAAGTTTCGGGATATTTGAGAACATTCTTTTGACAGAAAGGAAGGTTGTATAGGTTGTATGACGTAAAACGGTGATGATGAAATTAATTCTGATTGGTTGAGGTGTGTCACGTTGGGGGGGGGGGGGGGGGGGTTCTTGCTCTTTCTGGAGTTTAGAGAGACTGTATATATATATAGTGCCGCACTGTTTTAAAAGGGTGTTGTTGATAGTGAGTTGGAAAGTAAAATGAGAGTGAAAAAGGCGATTGTATGCAGTTGTTGATGTGTGCTGAATAAAAGTGGAAAACTTATACGTCGACTCTGTAACTTGTATGCTGATTGAACGGGTTGCGTGGATAAACGAATCGGAGTTTACACCTATCAGGAGATTTCAAGCATTGGGGCTGAATCAAGTACTGATAGAGAAAAAACAACATCGAGTGTAACAAAGAGGTTCAGGAATCTAGTTTCGGGATCTGAGAACCTCGGAACCTTCACGAACCTTCCAATTATTAAAGCAGACCTTTAGGCGCTAGCACAGGTGATGCCTCGGGTGGAGTTGGATCCAGTATTAGTCTGCGCCTTCAGCAGCTCTTGAGCTGGTAAGGCGTTTAATAAAAACAATAAAAAATAAATAAATAAATAAATAAATAAAAAAATCTCGACTTCTGCTGCTAAAATACTCACATATTTGATGAAGCGACAGAGGAAATCGTCACCATAGAACTGATTGGTGATGTCCTTGATCAGTTGAGGCAGTGTGTTAAATATGGCAACGAAAATATCCGCCAGGCTTAGATGAACGATAAACCACTGCATCCTGTAGAATCAGTCAGACAAATATTTAAATCAGTCAATCATGAATCAGGCATGGAAGAGCGAAACGCAAAATCTCAAGTAAGCAGTCAAGTATACAATCTCATGAATATGCCAGCGCATAAAAATCATGTCCACCCACGAAGGCGGGCTCAGATAAATGTCATGAGATATAATTATATTCATTGTCACACCAAATAATGGATACAGTATAGGGTCGTTTCTCCAGGAAAGAAAAGCAGCTGCATTGTATCTTCCACACAAAACATATCTAAGTTTTGTTGCTGATTGTGTGACACCTACGGCTAAAACTAATAAGCAGGTCTTGTAAACCGTGCTAGTGTGGCAACTGCAAAGGAGAAACAAACACGCAAACAACACTGTCTGAATAGTCTGTACTAAACGATGAATCGAATAGGAAGAACTCCCAGGTTACGGACCCAGATGCAAAACCAACAGCGTATGCAAATATAACCGAATCTCTGTAGTCTCCAGTTTGTTTGTTTTTATTTTATGTTCTAATGACCTACGCTTGTGTCCAATGATTCCTTATTTGGGGTAATAAAGACGAGTGGGTACCTCGGGCCGCGTGAGTTAGATCTTGAACTGGCCAGCGCCTTGAGCACTTCTCGAGCTGGAAAAGCGCTGTATAATATTAATAATGAAAAAAAAATTCATGTATTGTGTTGTATTGCTTTGTGCAGGACTATTGTTGTATTTTAGCAGATAAATGCGTTTGGTAGAAACATGATGGTCCTTTCTACTACACCCTGAGAGCGCGAGACGATGACCAAACTATTCATAAAAATGACGAAGTACATATGTCTTTTCAGACAAATCAAGTAATTAGGAAAGTTAACAGCTTTACCTAGTCGTTCTTAGAGCGAGGAAATAAAAACTGCCGCAAAAGAGGATGAAGTGGTTCTCTGAGTCCACAGAGATAGATAGTCATTGTTTAAGGGGCCAGAATTCTAGAATTGCGCAGAATTTCGATTTCTTGAAAACCTGGTAATGAAGAACACCGTTGCATAGATAAATCCTTATAGTTTCATATGCAGTTTGAATTTTAATTTAAATCAATACCAGAGAAGAAATCTTAGGACTCAAAGTAGGTGGATGTGCACACTAAAACACGAACTGGCAGTCGTCATAGGATAATTTTAGTTGATTATAAAACGAAAATACGAATCACTCCCTGCAAATCCATAACACAAATGAGAAGTACAGGAAAAACAGACTTAGAAGGCTTGACAGAGATGAAGAACAAGCTGAGAAAAAGGATTTCCTTAGCGAGCTGATGGTTACTAGTGTGCAAGTTAGGATATTGCTATATTTTTTCCTGCAATTTCTCCGAAAACGCCATGTTTTCGTCAGTCGTTACACCACCATTTCTTCAAATTTGAAGGTAGAGCCTTCAAATTTTGCGTGGGGATAGTCGTTACTCAGCGCAAGGTCTTGTACTAAAATTATTTTTTTCAGAGTAACAGTATTGACATACTAATTTTCTTATTGTTTAACTTTAAAGTGAAAAAATTATGTTACTATATCTATACCACACTCTGTTCCTTAGTACAGGTTCCAGAAAAAAACACTATATGTTTATCTCTTTGCTAAAAGATAACATTCAAATCTTATAAACGGAAGAGTTAGTGCGTACAAATGATAGAGTAGATTTTCGTCACGATGTTTTGCTGTAATTATTTTTCTTTCATAATTTAACACAGATAGTGAATTCAGAGGTTCTTTTGTCTGACAATTTATTTTAAAATTAATGTTATTACCAAGTTTTTTAACAACATCGAACAAAAAGTTTGTTAATTAAAAAATAAACAATAAATAACCCATCGTTAGGTATGTCTGATGATCAATGGCGCTCTATTATAACATCATCAGTAGGATTCTTACCTGGTTAATTTCTGCCTTCTAAGCTTGAGCACGACGAGAACGAAGATGTTGCCGAAGAGGGCGAAGTAGAGAATGACGCTCTGCAAGGCAATCTCCACTTTGGCTAACCCTTCATCGCGGTCAAAGTAACTCACATTCTTCTGTTCACTCGCGTTACTGGTCGTCATCGCCATTGTCGACATGTCCCAAATCACTGTTGACGTGGGTGCTCCTGCTACTCCTGCTGCTACTCCCGCTGCTGATACCGATGCCGAGGACATTTCCACTGCTGCGGCGAATATATTTATTGTTGATGGTGATATCGATGATGGCGATAATGACATTGATAGCGCCATATTACCATCCTCCGATGCATTGTAGTTGTCCAACTTGGAGTCACGTTGATGACTGATCACCGATGACAATGGCGTTGATAGATTCATTTTGCCAGATTCTGATGATGGGGCGTTTAGCTCGAGGAATGGCATGCTGTCATATTAGCTAGCTCAATGGTGACTTGCATCACCCTTGCACGATTGAGAAACAGTTTCACTCGAACGCTGCTGACAATGAATTTCTTTTTATATGGAGCTTTTCCAACTCAAGAACGGCTTATGGAGCTGGAATATAGTGCTTTTATATCTTTTATTCGAAAACGTTTTGCTATCACTTCCAAGTTGCAAATAATTTGCTTCACAGAGCCCAGTGCTCGAAGTCAATATTACTTAAGAAGGAACGCCTTTAGTAAATCACCATTGTACCCTTAAAAAACCACAAATGTAAGACATTGTCCGATTGATATACTATAATGTGAAATGCAATACTAATAAATTTGTATAAAACGCTAGCCTTTTAAGGGCACGATTGTTAATGGTTTAAAGAACCGAAGATTAATTTGAAAATGCTCAAAGAGAACTAGGTTTTCTTAATAGGCTAATGATAATTAATCAAATCATTGCCAGTTGGTTTCACAATTCTAAAGCACTAATTGGCCTGAGATTAGAAATTAAATTTGACGGTAAATCATTGCTAACTGCTTTCAAATTTCTAAAGCAGTAATTGACATGAAATTTGGGATTAAATTTAATAAAGTCAATCATATTAAACTTGGGTGCACTTAATTACACTTACAGTACCAATCGGTACTAATGTACAAGATAACCTGAAAATACTTTTAAACTACCGAAATCACTAATGTTTAAGTAGCCTAAACGCGTTAAAAATAAAGATATCTGCATTTAAACAAAAACAGGTAATTTGATGTTTTCCGTTAAAAAGCAAATTAAACGTCAATCCGCATGTCAATGTACTGTAAAGTTTCAATGAAGAAATAATACAATAATATAATTAACAAAACATAAAGTAACAAAGATGACAACGTGTTTTTTTCTCACCCAAAGAACAAATCCTTGTGACATAAGGTACAAATCCTTTAAAGCATTTTTGAACTCCACTGAATAAAACCCAGCGCTTACAACATTATCGTGGGGAAGATATCTTAAGCTTTTTCAATGTTATTGTGTTCACGTTTCGACGGTAAAACAACAACAAACAAACAAACACGAGAACTCGAAGTAAGCTTAAATCGTGCTTTTATCGCATTTTATGGGTTTTCTTTTTTCTCTGTATCTTTATTTCTTTTTTCTTTCTTTTGGGAAGTAAATCTTGTGGGTATTTTTGCATTTTAGGTTTTCTGGTTCAGTTTTTTTTAATTGTTTTTCCTTTCTTTCTTTTTAGGTCATCTTTTTCTTTTCTTTTCTTTTCATTTTCTTTTCTTTTCTTTCGTCTTCGTGTCTTTCTGTTTCTTTTCTTTCCTTCTGTCTTTCTTCTCTCTTTCTCTCTTATCTGCATTCTATCTATTATTTTCAGTTTTTTGGCCTGAGAGTATAAATCGAGTAAGTCTGTGCGCGTATGCATTAATTACATCCCACGCCAATTTAAAGATGCTAACGCGTGCTCGTGTCCTCGACGGTTGTGTGTTTCTGTGAAACTTAATGAAGGAATGAAACTTTGAAGTTTAACGTCTACACCCACCACTGACGACATGGCACGCGGAGATAAGGAAGAGGGGATAGAGACACAAATCAACACTGAACCACCAGAGCAATCATACTGCTAAGGTAGACAGTGAAACTGGTCAGTTGTATCCCATCATTGGGTTTGAACCTGGGCCATCTGTGGAACTTAAATGTCCTTTTTCTTATACATACATTAGAGCAACAAAATGTTGACCAAGGCTCTTTGGGCGGCTTGAGATTGATACTGTATTCACACTTTTCTGCTATCCTATGCACCAACGGGAATCCCCTCTATGAAAAATACTTCCGTTTTTTTTTCTTATTTAATCAGTTTATAGTCCCCTCTCTTCCCGGTAAGGATTTTCAGAGAGGAGACTCATTTTTTTTTTCTTTTTCTTTTTTTTTTTTTCCTCCGCGTGTTTTAGTGAGTTATTTCCAAATATTCAAGAATAATAACATGTGTCACTGGCCACCTGTATCGTACCCTCACATATTTTTTTTTTTTTTTTTGCTGCAGTTTATTATCCCTTTCTATCGCCAGTGGCGCGCCTAAACCCTACCTACCTAACATTATTTGTGAATTTTTGAAAAATATTCGGAAAAACATAACGCCCAGATGCTGGCTCGAACCCACACTTGTCAGGCGCCATTGGTTTCTGGCTTGTGGACAAGTCAAGTTAGTCCCGCCTTAGCCCACTTGGCCACAACGCTAGCCTAACATAGTCAGTTACTTCGTGTTTTGTGAAGGTTGCGACGGCGAAGCTATAGAAAACTACAAGAGTTTTCAGGTCCTGTTTCACTTTCTGTCGATGATCGACGCACCTCCGAAGTCGCCACAAATACAGGCCTCTACGATTGTTTTTTGCATTCTTTCACTGAGCATGTACTTCCTCCACCGTTTTTATACTTATCCCACTCGTTTTCTGGCTCTAACAATCGTCGTTTTCGGCAATTTGCCATATTTAAAAGTCACGCATCAAGCTTTGATAAAAGCAAAACAAGCCAAACCGGAACTTGGTTTCATATAACCTCGTTTTAATTTATAATGGCGATACCCACGAGTTTTTATGAGAGGTGCCGGAAAGTTGTGAATTGGCCCTCGGATTGAGAAGCTCTCAAGTTCGAAAAGCTCTATATAACAATAAAACTACTACTACTACTACTACTACTACTACTACTACTACTACTACTACTACTACTACTACTACGACTACTACTACTACTACTACGACTACTACTACTACTACTACTACTACTACTACTACTACTACTACTACTACTACTACTACGACTACTACTACTACTACTACTACTACTACGACTACTACTACTACTACTACTACTACTACTACTACTACTACTACTACTACTACTACTACGACTACTACGACTACTACTACTACTACTACTACTACTACGACTACTACTACTACTACTACTACTACTACTACTACTACTACTACTACTAGTCCTGAAACACAAATATAAATCTACGTCCAGCAAGCATCATAAGTCGTGTTCCTCTCTTGACCTTTCAGGATTTCCTCAGTTGTCTGCAGCGTTAGTCGGTGAGCTTCATGCATCAAGCTGGCGCCTTGGGCGGTTTGAGTTATATTCTGTTTTCGGGTCAGTGCCTTGAGCAGCTCTTTGAGCTGGTAACGGGCTACGTAACAACAATTCACTACAATATAAGTATGCTTAAAATAACGGAATTCGCCACACAGAAATAACTCCACAACATAAAATGAACATGCACATTCTTTCACAACGGTAATGTCTCGTTACAAAATATTCTGGAACGATTTTAAAAGTACAACAACAACAAACACGCAACATTTCCGTTCATTTCTACACGATCATCCAGTTTTTGGAAACTCTCTCTCTCTCTCTTTCCACAAAACGTGTATTTTATTTTATTAAGCTATACGTCTTCGTGGGGTGTCGGATAGCGTAGTGGTTGGAGCACTTGCTACTGTGTCGCAAGTTAAGCATCGTCCAGTGCGGTTAGCACTTGGATGGGTGACCGCAAAACGTGACGCGACAAATAACAACGCCCCCAGTTGACTCAACTTTGACTGAGTACCTAATTTCTTAAGGGTGGGGAAGGTAAAGCAGCGAGGGAGAGAGATGGGCATCACCCTCATTACGCTGGCCCAAGATAAGTGTGATCTCCAACATCACGCTCCCCTACGGCCACAAGGCTATGGGACTACCTTTACCTTTACCTATACGTCTTCAACACAGTTGGAGCTGAATGTTTATTTACATTATTTCCCTTTAGAATGGCAATCAGGGAATGTTTAGTCCATCAATTAAAGAAAATATTGCATGCATGTTTCTTTGTTCTGGGCATGTGTATAGAAAAGTAAACTTAACTCTAAGATCATTACATTTGACATTGTATTCGCGTTTTGCGCATACTGAACTTCTGACTCCCTTTAAATTCTTTCCCTGTTGTGCAAATTATTTGGCAATATATATATGAAGATAATTTCCTTTAAATTTAACCACTAAAAGAACACTCAGACCAAGAATTTTTTTTCAAGCAAGTGTTAACACTTCTGGAACACAACTGTTTTTCTAGTGCGATCAAAAGGAATTGTAATTCTGTTTGATGCATAGTATTCCATACATCGGTAATATAATATCACTTCAAACAAAAATGTTTCTATGAAAAGTAAATCCGATTTATTTCACTGTTACCAGATTACGTTTCTGAATTATTATGGAGACATCGTATTAATGAAGCTTATTCCATGTTGCTAGAATATTGTAATCACATTATGTTTAATAAAACTGTAATTAGGAAAAATTTTGAATCGAAACTGATGCGAATGAAATTGGCTATCAGAAATTAGCTCTATCATACATTGAAGCTGCATACAGTGTCGAGCTTCAATCACAAAGGAGAAAACTGTAAAATTTGGAGAAAATGTGGTATATATCAGCACAATTATATTACCCTTACATATTCCTGCAATGTGCACCAGTGTGAAAAGGAGAATAACTAGGGTTTAAGTGTTTATTTATTTATTTGTATGTCTTTTCCATCTAGGCCTAAATGATAAGACAATAAAACCACACACATACTCAAACACTTACTAAAGCTACTTACTGAGGACTGTGATAGATATAAGTGTGCTATTCAAGCAATATACTGCACCAATGTGAAAAGGAGAACAGCTAGGGTGTAAGTTTCAAATAACATTCAAAACTTTAATTTTGCGTGTTTATATTTGTTTAACAAGAATGTAATATTAAACAATAAATTACAACCATCTTAAATTTAAAAACAAACACCACAATCTTTGAAATGCTACGCAATGGATCCCATTCTAAACATAATTATAGCACATTCCCAACAGTATACGACATATGTCTGCATGACAATGCCCTATATTCATACGAAGTAAAATAAAGCAGCAATAACTTTTAAGAGACATAGGAAAAGAAACAGAGAAAATCAAACAGAGGGAAATGATGCCATTTTTTTAAGAGACAGAGAAAATGAAACAGAAAAAAAAGAGACAGAGAGAAAAAAAGCAGAGGGAAATGAGTGGGAAAAATAAATTAAATTCTAATATATGCATATATTAAAATAAAATAAAATTTAAAGAGAAAAAGAGATTGGGAGAGAGGGGGAGAGAGAGAAACAGAGAGAGAGAGAGAGAGAGAGAGAGAGAGAGAGAGAGAGAGAGAGAGAGAGAGAGAGAGAGAGAGAGAGAGAGGAACCTTCAAAGCTCCAAAAACACGAACTGAAGAAACAAAAGAAGACAAAGTATAGACATACTTCATGCCATTACCTTGAAGTAGACCAAACAAATCTCAATACAAATCGAGTGTTAAAAGTTTTAATTTCGCCTTCGTTCAGATGAGGAAATGTATTGACGACGGAAACGGTTAGACAATGTGTTTGTTTTGCTTTCGCTCAATCTTACCACTTTAGCCTTCTGAATCCCACATAACAAATACATTTGTAGGCAACAACATACAGTTTGTCCCTACTGTTTAACTTCCATTTAGACATAATTTATATATTTCTAAAAATTACAGATCAAAATTGTCAAAACTTTGGTAAGTCGGTTGTTGTAAACTAGTTGTAACTTTGTATACTCTAAAATAAAATGTTATTTTTAGTGTTTTACCTTTTCTTAAGTGTTCTCGTGTGTTAATTTTCCTAAAAAGATTTTTTGCTTTAAGTTTTATGAACTAGCACGCAAACAACTGCTTTTTCAGTCTCTCCAATTTTTAAACCACATGAGACAAATCTGTAGGAAACTAAATTACTGACGCAGAGTCGTCACGTTTCGGCTTCTAAATAACATGAGATGAACTTGTCAAAACGTGTAGGTAATAAGTACCAATTGTCGTCGTAGGAAATGGCTTGATTTTTGACCTACCTCAAGTCACGCCAAAGCAAGTCAAGTTAGTAGTATGTCTAAATTGCAATCCGCAAAAAACGCTTGCCATAACCTTTTGACGTACCAAGAATAGTCTGTCTTTGATTTCTTAATCTATTACTTCATCTCTAGTCATTGACGTTCCAAGGTTTTCCACGCAATGTTCTTTTCAAATGAAAAACGGAACTAACTAAAAAAAAACGCTTTGTTTCCAATGAAATTTTCCCATTAAACGATAAGACTAAAACGCATTTGCTTTTATATCTCCATGCTGCAGAATATTTTTTTCTGGAATATTGTCCTCCATTCTCTAAAGTACAATATCGTACTCCCTTCAAAATTCACGATGTCACAGTGCCTTCAGATGTCCATTGTATATATCATTATTTCTTGTTCCTGGAATACTTTCGTCCACTCCCAGGATTATACGCTACTACTCACAATGGAATAATAAGTGAGTGTTTCTGGAATATTTTTTTCAACTTGTGGGGTAAAATGGTATTCAAATCACAATTGATAAAAAAATCGCATCGTCTTCAGATACCCATTTCTCGAATACGTTCCGCCACTTGCGGGAATCAGGTTACACGCAATGGTACAATAATAATAGGTGAGTGTTTATCTCGGTCCCCTTCTAAGGTACGGGAGTACTCACAATTAGTATACTTCCAAATCCAGAGAGATTTTAAATCTGGTGCCACCACCAGCACGTACAACGCATAGAATGAAAGAAAGGCCAACCCATTGCCATTAGCCACACAATCACACAGCATTGTTTCTTCCTGTACCAGAGACGTCGGTGTACCGAACTCACTCTCTCGCGCCCTCTCTCTTCATCCGTCAGACTGACTCTACAGAGAGAGCACCGATGTCCGGGCTGCTGCTGCTGCTGGAGATCCGGGCTGCTGCTGCTGCTCTCTCTCTCTCTCTCTCTCTCTCTCTCTCTCTCTCTCTCTCTCTCTTTCTCTCTCTACCACAAGAAATAAAGAAAAGTAAATAGTTAACATCGTTTAAAACTAGACTCCACGCATTTTTATTTTTATTTTGCTCCTAATATTTAAAGTCTTTGTCTACCCTGCGACAGTTCAAGTTTTTGAGAATGTGTGAATTTCCGTTAGAGAGAGAGAGAGAGAGAGAGAGAGAGAGTGAGTGTGTGTGTGTGTGTGTCTGTGAGCGGGTGTCGAGATAGTGGGGGTGGGTGGGGAGAGATGGATGGCGGGATAGGAAAGAGAATCGGAGGGATGTGGGAGGGAGGAGTAGGCCTATGTATATTTTAGGTGCACTTACGTTCTTTGTTATTTCTTCCCATAGTTACGGTATGTTAGTTTCAAACTAACTATTAACTATTTAGTTTGTTCTGAATTGTTTATTAAGGACAAGCTGTAAGATAGGTCCATAGGATCTAATGCTATTACCACCTCTCTCTTTCTCTCTGGGTCTCTTTCAGTCTGTTTCTCTCTCTCTCTGACTCTCTGACTGTCTGTCTGTCTGTCTCTCTCTCTCTCTCTCTCTCTCTCTCTCTCTCTCTCTCTCTCTCTCGCTCTCTCTATTTCTTTATAGCTTTGAATGGACAGAATTCCTACAAGAGCACACAAAGTAAATCCCTATTTGCTGAATGAACAAACATATGTTTGAGTTGCTATTTTTTATCCACGCGCGCGCTGCAGCAGCAGCAGTAGCAGCAGCAAAAACATTATCCACACCAGCGGCCGCTACAATATCCCCGTCGCCAACCTGAGACACGCCCGTCGTTGGAGGGCAGGAGAGCGGCAGAGCAGAGTATCAAGGATTCAAACCCGTAAATTATTCTTGACTTCTTTCATGAGATAAAACATAAAAGGGAAACTAACTTTATTTTAGAAATAATTATTATAATTGAAACATCTCTATTATTATTATTATTATTATTATTATTATTATTATTATTATTATTATTATTATTATTATTATTATTATTATTTTTATTATTATCATCATCATCATCATCATCATCATCATTATCATCATCATCATCATCATCATCATCATCATCATCATCATCATCATTACATTTGGCTACCATTGTAAAACTATTTTTCATGCTTTGTTAAATGACTCCCTTTTTAAATACAATTATTTTTGTTGTATCTAAATTAACAGTCATTTTCAACTTATCAAAGCAAGATTTTAGTATGTCTAGTTGGGTCTACAAAAGGGCCACCTCATCTGCAAACAAGACAATAAAACGTTCTAGCATGCCAGGTAAACGTCTGCTCGGCTAGTGCCGAGCTCGTGTCTGCCACCCTCGAAACTTTTTCTCCATGAATGGCAAGGTTGACACGGTTGCGACTAACTCTCGCTCGTCCCCCAAACGCCAGCGGGTGGCTGATAAGACTAGAAGAGACTCCCCGGCGGTCAGAAATAAGATAGACGCGGCTAGATCAGAGGCCGGAACGAGCAACTCGGAATATCGCAAAGTTAATTTCCTAGCACCGAGCAACCTGGTTGTCAGTGTCGTATCTGGCAGGCTCCCTCCGGTTGCAAGAGAGCCTACGTGACCCTCTCGGATTCTTCCTCAACTTCGGGGGGAACGGATGAAGTCATGTCGGAGGTAGACGGCCTTTCTCCAAGCCCCGGCTCTAATGCCAGGGATATGGAGGTGAAGTGCTCCACTGCAAATGTTGAGCCCCCGGTTCCCTCTCCTCCTCTCATTCCGCCCAATCCAACCGTGGATCGCGATGATAACTGGACTACTGCCACCGGCAGACGAAAACATAAGCCCACAGGGCCACCGAGACCGTTCTCAGTGCCTAATTACGGGCTGTGCCACTACCCAGCTGTTACCAAACAGATCGGAGACACAACTCCCCTGTCTCTGAAAGCACTGGAGTGGAAATTGGCTTATTTATTGCGAGCCTCGGTTGGCTCTTTTTATCGAGTGAGGTATATTGGCGAAGGTTTCCTGATTGGATGCAAATCCTAAGACCAACAGCAAAAATTGGTTGAAATTTCACCGATAGGACAGGTGTCTGTCGCTTGTTCTGTTCCCGTTCCCGTGGTGGAGGGTGTTTTCCTGGGAATTCCATCCTCGGTCACGGACGGGGAAATTTTCGAAAAATTTGAAGGTGCTGTTGATGCCGACGGTTTGGTCCAGCCGTGCACCGTCCGATGTTTTCGGCGACTTGTTCGATCTGACGGACAGCCGTCCCAGTCAGTTCGCGTCACAATAGAGGCCGCGACGCTGCCGCCTGCCCTTCTTTTGAACCGTAGGGAGTTCGCGGTTTCGCCGTTTGTAGCTCCTGCTGTTCGATGTTACCAGTGTCAGAAGTTTGGACACACCAGAAAGCAGTGTAAACTCGGTCGGGTATGCTCTTCTTGCGGCACTGCGGGTCACACCGGGGCCCAGTGCACGGCCGCCAAACGTTGCTGTACGAATTGTAAAGGCCATCATTTCGCTGCTAACTTCAATTGTCCCGCCTTACAGAGCTTGGAGACACGGTCGTCGGGGGTCAACGACCATACTCACGTAGAATCTTTGATGCGGGCGACTGTGACTCACACCACCCAGGTTGCATATCCTGAGACCTTCCCTGCCGTTGCCACACTGGTTGACCAGTTGAACGATTATGGAGCGTATATGTGCAACATTCTACCCGAGCGCGAGGTAAAATAAATACAGGCAGGCGGTGGAGCTTGTCGAAAGGCGCTTAGCCCTCGTTGAGGAGGAGCCTTCTAGGGTTTCCGCGACAGAGGACAGAGGGGACAAAAAGATGGGGAAGAAGCACGCAGCCAAGCGTTGAGTGATATTGAATCTTGGCATTAAATTGTTTAGGCATTATTCTAGAAAAGGTTCTTTTCTGTTCAAATTTTAGCAGTTGCTTTGAGCAACGAAAGCCAGCTTTATCATTGTTTAATGTATAAATAAATAAATAAATAATAAATTAATAAATAAATAAATAAATAAATAAATAAATAAATAAATAAATAAATAAATAAAATGCGAAGTTTAAGGTAAACTTGTTTTGGCCAAAAGTAAAAGCCTTCGAACTGGAGCCTTTAAAAAGAAGTAAATACAGTTAAACTAATAGCTGTGAAAACAGTAAATGCGGCATTATCCACGGTAAAGGGGAATATCGCGCTTGTTCAACCTTTACTGTCCAACCCATAATATTATTAATTGTAACTGCGCTTTTACATAACCAGCCCAGCAGACGGAATCGGCCCATTAAATGACAGACTGATAGATGTTGTTAAATGGTCTGTGCTGACAGCTAGTGTTTTGCTGCGCCACCCAGGACGTGACATCCACAAATGGTAAACTACAACCACCATGCACGGACGGACATTAGCGCCCATGCAGCAGACTGGCAAATGGAGTGAAATGGCTCGTGAAAACAGCTATACTGCTCAATCGGCAACACACCTCCATAATCTTATTATTTTCCTTCATGTTGAAGTGTCCACGCACAGTAAATAATTTTGCGGACGCCTTCTGCATGTAAAACAATAGTAGTGGCTCCCTCAAGGCTCACGAATAAAATACACAAAATGTCAATCCTAATCACTCCATTCACCTCATTCGAACTTTTCGTATTTCCAGAAATATCTGAAAATACTTTTAAATAGTCCGGGGCAACCAGAACGAACCAAATTATATCGGTCTGTCTGTCAGACGCTCCGACTGTCGGTCCGTTCGAAGCCATATCTCAGGAACCACTGAACGTATTTTGACCAAACTTTATTAGAACATTACCTAGGTTAGTGGCCTGCCTCCCGTGCCATTATATTTGCTCTACCTCAAAGGTCAAGGTCCCTGTAGTCATTTTGATGCTAAACACGTTTTGCTCAACTATATCACAAACGGCTGACCGTATTCGATGAGTTTAAATATACCGGTCATGGGTCATCCTTCAGTAGCAAATTAGTTAACGGTCAAATAATCTATCCGTCGCTCCGAAAGTGACGTTTTTGTTTAAAACACGGTTTGCATTATATCAAAAATAACAACCGAAATTCATCATTTTAGATACTTTAACTACTGCTAAGCACGCTCAAAGGTCAAGGTCATTGAGATTCACAATTTTCTTGAATACACGGTTAGCGCTGTATCTCAAATTTACTGAATCGATTTTAATAAAGTTTGGTTTGACCTTGGTATATATTATTCTACGTTTTCTTTTGTTTCGTTAGGATAAAATAAATCCGGGTCACAACACCGCCGAGATAATTATTAGTTTTGAAAATTTCGTAATTTTCGGCTATATATTTGTGAATGTTCAAAAATACATTTGAATAGCTTGCCATCTCGTGTGTTTTATTTTCTTCATTTTGAACAGCAACCAGTACTCACTGTAACATTCAGAATGGAGTTGCCACATGGGCATCATGATCATCATCATGATCGTCATAATCATCATAATCATCATCATCATCACAATCATCATCATCATCACAATTATCATCATCATCATCATCATCAAAAATAATAACAACAACAGCAACAATCGTCATCATCATCATCATCATCATCATCATCATCATCATCAACAACAGCTACAATAACTACTACAAAAGTATTATTACGAATTTGAATCGCGAGAGTAGTAGGCGACAACAACAGCAATAACAACAACAAAAACAAAAGTGTTACATTACGAATTGGAATAGGAGCACAACAACGACAGCAACAACAATAACGACATCAACAACAATAACAAAATAATACCAACAACTGCGTTAAATTACGCATTTGAATAGCAGCAACAAAAATAACAACAGCTTTACATTACGAATTTGAATAGGGAGTGTTCTAGGCGACACAATGACATCGTAAAAGTCGAGGGATTGTGATTTGGTAGAAGCGTGTGTTCCGGAACATTACTGTTCTTTCTAATATTGAGGATAGAGCGAAAGCTCCATAGCCACGGTCGACTACACAGGAAATTAGAGTGATGACCTCCTAACACTCAGTTTAAACCACAGGCACCCGTATTTGGACGTGAGCGCAGCAGGCTCTCTCTCTCTCTCTCTCTCTCTCTCTCTCTCTCTCTCTCTCTCTCTCTCTCTTAGATATATTTAAAACATATCTGTCGTATTCTGGTCCATGGCTGTGAGATTTGCTACCTCAAGAGGTCAAGGATAGTAAATCATTAACATCGTTTAAAACTAGACTCCACAAATGTCTGCTCTCCCTTTGCTCCTAATATTTAAGATTATGTACCTTTTGTTCTTTCCTACCCTGCGACAATTTATGCTTTTGAGAATGTGTAAATTTGCGTGTGCGTATGTGTGTGTATGTGTGTGTGTGGGTGTGTGTGTGTGTGTGTGTGTGTGTGGGTGTGTGTGTGGGAGGGGAGGGAAGAAAAGGGGTGTCGGGGGATGGCGGGAGGAAAGGGAGCGGAAAGAAGGGAGTAGTGTGCGTATTTAAGTGCATCAATACAATCGTAGTTATATCAGAGGGGCCGGGTAGCTCAGTTGGTAAGAGCGTCTTGCTAGTAACCGAAAGGTCGCTGGTTCGAATCCCGGATTGGTCAACGTGTGATCATATTATTTTCCCCTTTACCAACAACTGGCCCGCTGGTGTCAGTATAAATCGGTCCAGTAGTCACCTATATGCGAAAGTGTCGTGTGACTATAATCTACAAACAACAACAACATCGTAGTTATTTCTTACCATAGCTAAGGTTTATATGTTAGTTTCAAATTAATGTTATGTTACTTCTTTTGTTCTTCTCAAGGACTACTGTAGCTCTATGAGCGGTCCATAGGACCTAATGCTATTATCCTATTAAAGGTTTCGATTTCGACTTAGAGAGAGAGAGAGAGAGAGAGAGAGAGAGAGAGAGAGAGAGAGAGAGAGAGAGAGAGAGGGAGAGAGAGAGAAGCGCCTGTGCTACGGTAGTTGCACAGTGTCACAGTGCCAACATAAGACAACAAACGTTACTTTTTGTTGTCGCGTCTGGGCTGAATATTCATTTGTTCATTGCAAGGAATTTCATACTAAGGGACTGATTCCTTGTCAGTGCCCGTTTATTAATTTTGTTTTCTTCGGTCGTACGGTGTTGCGGTTTGAATGACATATTTATTGACTTTATTGTGAATTAATTGTTCTCTCTCTTTATTGTGAATTAATTGTTCTCTCTCTCTCTCTCTCTCTCTCTCTCTCTCTCTCTCTCTCTCTCTCTCTCTCCCTCTCTCCCTCTCTCTTCTTTTATAGTCAGTCCTAATTCGATGGTGAAAGTCAATCGTTTACTCCAGCTTCTATAATTATTATTATTATTATTATTATTATTATTATTATTATTATTATTATTATTATTATTATTATTATTATTATTATTATTATTATCATCTCAGTACCAGTGTCCTCAGTTATCCACAGAGCATGAGGTGTTATACTTAAACGCCAATTTATTGTTTGCGATAATGTGTTAGTGGTGCAATTCTGATTCTTTAATGTATTTTATCTCATTATGTTTTAATTTAGACACCCATGCGGGTATGCGTGAGTGTGCGTGTGCGTGTGGGGGTTGCGAGTGGGCGTGCGCCTGTGCTTTACTCCGTAAATAACTTTTTTCTATCAGAGTATTTTAATGTTTTAATGTCCAGTGGAAGGTTGTTTGTTGTTGCAGAGGGACTGTATGTAACAGTGAGCGTTCAAACAGTCAGTTGCGCAACCGAAAAACTACCTGCGCTCTACAATGGGGCAACAGAGACTCAATGGACTTGCTTTACTAAAAGTACACAAGGATGTTGATATTGACTTCAAAGAGGCAGTGAACTGTTTTGCCAGAAGATACAATTCACAAATGGTACTAATGCCGAGGAACCTATAGTGCAGCAAGACTGAATTAAATGAAAGCAGGGCGGTGATGTTCATAAACTACAAGGTAAAGCTTTATACCGTTAACGATCAACAAAAAATAGTGAATAATAATAGTATACAAAACACCTCTGCTGATAAATAAATGTTTGTGTGTGTGTGTGTTTTTTTTTTTTTAAAGGGAGGGGCAGAGGATAATTTTTGTACCCCAGAGTTTGTCAGTTCAATTGTTCAAAAAGCTCAAAGTCCCAGACCATCACAAATGGCTTTTTCAATGTTCAGATTGCATCATTTTGCATCCTTGAAAAAAACAAATTTCCGGGTGAGCATGTTGCCGGACCCCCCTAGAAGGCTCGGCGCTTCGCTGGATCTGTAACCTCCCCCTCGACTTTTCCAAGGTTCGGTCCTGATGTCAGTGAATAAAATGTGTGTGTGCCCCCCCCCCAATCCTGAGCAGCTTCCGCCGCCTGTGATGTTTTACCGTATCACCAAAACAAAATCCTATGTATTTTGAATTCATTGGGTAATAAAGTGACTTGACTTGACTTGACTTGACTTGATTATTATTATTATTATTATTATTATTATTATTATTATTATTATTATTATTATTATTATTATTATTATTATTGTTGTTGTTGTTGTTGTTGCTGTTGTTGTTATTGTTGTTGCAGCCCGACCAAACCAACTGAGCAAAATCCTTTGCGACCTGGGTTGTTGGATGGAGGCCCCCGTTGGGGTGCCGGGGGTTTCAGTATAAATAGTATCCCCACTTTCTGGAAATTTAGTGCTTTAAATTCCCACTGTCGCTGTCTTTCTCATTTGCTCTTTCTCATTCCTGCTCTGTTCTATCAATCTGCTATACTATCGTCTTCTTCGCTAGACCAGTCTCCTACCTTTTTTCTTGACAACTCTTCCGGGACAAGACTCCTTATTTGTGTATGAGGTCTGTTGGATCAACTTGGGAATATTGGACGCTTTCTGCCGGGTGGTCACTAGGGCTTCCTATGATGCTATTATTTAGCAATGTAGGCATTTTATATGTATGTGTTTCGTCGATAATTTATAATGATGTTTGTATTCTATTTTGTTTTTGTAAACGGGGGTTCGATAAGCTGGGGTGAAGCCTCAGCCGTCCCCTGCGTGGGATGTCTTTATTGTAAAGTGACTGGCTGGTGGAGAGCTTTCGGTTTTCCCACTAGGGCTGTTTCGGCAGATCTTTTATGCAGATCGGGGGTTGTCCGGTCCTGATTTGGCTCGGAAGAGTCCGCTGGACCTAAAGCAATAAAAATGTAATGTAATGTAATGTTGGATGGAGAGAGGGAGGGAGGGGACCTATAGTGCTTGCTGGATGTATGTATAACTGGCACTCACCCACCTGAGACATGTGCATCAGGATGTCTTGCAGTATAGTCCCCCTACAATGGAATGCTCCTATTGCATCCACTCGTCCTTTCCATTACTGTTAAAAATCACATCTACAGGGTTACCTCTATTTCTTTTCATTTTTTTTAAAATTACCTCTGCAACTTGCCAAAAGATTAGTAAACAAGCAACAGTGTGCCCTTTACTAGTTTTTTTTCTTTCTGGCCTCTCCATCCTTCAGTACAACAGTGCAACAATAAAGCAACAGTCTGTTTAACACCAGGAAATCTTGCTGTTTGTTTTCCTTACCTCGTCAGACAGGGGGCGGACAATGTAGCGGACAAAATAGGTATTGTTAAAGGCATTGCACTCTTGATAACTGCGTTTTATAACGCTGCCCTAGGGTTTGTCTTACTCGTCTTGTTTAGAGTTCTGTTTTGTAAGCACCGTCGGCTTGGGAGAAGAAAGACGATTATGAGGAAGGGGATGGAGGAGAAGCAATACAATGATAATGAGGACGAGGAATAAGAGGATGCTAAATAGAAGAAGAAGAAGAAGAAGAAGAAGAAGAAGAAGAAGAAGAAGAAGAAGAAGAAGAAGAAGAAGAGAAAGAAGAAGAAGAAGAAGAAGAAGAAGAAGAAGAAGAAGAAGAAGAAGAAGAAGAAGAAGAAGTTGTATCAATTTTTATTCATCAGATTAAAATAAGTTGTACTGAAAAAAGAAGAAGAAGAAGGAGGGGGAGGAGGAGGAGGAGAAGAAGAAGAAGAAGAAGAAGAAGAAGAAGAAGAAGAAGAAGAAGAAGAAGAAGAAGAAGAAGAAGAAGAAAAAGAAGAAGGACAACTATAACAACTACTACTACCACTACAAGAAGAACAAGAACAAGAAGAACAAGAAGCAACATGGACAAGAAGAACAAGAACAAATAGAATCTGTATTTTCTTCATAAAAAAACACCACATACACACAAAACGAAATGTGTGTGCGGTGTAGGCCTTTTATATTAGCACAACGGTACAAAAACAATAATAGACACTTCAGCCTCAGGAAAGAAGAAGAAGAAGAAGAAGAAGAAGAAGAAGAAGAAGAAGAAGAAGAAGAAGAAGAAGAAGAAGAAGAAGAAGAAGAAGAAGAAGAATGTGTCTTATATCCTCTGATGCTGTCGCGAGCATTTATCACTACAGGCGGTCAGCAAGTGCATGTGGTGTGTGTATGTGTATGTATGTGTGAATGCGTGGGTGTGTGTTTGTCAGTGTGTAGAGACATAAGCCTTCAAATGGGTGACTGACCTTGCTTTTTATGCAGGAAATGGGTGTGTGCATTAGCCACCCAGTGTTTTCCAGCCACCCACTTTTTTCTAAGTACACAGGAGTGCTCTTTTAGTGCATGGGAGTGCAGTTGTAGTGCATGAGAGTGTTTTAAGTACAAGGGAGTGCTCTCTCCGGGACGGAGAAAATCCAGTCAATTTTCGGGATATTTTGCAAGAAAGTTCGACCTAAATCGTCGCCTATAGGAGACGGACTAGGTCAACTTTTGAGACGAAAGAAAGAGCCAATTTTGCATTAGATTCTTACATTTCTAGAAGAAGTTTGCGTTCTTTCCGTCAAAAAAAATCACTATCCGATTCTTACATTCTCAGTAAAACCCAGTTTTGGTGTTTTACATACTTGTGTGTGTGTGCGGGTGTATGTGGGTGTGTGTGTGTGCTTGTGTGTGTGTGTTTGTATGTACTTGTGTGTCTGTGTGTGTATGTGTGTGTCTGTGTTCGTAAGTGTTTCTGCCACAATACTTCATCACCATATTATTGTTTCAAGTAACTGTTATTGCACATTTTCAAATCATCTGGAAATACAATAACTCACGCATTTTAGCTGTCTATAGAAAACATTTAAGCTTAAAGTCAACACCCACCATTGGAGACACGGCAGACGACAGTCTGTACTACATGTCACGTGCTCTCGTCCAATAAAAAAGGCAAAGTATTTTTGTCTCGTTGTAATCAAAATTCCGGGAACAAAATAATCTAAAACCTTGAATCAAGAAAATGTTCGCATGAAAGTTTTGTGGAGATTCTTTTAAATAATGAATGTACTTTAACGTAGAAGTGAAATATTAACTCAGTCTTTAAAATGAAGATTTGTCGTCAACGTTGACAGTAACATTATGCCTTATATTTAAAGTAATTTTGATGTAAATAAGTTTAAATTAAATTTAACTTAATTAAATTTTAATTTATTTAGTTCAATGTAAATTATTAATATAATTTAATTTAACTCAAGGAGATCTTCTGACTTGATTTTTGATTATTTTGGTAAAATACACACACACACACACACGCACACTCGCATATGCAAATATAATTATAAACACGCATGCACGAAAACACACACACATACACACACACACACGCATGCACATATTCGCGCACGAACTCAATAACAATGTCATTCAAAACAGGAGAATCAGTCGTTTGATGTGACAAGCTCAGTTATAGGCTATTTAGAACAACATTCGTACGTTTCTATGCCTGTCTACTAGCGCCCAAACCGAGAGTTACCATTATCACGAGATAATTGAAATTAACACGTTTTCTGTGTACTTTACAGAGAAACCGGTAATCCACAGTGTTAATTAATAAATATCAATATTTGCCACGACTTTCTAGCGCCAAAACCTGGTAATTACAAATATCATGAGATAATTACAAACAACTTACGAAAATTACAATTATCAATCGATAAATATAATTATTATTGCAAATTGCAGATATCTTTCCCGTTATCGTGTTTAATTTTCAGTTTTGGCTCTAGCATTCCGTCTGGAAATCGGCCATAACCGAAAATTGTAATTTTCACTTGATAATTACAATTTTTACGTGTTTATAATGAAAATATGTCGTTGATATTTGTAATTATCACATGATATTTGTAATTATCAGGCTTTGGCGCTAGTAGGCCGTCATACGGTGATGAATTACACAAAACACGTGTTAATTGCTATTTTCACTGATACATGTACCTGTAAATGCACGTTTTGGCGCTAGTAAGCCGTCTTAGTCAGAATTAAGCATGATCACGTAAAATGTGTAATTATGAAGTGAAAATTGTAATTATTATGTGATAATAACAATTTTCGGTTAGTGCGCATTTCCAGGCGGATTGCTAGAGCCAAAACTGAAAATTAAACATGATCATGCGAAGATATTTATAATGTTTCAATGATAATTGTAATTATCCCTTGATAATTGTAATTATCCCATTATATTTCAAATTATCTCACGATATTTGTTATTATCAGGTTTTGGCGTTAGTAGGCCGCCATACCTTTTCATTCTCTCTAGTGTCATTTGCCGAATTCAGCTTCTAATCTTTTATCAAGCCTCATCCTGTTTTTGCTGTTTTCTTCTTCTTGTGTTTAATGGTCTAATTCCCGTAAATAATTACTTTAAATTAATGAAGCCACTATTTGTTTTTAACGTAATGAAAGATTAACTTCCTAAACCTTTGCTTCGATTTCATTCATTTGAAGTGGTGCTTTGTTTTTATAGTGCATTCTTTCATTTTACCAAGGTACATGTACCATTCCATCAAGTGTCACGCATGCAATAAAAAATTAGCATTAAATCTCCTAGCTTCATCCTGTCCTCTAATTGTTTTTTTATTCACTCTCACTACTCTTTTTCCTCTTTCGAATTTTCAGTACTATGCTGCTTTGATATGAATGTTACATGTTTAGTCATTGTATCATATTTTTTTTCTATTGTACAAGTGTCGCCTTGTATCCTTTTATCTTATTTTTGGTATCTCTCACTCAACCCTCCTCCACCTCTCGTCTACTTGTATATGTGTGTTGTATGTTTATAAACGCATGTATTACATTTAAAAAAAACTGGGATAAAAAAAATTCCATTAGCGTATTAGTAGTTAGTTAGTTAGTTATTCATTGCATACAGGGTCCAGCGGTCTGCAAAAAGCCGAATCAGGACCACAAAATCAAGACCATAACTTCGCTGAAAAGGACTCACCCCTAATCCGCATAAAAGATCTGCCGAAACAACCCAAGTGGTAACACTGAATGCACTCCACCAGCCGGTCACTTTACAATAAAGACATCCCACGCAGGGAACGCTGAGGCTATAATACTCAATTTATTGAACCCCCGTTTACAAAAGCAAAATAAAATAAAACCATTATTATAAAATATCAACAAAACATATACATATAAAATGTCTACATTGTCAAATAATAACATCATAAGAAGCCCCAGTGACCATTTGGCAGCAGAAAGCGTTCAATTTTCCCAAGCTGATCCCACAGACCTCACACACAAATGAGGAGTTTTGTCCCGGAAGAGTTTAGAAGAAAAACGATAAGTGACTGGTCTGGCGAATAAGAAAATAGTATAGTAGAATAATAGAACAGAGTAGGAATGAGAAAGAACAAATGAGAAAGACAGCGACAGTGGGGATTTAAAGCATTAAATTTCCAGAAAGTGGGGATACTATTTATACTGAAACCTCCGGCACCCCCACGAGGAGGGGAAGGGGTGGGGGCGTGGGCGTATTGGTTGATCAAGAAGGAAGAGTAAGCAATATCATTTACAGTGATGTGTGATATTCATGTCTGCCATGCGTAAGTCCTATTGATAAGCTTACTGTTTAAAGTCGTCAGAGCGCTCGACCTGTGTAGGCGCGTCTCGGGCGACGTGGGTTCGAATCCTGACCTCAGCAAACTATTTTGTGATTGCTGGACAGTAGTGGCCAGCGCTTTGAGAAGCTCTCTGAGCTTATAAGTGCGCTATATAATAATAATAATACAGGATGCTATGTACGCGCTTTTCCCCAAGGCTCAAAGCGCGGCGATCTATACCAACATACACGAGTAATAAGAGTAATCTCTTTCTTTTTTTTCTTTTTAAAGTTATTTCGACCTTTTTTTAATGACAATTCTTAGATAAATTTATTTGAATTATTTAGTAATTTCGGAGAAATGTAGGAAAAAACACTTCCTGACCCAGCTGTTTTAAATTTAACTTCATTTAAATTGCTGGCCATGCTATGTTTCGGAGATTAAACTTGCAGCAGATTAACTGTCATTTAATGTCATTGTGGCACACACAACCAGAGGCATTGTCAAAGTTCAAAGTAACAGTAGAGATAGCAGCATGTTTACATGTATATCGAACTGCCAGTAGAAAAGGAAGCATGCTCGAATGTCACACTAGCAGTAAAAACAGCATAGCAGCATACATAAATGTCAGACTGGCAGTAGAAAGGTAGCGATGTACTGCAGCATGTTACATGTAAGCTTATGTCATACTGCCAGTAGAAATATAAAGGTCACACTGACAACAGATTGAACCAGCATTGCAGTATACTTAAATGTCAAACTAACAGTAGAAAGGCAGCGATTTACTGCTTTTGTTGTTGTTGTATCAAATTTTATTCATCAGATTAACATACGTTGTACTGATAAATACTGTCAAATAATAACATCATAAGAAGCCCCCAGTGACCATCTGCAGAACCAGACACTTAAACCTTCTCGTCCATCACGCGCATGCAGCGTTCGATGCTGTTCGCGCCTGGGTCTGCTGATTCCGCAAGGAACAAGACGGCCGCGCCATCTACTACTGGACTACCGTCGTCCCATTATGTTGTTTATCTTGCTCAGCCCTCGCCGCCTATCCATCTTTAATCTTCATACCATCCAGTCTTCTGCGCAGTCCCTGAGGAAAAACAGACAGGAAAGTACACGCAATAAGATGAAAAGAATTTAAAACAAAATAGCGAACCATTCAAAATGTATTTTAAGACACTCGCGTACCTTGCTGAAAATTAAACATTTTCGAAAGTGTTACTTTCCTTGGCGGACTTGTGACTCGACTGTATCCTAGCAGATCGGAAGGAAAATATGGAATGATATTTGAACTATCTGCGAGCAAAACAAAATATTTAAATTGGCTGACCAACTTTTTAACAAACAGCGCAAACAGTGTTTAGAAAATGGTGGAGGGGAATACAATGACCTTGACCTTTGAGAAAATAAAAAATATGATGCTTACTAGAAATTACAGCTATCGCAAAATTTAAAAAAATATGAATTTCGGTTGAGGTCTTGTTGAGATAAGGCAAGCAGTGTGTTATGAACAAAAAATGGTGACTTTCGGAGCGACGGACCGACGGACTGACCGACATCCGTACTGCTACTGAACGATGGCCCATGATTTGAAGTACCTCAATACAAAGACTCAATAAAATCGCTTAAACCGTCTTTGAGCTATTGAGATGAACGTGTTTAGCCACAAAATGACTCCATTGACCTTTGCGTTTTGTGATAGAGCAAATATGATGGAGCCGGAGGTACGCCACTAACTTAGATAACGTTCCTGTGAAGTTTGGTCAACATCCGTTCAGTAGATCTTGAGATATGGCTTTCAACGAACCGACGGACGGACAGACCGACTTTGGACTCGCTCTGATTCCCTCCCTCCCCCCTCCTTCTTCCCCCCCCGCCCCCCTCCCCCTCCACCTTTTTCCACACCGATTTGTATTTTTCTGGCAGACTGTAAATTCTCAGATCTGTGGTTCACACAGTACTCGTTTGTGCAGAAAGCCCGTCCTCGATTTCGCTATTAACACAAAGCCTAGAACAATGCATTAAGAAAAATTCGACCTTTTTTAGTTTCATAATCAAGTCTCATTAAAAACAAAAACGGATATAAGCAATTTCGGATGACATAAGGAAAAAAACTGTTACTATGTCTTTTTCTTTGGTGGGGGGTGGTGTTAATATTTTTTTTTAATCCTGCGTTCGACAGCAACGTCGAATTATTATTAAAATGTATTCGTTCTAGACGGAGACATGTCTGAATAAGCTTGTGTTATTGTTCCTTTTTAAGACTAATTACAAATTATTGAGACAAACAAGACCAGAAAGAAAGAAAGAAAGAAGGAAAGAGAAAAAAGAAGGAAGGAAAGAAAGAATGAATGAATGAAAGAAAGAAAGAAAGAAAGAAAGAAAGAAAGAAAGAAAGAAAGAAAGAAAGAAAGAAAGAAAGAAGAAAGAAAGAAAGAAAGAAAGTAAGAAAAAAAAGTAAAGACAGAACACGAAATCAAGCAGAAAGAAAGAAAAAAAGGGGAGGACGGGGTGCAGTAAAGAAAGTTACAGGAAAAGAAACACAAAAGTTGACAGGGAAAAAAAATAAACAGTGAAATGAAGAAAGAGTTAACAAAAATAGAGAAAAGAAAAATGACAGAAATTCAGACAGACAGAGATAAGGAAAGAAAGAAAGGAGAAAAGAAAGAAAAACGAAAGACAGACAGAAATTAAAAGGAAATACGGCGGACATGACATGAAGACAGAAAAGAAAGTAGGAGAGCGGAGTGAAAAAATGAAATCAAACCTTACCTGCGCAACACGAACGGAAATGATGTTATTAGATGTCACAAATAGCCATAATCATAAACTGGGTGAAGCAGTAGCGGTGCGGTCGTTCGCTAGAATCGCTTTGTTATGCAACGTCGAGTGCGGTTACTGACATGGATGGAAATGGTTAGTACTTGGATGCAACCACTGAACGACGCAAAGAATGATCCAAACAGCGCACAATACACCCCAGTCTACTCTCCTGTGGATGGGTAGCTGGATCTGTTTCGAACCTCGGAAAGGATAAGGGCAGCGAAATGAGAGAAGATGGGCTGCACCCTAATAAAGCTGGTCCAGAGGAAAGAGATTCCAGCCTCACCACACCCCCCTAACCCAACCCCCCCCCCCTACACACTCTCCCCACAGACACACAATCCACTTCCATTCTCTATCTCTTTCTCTCTCTCTCTCTCTCTCTCTCTCTCTCTCTCTCTCTCTCTCTCTCTCTCTCTCTCTCTCTCTCTCTCTCTCTCTCTCTCTCTCTCTAAGTACCCACCCCCACACTCGACCTCCCACTCAATAAATAATACTTAAATACGACAGAAAACTAATGCAGCCAGTAACCAATTAGTTTTGTCCCCACCATGCCCGTCATGCAGCAGTCCATTGTAACCAAGCAAAAGCAAAAGGTGTGGAAGTAACACTTCCTGGTCAACGCCAAAGCAGTGCAGCAGTAAAGTAACTGTTGTTATAAAGCGTTTTTACCAGTCCAGAAGTCTGCTGATGCTTTCTAAAATTGAAACGGTGGTCATGAATGCGCTATGCACATATTAAACATAAAAATATTGGATTTCACCTAACTTGCACACAAACATACACACACACACACACACACACGCACACCCCCACACACACACACCCACACCCACACACACACACACACACTCTCTCTCTCTCTCTCTCTCTCTCTCTCTCTCTCTGTCATCTGACCAACACCTTGTCTACCTACAGATGCTATTTCGTCGTAGCCTATTGCTTATCAAACACATGTTTAAATATCGAATGGAGTATTGTTTGGCTCTACAGTCGAACTTTCAAAATGCTCGTTTCGAATTCGATTGATGATAGATGGTGACTAGTGGTTTGGAAGCCGTGTCACGTCGAAAGGAGAGCGTTGTTTGTACATGTAATCTACATGATAACAAATTTGATCTTTTGCAATTCTACACGCATCCTTAAACGCAACACTTGATTATGGGCTAAAGCTTACAAATCAATAAATATATCTGACTTCGGACACTTTCCTCTCACACACACGCACAGGTCCCCCAATGATTTCGTTAATTGTACAAATCCATACTATACGCATATTGCAGGTACATTACACTCCTATGCGTGCTGCTCTCTACAAAAACAGCTTGTTTACTTCCATTTTCCAATCTTTCCTGTCAACTCACATAGGTGACAATCACGAGACGTTTCACTTTACTTTATAATTCATATATAAATATGGGGTGTGTAGGCTTATCATGCAGGGATTTGTTTGCTACGCTGGTTTTATATGACAAAATTACCGGTGCAGTCCTCAAAATCAGCGCCATCGGGAGCTTACTCTCTCCAACACTCTTCAACATCTTTCTGGAGCGCATCATGTCAGATGCCCTTGCAGATCATGAAAGCACAGTCAGCATAGGGAGTAGAACAATCTCCAGTGTATCCGTCTTGCGGATGATATTGATGGATTGGCTGGAGAGGAACGAGAACTTGAACAGCTGGTACTGAGGCTTGACACCAACGCCAGAGCCTTTGGAATGGAAATAAGCGCAGAGAAGACCAAAATGATGACCGACAACATCAATGGCGGACCAAACACGGACATGAAAGTTCAAGGCCAATTCCTAAACACCGTACACAGCTTTAAATACATGAGCAATTTCATCAGACAATGGGTCCCGACAGGAAGTCCTCTCCCGGATAGCACAAGCAACTGCTGCCCTGACAAGGTTGAAGCCCATTTAGAAAGACAGGACCATCAGTCAGGACCAAGATAAGGTAGCTGCGCTCCCATGTCATCTCTATCTTCCTATACTTTTGCGAAACATGGACCCTCACAGTAGATCTACAATGAAGAATACAAAGCATGGAGATGAGATGCTACAGAAGACTTCTGGACATTTCCTATTCCCAAAACATCCCCAAAGACGAAGCCACCGACAAACCATCACATACGCCATTGGACAACACAATGACTTGCTCACAATGGTAAATAAACGGAAACTCCGATGGTATGGCAACATCGCCGGGGCATCAGGCTTTGCAAAGGCCATCATGCAAGGTGGCATAAGAAGAGGGAGACAAAGAAAGAGGTAGGACGATAACATTCGAGAATGGACTGGCTTGATACGGAGTGGTGAAGAAATGAAGGCTGCTTATGACATAGAAAGATGGAGTACTCTGGGTAAACAATCATCTGTGGTGTCACCAAACGACTTTCGAGTTACGGGATAGAATAGGATAGAAATGATGATCAATATTTTTTACGTTGGTTATATGCTATATGGTACGCTATTCTGTTGCTGGATTGTTAAAATTTTACGATGTTTGGATGTTTAGATACTCCCCACCATAATTCCATCGTAAAGGTAACTGCCATGAGAACTTTTATTTAAGAAAATATTTAAGTTTCGTCATTTCCTGCGTTGTGTCCGTCCTTTGACACGCACGTGCGTTATCTGTTTAACTAACGCCGCCCGTTTAAAAAGCCGGGTAGGGTATATTGGCTAGCCAGCACGTTCCTCTGATATTTGTTAAACGAATAATACTGTGGGCTTTTAAGTCGTCTCCAAACGTGTTAGCAACAGGCCATTTAAAGCCTTCCGATGGGTTGGGAATGGAATAAACAACGATGAACGACGACGCCAAAAGCGGTGGAAAAAAGATTGAATGTACAATAGATGGGGAAAATACATTTGCGGACAGCTTATGCACGCGTCACACCTATCACATCATCATTATCATCGTCGTCGTCGTCGTCATAATATATGCCCGGTGTGTATAGTGTGTGTGCATGTGTGTGTGTATGTTTGTGTGTGGGTGCGTGTGTGTAGGTGTGTGTGTGTGTGTGTGTGTGATCTGAAGGATTGGTTTTTTCCTTTTTAACAATTTTAACAAAAGTGAGTGTGTATGTGCCTCAATTGCTTTGTTTGCCTAAGTGATATTAAAGTGCCTGACTGTTAGTTTGTAGTAAATATGCCTACTGTTTAGTGCAATGATTGCTGGCTTTGATTTATGATAAATTGGTGTGCGATACCCGCCCCTGTTTTGTGATAATTGTGTAATTTATGTGTGTGGATGACCGATATTAAGGTAGTGAAAATTATGTTCCTGTGTGCAATAATAATTCCTTTATCCAATATGTTTTAATGTTATGTCTTGTAGCCTAATTTGTGTTTGCCACCCTAATGCTATTTTTCAGTGAGAGAATAAATTGTCGCCTTCATATTTGTATTCGTAGATGTGGTGGGAAAAACATTTTACCTGCTAATGCACGGTTAACCTGAGAACGGCGTTTTTATATTTCCGGTATTATCTGGAAATATTTTTAAATAGTGGGGGAGAATCTGAAAGAGCCAAATGTTGGTCTGCCCATATCCGTCGGTTCGTTGGGGGTCATAGATCAAGAACCACTGAACGGATTTTGGCAAAACTTTATTGAAACATTACCTCTATTAGTAGCCAGACTCCAGTGCTATCATATTTGCTGTACGGTCAAGGTCATTGAAATAAATTAGTTGCTGAACACGGTGTGCTCAATATCTCGAAAACGCGATTTTGTTGAATTTTGGTATGCAGATACTTCCAATCATGGGCCATTTTTCAGTAGTAGGCCGGTTGTCGGTCAGTCAGTCAGTCGGTCGATCCGTCGCACCGAATTTCATTTTAAAAAAGAAAAAACATTACGACAACAACACCGCTTTTGACCTTATTTCAAGAATTACCAACACCGAAATTCACCATTTTTACTTTGTGGAAACTGTAACTACTGTTAAGCATGTTAGATCATTCGTATTTGTAGTTTCCGAAATGTCAAATTCATTGTGTCTCGTTATTTTAAAAAAAGACAAACGTTTTGCACTTTATCTAAATATGGGCTCACTCGATTTGTATAACCTTTTGAGTTCAAATAATGGTCTATCATTCAATGTTTTCCTTATTCTTTCTGTTAGGATAAAGCGAATCACCACACCGCCAAGATAATTAACACTTTTGAAAAAAAAAATCGGCGATGCGTGTAAGTGTTTGGGAAATACATTTGAATGGCTTGCCCTATTTTTATTTTAACATAAAAATGTTTCGTTGGTAGCGAGTTCCGGTGTAAGGCTAATGGTTCACCCAAGGTTCTGTTTACTTTAGCACTCAATAGTTGGTGGAAAATTATTATGATTGCGTTAGAAGGTAAATTGCTGCACAAAGCTATTAGCGATAGTGAGAGAGCACGGTGGTCTAATGGTAGTGCTTTGGCTTGCGGTTCGAGCCCTGTCCGGGCCTTTGTGTTGTGTCCCTGGGAAAGACACTTTACTCCCGTTTCCTACTCCTTCGGATGAGAGTATAAACCGAGGTCTAATCTGCGTGTCGCATACATTCCATCATAACGGACTTTAAAGATACTGACGCTCATGTCCTAGAAGGGTGAGTGCCGGTAACAAGAACACACCCAGCATGCACTTGGTCCTTCTCCCACATCCCTGGCTGGCCAGGATAGTGCTCAGTTGTCCGGGCGTCAGACCAAGCGCCCAAAGGCGTCTCGGGCGGTTTGAGTTAGATCCTGTATCGGTCAGCGCCTAGAATCTGGCAAAGTACGGCGAAATAAATGCGCTATAAAAATCCTCAATAATAATAATAATAATAATAATAATAATAATAATAATAATAATAATAATAATAATAATAATAATAATAATAATAGTGCAGTTGACGCTTAAAAAATCGTGAAAGCCACATGTGGAAAGTTTAGTTTCCTGTGATAAATCCTGAAAAACGCAACTTATAGTCGGACGACATTCAGTTCAGACACTTATGTAGACATCCGAGCTGTGCAGCCCACTTGGTCCTGATTTAACTCGGAAGAGTCCGCTGGACCTAAAGCAATAACCATGTAATGTAATGTGCAGCTCACTGGATGCGGGGAATGAGCGTGCGACTTGATAGTCGCTCGATCTGTTCCATTTTTAGCTCGTGGGGCCGGGTAGCTCAGTTGGTAAGAGCGTCTTGCTAGTAACCGAAAGGTCGCTGGTTCGAATCCCGGATTGGTCAACGTGGGATCATATTATTTTCCCCTTTACCAACAACTGGCCCGCTGGTGTCAGTATAAATCGGTCCAGTAGTCACCTATAAGCGAAAGTGTCGTGTGACTATAATCTACTACAAACAACAACATTTTTAGCACTATTGGTGCTATCAGTACGTCCCATCGCCCGTTGGTTTCCGTCTACTTTCTATTCTCGATTTTGATTTTACTGCATAACATGAAAGAAACCATCGATTGGATTATTCGGTCAGACGTAGAAATGCGCAAATGCAAGAAATTACTTTAAAACATGAAACAAGTTTTGTATAAATTAATGACTATTACACAAACTATGAAACATAGTGTAACGTATGTTTTATAACATAATATAACATAATATATTTCATATATGCTTGTTTTGATTCTGTGTGCGTGTATGTGTGAGTGTGTGCGTGTGTGTGTTTGAGCTTACGCAAATGTGTGTGTTTGTGCGTGTATGAGCGTGAGTTGTTTTGGTTAAGTTGATTCCTGATTAATTTTAATATATTTATCTTTTTTTTACATTAAAGTACTATTTTTGTTTTTCATTCTTAACTCCTCTATTACAGTGTTTAAAAAGTCCCTTCATTTGGGAACGAACTGGAGTTGCACAGAATCAAGCATTGGAACTGTAGCGAGTTGCTTTGAAGCGAATACTGGCGGGAACACGCGAAAATATGCGATGAGTTCCGTTGCACAAGGCGAAAACAAGCAATCCGTCACGTGACTTCGGCGAGTTGGAAAAATATATACTTTTCTGCGAGTACATAATGACCACCAACATTGTAGACTTATCCTACTTCCGACTTTAGTATAGGATCTCTTAATGCGCAGGAGCATAACATTTCCCCCCCCCCCCCCCCCCCAACGCTTGCTTTGTGAGTACTTGAATACGAAACAATGCGAGTAAGACACACGCTGCAAAGCAACTCGCTATTGAATCCACATGTGAATCAACATTTGCCGTGTAACACATTATCTCTCACTTTCCCTTCCTCTTTTTTTCAGTTTGTGTTCTCTCTCTCTCTCTCTCTCTCTCTCTCTCTCTCTCTCTCTCTCTCTCTCAGAGATACAAATGAAATACACAAATTGAGTTGGTTTATACGGATAAACGTATTGTTACTGTAGACCTATCCTATCTTATCCCGTAACTCGGAGGTCGTTGGGGCACCACAGATGATCGTTTAACCAGCTTATTCCATCGTTCTCTGCCCACAGCAACCATCATGGCTTCTCTCAGTGTCAAGCCAGTCCATTCTCGAATGTTGTCCTCCCACCTCTTTTTCGGTCTCCCTCTTCTTCTGCCTCCTTGCACTGTGCCTTGCAGGATAGTCTTTGCAAGGCCTGATGATCTGGTGACGTGGCCATACCATCGGAGTTTCCGTTTCTTCACCACTGTGAGCAGGTCATCGTGTTGTCCAATGGCTTGTGTGATGGTCTGTCGGACTTCGTCGTTGGTGATGTGTTGGGTATAGCAAATGCCCAGAAGTCTTCTGTAGCCAACATACTGCATGCAAGCACGACAGACAGAACCACACCCATGAGCCACCGCGAAAAAAGTATGCAGAGGTTGAGGTCGAGGGGTCAAGGCCAAAGGTCGCTCTGTCCATGGCTAGCAGTACACACAAACACACATGTAACGGTGTAGTTCAATGTAAAACCGAAGAATTTGTTCTGTGCGAGGTGTAGACTTTAAGAAACTGTGAAATTAAAAATAGAAAGGATTATTTGAAAGGGGAGCGTACTAATGGAGTAATGGAGAGAAAGGCTCGCAGGGCAAGAACCAGAAGGTACGTGTTGCATGATCATGTCTGTCGCTACACACATGCAGAGCCGCCACACAGCACACACTTCATTCCAATATTATAAACACAGGGCTGTGCTGAATTCGCGCCAGCTTTTCAATGTCTTGCTTAAGGTAGGGGTCCAAGGTGATTGCACAATATTTAGGTAGGGGACGGACCAGAGCAAGATATGCATTGCGTTTGCAAGAGTTTGGGCAGTGGCGCAGATTTCTACGGATGAAGCCCAATAATAATAATAATAATACAGGATGCTATACGCGCCTTTCCCCAAATCATTCAGGCTCAAAGCGCGGCGATCTATACCAACATACACGCTCACCTGTTTCATCCACCCTCACACACTACACACATCCATCACTCAAACAGGTGGTGTAAAGGCAGGGAGATCGCTATTAGAAGACGTAAAGAAAATCGATTTTTTATTTTTGAAATTTTTATATTGACTGCGTCCTGTACCATAATTGGGTACAGGCGACTTATTTTAGCATTTTCATAGTTGGGTTATTTATGATAAAAATAATGTGAAAAAGAAAAGAAAATGGTTTTTAAAAAAGGGTTACAATACAAGTATAAAAAACTGAAAATAATTTCAATCAATCATATATTTACAATTTCTGAACAAGACAGAAACTCTGTAGTTAACTTATTTAACAAAGGTGGCATAGAACAAATCTTGAAACGTTGTAGTTTGATGAAAATGAAAACACAGTAACTATGATTTATTTTGGGGCACGTCACAATGTAATCAATGTTAAATAAAAATCGATCAAAAACATTTTCAGAGTGTACAACAATGAACACTTGGTGATGGCATATCTTTTGTCACTTGCTTCCAAAGCTTGCTTAGTCATTGTTTATAGGGACCAGCGGACTGCAAAAAGCCAAATCAGGGACCACAAGCTTGGTTGAAAGGGGACTCGCTCCTGATCTGTATAAAAGATCCGCTGAAACAACCCTAATGGTAACACCGAAGGCACTCCAACAGCAGGTCACTTTACAATAAAAGCATCCCATGCAGCAGATACTGAGGCTATCGAACCCCTGTTTACAAAAACAAAATAGAATAGCATCATAGTATTCCTTACTATTACTACTTGCATCCTGTACACTTATTTTGAACACATTTCGGTGGTTTCTTCTGAGCTAGGCTCTAGAAAGAAAAGAAAATTCACCCTCTTACATATATACAAAGGCACAGTTGGCTTTCTTGGTAGTTTTGTGTATCTGGAGTAACCATTTCAGGTCATCAGAGAAGATGATGCCTAGGTAAGGGTTGTTAGAGACTTGTTGGAGTATGATGTTGTTGACAGGGTGTTGTGGCCGTTGAAGCTATTGATTACACGATAGATAAGACAATCGTCCGAAAATAGGGGTACTTGATATTTTACTGCTTCAGGGAGGTCATTGATGTAGCAGAGGAAAAGGAGGAGGCCTAGCACTGTGCCTTGAGGTACTCCGGAGTCTACAGCGGCTGTTGCAGATTTTCCTCTCGGTGTTATGATAGTTATGATTCCCAGTTGCTATCCCCAATAAATTTCTTCTTCTTTTCCCCTCTCAATCGCTCCCCTCCCCACCCTTCTGCAATCCCTTTGTGTACATAAATAGTTTTAATTTTAAAACAATTAAAATGTTATGTAATTAATTATTTTGCATGTGTGTGTATATCATTTTAACAATGTCCAGGTGCCCTTAATGGTTTTTTTTTTTTGGAATAAATTTGCCTTGCTTTGCCTTGCCTACCACCAGGGTATTCAGGACAATGCTAGGGATGCAGTGAGGACCGGTTGTTTTGTTGGATTTTAGGTTTTTCAGGAGTGTAGCTACTCCAGGTTCTGTTTTATGGAGGGGGCCAATGGTGCCGGTTGCAATTTTTAGAGAGGGTAAAACGGTGGTGGATAGTTTGGTGAAGGCCGACTGGAACTGCTTTAGGAGAATGTTTGCTTTAGACTGACTGTCACTGGTGAGCTCGTGCTACACCAGTGCTGTCCTGCTTCTTGGGTTTGATTTAGCGCCAGAAAGGTTTGGTGTTTTTGTTTTCCAGACCCTCTTGGATAGCTGCCATTTTCCTCTTATCAGTTCGCGACGACAACGTTTTTGAAACTGCCGATAGTGGGTCCAATGTTTGGTGGTTCGAACTTTTTAAAACAGTCTGTTCTTCCGTCTGCGCAGTTTCTTGAGGTGTGTGTTGAGCCAGGGTAGGTTGAAGGGACACTTGATTGTGGCTGATGGAATGTTATGGTCTATGGTGTTGGATAAGGCATTCTTGATTGTTGACCACAGTACTTCGACATTTTCACCTCGGTCAATGGCTCGTCGACATGTTCTGGGCGGCGGCATCAAGGTCTGATCTCATCTTGTCCCAGTCGGCCTTCCCGTACTTGTAACATTTTCGGGGCTTTTGCCGTGTGACCTGGGCTTTAGAGTTGAAGTCGACTATAACCGCGTCATGGTCAGATATCCATTGGACGCAGGACGACTGCTTTACAAGTGTGGGGTTGGATGTGAAGACAAGGTCAAGGATGCTGCTCTCACGTGTGGATGTGATGCAACTTTGATTCCCGTAGAAATAGAATTTTTAATCTGAGGACACATGTCCAACTAAGCAATAACAATTTAAGAAAACACATTTGAACGATTAGCAACACGTAACAAATACTTGACATGACTGTATTTAATCCTTGTAAGCAAGATACGGCTGAACAGAACCCGTGGCTATGTTACCTTTGTAATGGTTTTGGATGGCTCGGTGAACTATAACAAATAAACAAAAGCTTAAAGCTGTTGGCCGACGGTATCTGGTTAACATCCACTGGTGACTTGCGACAGGTTGGTTTCAATTCCTGCATCTTCGCTTGAAACATCTTCCCCTTCTTCCGCAACACCTGTCACTGTACTTGCAATGTACACCAGTGGAGCTACAGCGACGAGTAGTCCTTATCAAACCCTGAAACCCAAACATAATGGTGACGAATCTGCTGTTGCTACTGCTGCTGCTGAGGATGTTGATGACGATAATAATGATGATGTTCCAAAGACCAATTAGGCAACATAAACCTAACGATGGCGATAATAATGATGGTGATGCATTATCTTGTTGCTTGCGAAAAAAGAACCGCCCGCATGAGACACTCTGCCCGTAACTCCTTTGGATAAGAATATAAACCGAGGACCAGTCTGTGCACGCAAGCATTCCATCGTGCGGACTTTAAAGATCCTGACGCTCATGTCCTGGACGAGTGAGTGCTGGCTATACAAATGCACCCAACAAGGATTAGATCCATTCTTACCCACGCACCCGGTTGCCCAGCATTGCGCACAGTTGTCTGGGGCGTCAGACGACGCAAGTGGGCACCTTGGGCGGTTTGAGTTAGATCCTGAGTCGGACGGTTCCTTGCGCAGCTCTTGAGCTGAAAAAGCGCTATATAAGAAACAATAAATACATATCTAAAACTAAAAATGACGATGATGTTGATGAACCATCTCAACTATGAACACCATCCCCATTACGACCGCCTCCACCGACAGAACAGAAAGCTATTTCACGTTAAAGATTTGTAAATGTGTGTCAGTGTCTGGGAATACTTTTGTAAGGCTTGCCACCTTGTTTGGACATGGGTTGTTTTTGCTTTTAAATATAACACAATTTAGTGTATAAGAGTATTGCTTTGTGTTTCAGAATCACCCATCACCCATTCGGGTTGACTTCTCGATTTATACACTCCACCGACAAAATACTGACATCGCTCTGCGTGGGCGTCAGGATCAGTATCTGCAGCAGCACCATATTCGCCAACGTTAGGTATAGCAGACTTGAAATTCGCATCGTTATTTTACCTGATAACAATATTAAAATAAATAAATAAAATAGTAGTAGTAGTAGTAGTAGTAGTAGTAGTAGTAGTAATAATAGTGGTAGTGATAGTAGTAGTAGTAGTAATAGTAGTAGTAGCGATAGTAGTAGCGGTAGTAGGCGTAGTAGTAGTAGTAGTGATAGTAGTAGCGGTAGTAGGTCTAGTAGTAGTAGTAGTGATAGTAGTAGCGGTAGTAGGCCTAGTAGTAGTAGTACATTACATTACATAATTGTTGCTTTAGGTCCAGCGGACTCTTCCGAGCCAAATCAGGACCGGACAACCCCCAATCCGCATAAAAGATCTGCTGAAACAACCCTAGTGGGAAAACTGAATGCCCTCCACCAGCCAGTCACTTTACAATAAAGACATCCCACGCAGGGGACGGCTGAGGCTTCACCCCAACTTACCGAACCCCCGTTTACAAAAACAAAATTGAATACAAACATTATAAATTCTCAACAAAACACATACATATAAAATGCCTACATTGCAAAATAATAACATCATAGGAAGCCCTAGCGACCACCTGGCAGAAAGCGTCAAATATTCCCAAGCTGATCCAACAGACCTCATACACAAATAAGGAGTCTTGTCCCGGAAGAGTTTTCAAGAAAAAAGGTAGGAGACTGGTCTAGCAAAGAAGACGATAGTATAGCAGATTGATAGAACAGAGCAGGAATGAGAAAGAGCAAATGAGAAAGACAGCGACAGTGGGAATTTAAAGCACTAAATTTCCAGAAAGTGGGGATACTATTTATACTGAAACCCCCGGCACCCCAACGGGGGTAGTAGTAGTAGTAATAGTAGTAGTAGTAGCAGCGGTAGTAGGCCTAGTAGTAGTAGTAGTAGTAGTAGTAGTAGTAGTAGTAGTAGTAGTAGTAGTAGTAGTAGTAGTAGTAGAAGTAGTAGCAGCACCAGCAGCTGAAATGCTACTTTAATAGAAAAAAGAAAAATAATTTATTGCCAATGAAAACAGACCGTTCAGTTGACTGTAATTATTATTATTAATTGTTTATATTTACTCTCATTAAAAAAAATCATGCGCACATCAAAGGAGAACTGGATAGAAGATCTATGCCAGAAAATAGAGAACAATCTGAACAAAAACAACAGCAAGAATGCTTACCAGACTGTGAAGCGCCTGACAAATTTCCACGATCGAAAGCAACTCTTCTGGCATGTGCTTTACAGAAGAACCAGAAGTTGTGTATAGATGGACAGAGTACTTTTATAACCATAAACCAAAAGGAGACCCATCAGTTCTAGCATGTCCCCAGAACTGAGGAGAAGAAGAAATCCTCCCAATTCTCCGAGAAGAAGTTAAGGCGCTAGTGCAATCGCTGAAGAAGGGAAAGTCAGCGGGAGTGGACAATATACTCGCAGAATTGTTTCAAGCAGGATATACGCTCTCACCATTATCTGTAACAAGATATGGCAGAGTGTTGAGTGACCTACACCATGGACCTCGTCGCTTGTCATCATTCTTCCTAAAAAGGGTCACCTTCCGGAGTGTGAAAACCACCACACCAGCAGCCTCATCTGTCATCCCAGCAAAGTCCTCCTGAAAATAATACTCCACAGGTTGAAACCCCAAGCTGAACAAATCATGGCTGAAGAACAAGCAGGATTCAGGGCAGGGCGAAGTACCACTGAACAGATTTTCAACCTCGGAATAATCTGCGAGAAATATTTACAGCACCAACATGTATAATGTGTGTTTGTAGACTTCAACAAAGCGTTTGACCGAGTCTGGCATGCAGCTCTGTGGGCAACCGTGAAAGAGTACAACATCAGCCCTAAATTGAGTGAAGTCATCACAAATCTAAATGGCAAGACTTGCAGTGCAGTCTTCCACACCAACGCCATCGGAAACTGGTTCACAACAACAATCGGTGTGCGTCCAGAATGCCTACTCTCTCCAACACTCTTCAGCAACTTCCTGAACCGCATCAGGTCAGATGTCCTTGCAGATCATAAAAGCACAGTCATCATAGGAAAGTAGAGCAATCTCCAACGTCCGTTTTTCGGATGACATTGATGGATTGGCTGGAGAGGAACAAGAACTTGTACAGAGCTGGTACAGAGGCTTGACACCACCTCCAGAGCCTTTGGAATGGAAAGAAGTGGTGCAGAAAAGACCACAATGATGACCACCAACACCAATGGCATCAACACGGATATCAAAATCCAAGGCCAATCCCTCAACAAGTTGCATTCCTTCAAATATTTAGGAGCCATTGAGTCAGACTATGGGTCCCGGCAAGAAGTCCTCTCCAGGATTGCACAAACAACTGTTGCCCTGATAAGGTTGAAGCCCATTTGGAAAGACAGGTTCATCAGTCTACACTCCAAGGCTACTGCGCTCTCTTGTCATCTCCATCTTCCTATACACTTGCAAAACATGGACACTCACAGCAGACCTACAATGAAGAATACAAAGCATGGAGATGAAGTGCTACAAAGACTTCTGGGCATTTCCTATACCCAGAACATCACCAACGACGATGTCCGACAGACCATCACGTAAGCCATTGGACAACACAATGACATGCTCACAGTGGTGAAGAAACGGATAAACTCCGATGGTATGTAAGTAGATCACCTGGCATTGTAAAGGCCATCATGCAATGCACGGAGCAAGGAGGCAGAAAAAGAGGGCGACAGAATATGCGGTGGGAGGAACAACATTCTAGAATGGACTGGCTTGACACTGAGCAAAGCCGTTAGTATTGCTGAGGACGGATAAAGATGGAGAACGCTGGTTAAACGATCGTCTATGGTTCCCCAATGACTTTCGAGTTACGGGATAAGATAGGACTCATTTAAATGACATTAATTAAAGCTCATTCCAATTATTACGTATAAACATACAAACACAAATCACAACGTCTAACAGTAAATACAGGAGAAAACTGTATTATATAAAACTAATTACATTACATTACATTACATGATTATTGCTTTAGGTCCAGCGGACTCTTCCGAGCCAATTCAGGACCGGACAACCCTTGATCCGCATAAAAGATCTGCCGAAACAAACCTAGTGGTAAAACTGAAAGCTCTCCACCAGCCAGTCACTTTACAATAAAGACATCCCACGCAGGGGACGCTGAGGCTGTACTCTAATTTATCGAACCCCCGTTTACAAAAACAAAATAGATTACAAACATCATTATAAATTATCAACAAAACACATACATATAAAATGCCTACATTGCTAAATAATAACATCATAGGAAGCCCTAGTGGCCACCTGGCAGAAAGCGTCCAATATTCCCAAGCTGATCCAACAGACCTCATACACAAATAAGGAGTCTTGTCCCTGAAAAGTTTTAAATAAAATAGATAGGTGACTGGTCTAGCGAAGAAGAAGATAGTATAATAATAATAATAATAATAATAATAATAATAATAATAATAATAATAATAATAATAATAATAATAATAACGGATTTTTATATACCGGGTACTCCAGCCTATGACCAGACTCACCACGCTTTACATAGTCATTACATAAAAAATACATGCACTCGATCAAACATCACTTTTGCTACGATACACCAAAAGACGGAACAGTAAAGGTAAAAACTATTTACTTTACCATAGTTACTATTTATTTACTTTGTTTAGAATTCTAATACTGATTAGTTGTCATAATATAATACTATCGATAGGAAATAATTACCTTGTTTAGAATTGTAATACTAATTAGTTGTCATAATATATTACTATCAATAGGAAATAATTACTTTGTGTAGAATTGTAATACTAATTAGTTGTCATAATATAATACTATCAATAGGAAATAATTACTTTGTTTAGAATTGTAATACTAATTAGTTGTCATAATATAACACTATCAATAGGAAATAATTACTTTGTGTAGATTTGCAATACTAATTAGTTGTCATAATATAATACTATCAATAGGAAATAATTACTTTGTTTAGAATTGTAATATCAATTAATGGACCCAGTCGCTTGTCACCACTCTTCCCAAAAAAGGTAACCTTCAGGAATGTGAAAAATTCAGCTTGCACGATCTTACACAACCATGCCTGTCACAGAGGACAAGAGGGTACATGCGCGTGAGAGAGACTCACTCTCACACTTTTTACACTTACGTATAGCAGATTGATAGAACAGAGCAGGAATGAGAAAGAGCAGAGAATGACAGCGACAGTGGGAATTCAAAGCACTAAATTTCCAGAAAGTGGGGATACTATTTATACTGAAACCCCCGTCACCCCAACGGGGGAATATAAAACTAATGCCACTACAGCTGACAAACTGCTGATGCCAGAAACGTGTATAACTCACGCAATATCGACGTACTTTAAATGTCTTCATTAACGTTTCCTTATTAATACAATTGAAATACAACCTAGGACATTCAACAACAACAAAAATCATGTATATAGACTGTAGCGGTGTAAATACGATCAGGCCACGTATGTGGACAAATCAATAACAGTCGTCGTTGTCAAAAGACCGTGAAATAATAAAGGGTTAATGTTAAAATTACAGTTTAATTAGTTCCTTTATTTGCTAGTCAAACCATACAGAAATGGAGACGTACTCACCAAAGGTCAGAATAAATTAGCACTTTACCCCTTTAGTATCAGTTATTATAGCCTACACACTTCTTACGCTGCTTTGCTGGCCGCAGAGGACAGCGTCATTGGCGGGCGAGATCTTGAACATCACGTGACCATTTTTTGAGCGTTTTTTTCAAATTATGACACTACGCACAGAGTATATAAGGCTGCTGAGGCATACGTTAGCCGTGCGTTCACAAACGTAAAAGCACCTGATATCATTTAATTAAACATTCCGACTGTCTGTGAGTGTGTATTTTTGAATGTCCAGACTTATCTGAAAATACCTTGAAATAGGAAGCGTAAATCAGAGCAAACCATCTGTCGGCTTGTCTGATCGTCAGTCCCTCTGTCTGTTCGTCTGTTCGTCAGTCGGTCCTTTGGAAGCCATTTCCCAAAAACCACTGAACCGATTTTCGCCAAACGTCACAGGAACATTATATAATGTAATGGCCTGCTCTCCCGTGCGGTCATATTTGCTTTAAACTCAATTCAATTCAATTCAATTCAATTATTTTTTTAACGTCTCTTCACTTGCTGGGTGCTATTAGACCAAAACACCTTCTCTCGAACAGGCAAACAAACACAAAGGTCCATAGACAATAAAATAAATAAATAAAATTCTACAACAATTTGTTGATCAGATATTTACTAATAGCCGTGGCAACGTCAACTATTACATGATGATGTAATATAGAATCTAATGGTTTTTCGTTGTCAGTCACTATTTGTTTTTCTTTGTATGTATTAAGCAGCACAGGACAATGTCGTACAATATGTTCCACACATAATCTTTGCGAGCAAACACACAAAATATTCTTAGAAAACTTGGTATTCCACGAATTCACCCTTCAGTTGGTGAATAGTCCTACCTATGTGTCTTGAACAAAGAAAGTCTGGAGCTCTAAAACTAAAAGCTGAACGCATGTAATTTTCAATTACACAGATTTCATTTCATGAGCAGAGAACTCGAGTTCAGGATGCTGAAATATGCTATTAATTTTCTGTGCTCCGTCCTTGGCCAGAATGTCTACTTTTTCGTTCCAGAAGAGACCACCGTGGGATGGAACCCAACAAAAATAGACATCAGTTCCTCTTGTCCGCAAATATGAATTACTGCTCTAAACTCGTTTTGAACTGAATCTAACAATGGGCTTAGCCGATTTTAACATTGTAATCAGTGGTGTTCCTAGGATTAGAGGGCAATAGGACAAAATGTCCTAAATCATAAAACTAATCGGACATCATGTCCTGACTACATAAAAGCAATAGGACATTCAGATTGTGAAGCGAACCGATTAATGGTGCTTCTTTAGAAGACAGTGACTGAGAATAAATATGAATAAAGTAAAACAAAAACTCTGTTGTGTAAACAGTTTAAAAATGTATTATTTCTTTAAATGCAATGTTTGACCAGATTATTTTTACGTATATTCTTCCTTTTTCTTCAAAGACGAGCTCAAAACAGACTGCCCTTTAGCAACACAAAGCTTTTTCTTCGGCGGCATTTTGAGTTTAGTAAGATCGTTGCAGAGGAAGTATGGTGTCGGTTATTTCCCTTTCAAAAGTGTCGAGTCTAGTCATAGTACTATCGGACAATGACCGCTAATTTCGTAATAGAATCGGACATTTGACGGGACACAGGTTTTTGCATTCGGTCATTTTCCAAACGAATCGGACCATGACCGATGTCCGAGGCCTCGGGACATCACTAATTTGTTCTTCTTACAGATAACACTATGTAACACAATTTTTGTTCCTGGCTTCTAAGTGTTATATTTCAATTGCTTATGTCTAAAGTACGTGAAAAAATGACTTCATTAAGCACAAACTTTGCTTACACGACAACAGCACAAAGAAAACTCGTTTTTTTGTGAAAATAGAACGATTTTTTTTCATTTTCGTCATTATGATCAGGTAAAAACAAAACTTGCACAAGGGTTAGACAAACACAGTCGGAAACCACTCAACAAGGTTCAGAAATGTGTAGATTTTCTAGATTTACGATTCTACTGTGGATCACTCTCTCAGTTCAGTTTATAAATTTATAGTCTCCAACACAGTATGCGTATAGGAGACTTTGGTATTATGATGTCCATTGATATAAGAGGTCGTGCTGCAGTAAGAGGTCATATGAAGAGGGAGCGCGGGACGCTGCTACGACGTCCGGAAGAAGACGGAGATGGATCGATGGCAGGCATGAGGGGAAGGAGTACGAACGAACGGCGGCAGGGGTAGGACCGGGGTGCCAGGGAGGCCGCCAAGGCCAAGGGAGGGCAAGCACAGAGGGGGAATGGTGGAGGGCCTAGCAGTGACCAGGAGGGCGGGGGGAGGGGAACGTACCTAATTAGATAAAAATCCTTCAGGACCACATTAAAAGTTGAGGAGGGCCGGGTAAAAGCTATAAACAATCAAGAATGGACCCATAAAACAAGGAAGGGAAAAAAATGGTACAGTGAGGTAGGGAAAGTCATTCATGAAAACGGATACCCAGGACACAGGGGTCAACTGAAGGTATGAGTCATGTGGAGGGGATGGTCAGTCATGGAAACGGATACCCAGGCCTCGTGGGGTCGACTGAAGGTATGAGTCATGTGGAGGGGATGGTCAGTCATGGAAACGGATACCCAGGCCCCGTGGGGTCGACTGAAGGTATGAGCCTGTTACGTTGAAACGTGAACGAAAGTATGTCGGAAACGCGCACGATAGATCTAATCGTTTCGTTTTGCAAAGTATTCAATAATGGTGTTTATTTACCTTTGATTTGAGTTTGAATTGTTGTTAGGAGAGGCTTTGTATAACGTTGATAATTTGCGTTAGTCGATATTATTTGAGAATCTTCTGGATATGCGTGTTTACTCTTGATGGAAATTTCCCGATGCATGTCGAGGCGGGAGGTCGTTCCAGAAGGAGAAATAATAATGTATGACGTAAGTCAGTGATGACGATCTTTTATTCGATTGGTGGCAGTGCGTCATTTCTACGGTATTCGAAATCTTTCCGGAAAGGAGAGAGGTTATTTAATCGTGTGCCGAGTTCCTGTTGGGAGATTGTTGTAGAGAGAAAAGTTGTTGATAGTGATTTGGAAAGTTGCTGTGAAAGTTGTTGAGTCGAATTGAGAATTGTATGCAGTTGTTGATGTGTGCTGAATAAAAGTGGAAAACTTCATACGTCGACTTTGTGAATTGTATGCTGTTTGGACGGGCTGTGTGAATAAACGAATCTGAGTTACACAACTATCAGGAATTCAAGCATCGGGGCTGAATCAGATACTGATAGAAAACACCAACATCAAACGGAGTGTAACATTTTGGGGGTCAAGCCGCGATTCACGCCATAGCCAAGGGTTCAACTGCTACAACAAGCGAGTCAACGTTACGAGAGGCAGTCATCGAGGGTAGCCGCCAACGAGTTGCGTCGAGAGGGGCCAACATACTGGGACTACATCACCGATAGGTTCGGGTTGACTGCAAGGGCGTGTAGTCGCCGAAGAGTTGCTTCGTGAGCGAACAACAGAGCGGGACTACGTGGCTACCGTAAGACTACGTCGAGGGACAGTTTCGGAGCTACATCGCCAGTGTTACAGCGAGCGTCGAGCGGACGTCGCGTCTACTTCAGCACAGGAGCGTATACATCAACACCAGCGTGGTGCAGCGTCGCATACGACGAGGACAGCGGGGCCTGCGTCAGCGAAGGCGACTAGTGACAAGCATCAGCGCTACTGCAGAAAGCGTGCTGTTCTAGAACAGTCTAGAAGGGTGCAGCACAGTCAAGAACTTTCTAGAAAAAGAACTTTCCAGAAAAGAACTTTCCAGAAAAAGAACTTTCCAGAAAAGAACTTTCCAGAAAAAGAACTTTCCAGAACTTTCCAGAAGCATCAAGATGGCTGACTTCTGGCAGAAAGGGATTCAACTGAATCTAAAAGGGAAACAGTTGACGGAGTACGTCAAGTCCCAGGAGAGAATACAAGAACGAGAACTAGAAGAGCAGCGTCGCCGTGAAGAAAGAGAACTAGAAGAGCAGCGTCGCCGTGAAGAAAGAGAACTAGAAGAGCGGCGTCAAGAAAAAGAAGAGCAACGACGTCGAGAAGAAAGAGAGTTCGAAGCGCAGCGTCGCCGAGAAGAAAGAGAGATGGACGAGAGACAATTAGAGGCTGAGCGTCAGTACCAGCTGGAGTTGGCGCGTATCCAAAACAATCAGCATGCGCCACAAGTCGTCAGCGACCACATGGCTCCAAAATTGCCAGCTTTCGTCGACGGGAAGGACCAGATCGACAGTTATTTGGCGAGATTTGAAAGGTTTGCCAAAAGCTCTAACTGGCAACCTCAAGACTGGGCGATTCGACTAAGTGCACTTCTGACGGGAGAAGCACTCGACGTCTACACCAGATTGTCGGACGATGACGCTAAAGACTACGACGTCTTGAAAGAGGCCCTATTGCAGTGCTACAATTTTACAGAGAAGGGCTACCGTAAACGCTTCCGTGAATGCCGGCCTAAGTCAGACGAGACGCCAAAGCAGTTTGTGGAGCGCCTGTCGTCATATCTACACAAGTGGGTGGAGTTATCAGGCGAAACGAAGTCTTACGACAGTCTCCATGACCTGATCGTGAAAGAACAATTTCTCAATGCCTGTCACAAGGACCTAGCGACCCACTTAGAAGAACAAAAGCTGCAGACGCTTAAAGATGTGACTGAGGCTGCTGAAAGATATCTCATCGCTCATGGGAAAACCCTGGGGCCACCCAGCGCGACGAAACATTTTCAGAAGACTGGAAACCATGTAAACCAGATCCAGGGAAGCCAGACGAGCCAGAGACAGACAGACTCCACGCCTCCTCCCAGGGAAGGGCATTCGAGAGGCTGTTTCACCTGCAACGCTACAGACCACAGAGCAGCTAACTGTCCTCAAAACAAAAGTAGCGGACAGCGGGGCAGTACGGACAATGCAGCGGTGGGCAACCGACAGAGACGTTTCTCCAATCAACGGCAAACCAGTAGATCTGACCATCAGGTGTGCGGCGGGAGCGTCATTCTTCCGAGTGAGACCGAGCGCACAGCTACCCCTGCGGACGTGCAAGAGTGCATGACTGATGGCCAACTCCTCCTTGCCAACGGGAAATCCATCCCCGTCGTCGCCAGCGCAGCTGTGACCGTACAGAACATGCCTGTTTCCAAGGGACGCGTCGGAAATCATGAAGTGACTGTTTTAAGAGACTCTGGCTGCAGTGGGGTCATCGTCAGAGAAGACCTAATCGCTAAAGAACAGTTCACTGGCGATTCTAAATGGACACTCATGGCCGACAGCAAATGTGTGAAAGCGCCAGTTGCAAAAATTCATGTCAACACCCCTTTCTACATAGGCGAAGTCGAAGCGGTTTGCCTGAAGAAGCCGCTGTATGATTTGATGATCGGGAACATCGATGGCGCGAGACGACCCGACGACCCCGATCCAGAATGGAGTCCTGCCTCAACCCAACACGTCGAAGTTGTGGAGGAGGATCCATTGCCGTTTCCCGATGGAGACCTTACAGAGCTGCTACGGGACAATGTGGTTACTCCGGCTCAGCCCTGCCGACCAGAGATCGTCGGTGCCGTTACTACCAGGGCCCAGGCCAAGAGAGACAAGACGTCTACGCCACTGAAGGTCGCCGACAACTCTAAAGCTGCCATCATGGACAGAGATAAACTGATCCAGCTCCAGGAAGCTGACAGCACTTTAAACAAGTACAGGAACCGCCAAGACCACGTGACCAAGGGCAGTGGCACGGTCTATTTTGAGGTGAAGGCCAAGATCCTGTATCGAATCTTCCAGCACCCGAGGGTCAACGGAGGTAAACCACTACGTCAAGTTTTGGTACCGTTACCCCTAAGGCGCCAAGTGATGGAAGTAGCACATGACTCAATCATGGGAGGTCACCTAGGTATCAAGAAGACGTCGGATAGAATCCAGGCGGTGTTTTACTGGCCAGGACTTCATGCGGACGTCAGCCGTTTCTGCCGATCATGTGACATTTGCCAGAAGACCATACCTCGAGGAAGGGTCCCGAAAGTGTCTATGCAGAGGATGCCTCTGGTCGACCGACCTTTCAAGAGGGTGGCCTTAGACTTAATCGGCGAAATAAGACCTCCGAGTGAAGAAGGTCATCGGTGGGTACTGACTTTAGTGGACTATGCGACTCGGTACCCAGAAGCAGTGCCACTGAAGAAGATTGACACTGAAACTGTAGCAGAGGCACTGGTGGACATGTTCAGTAGACTTGGAGTGCCTGAAGAAATTCTGACAGACCTCGGGACGCAGTTCGTCTCTGACTGCATGAAGGAGGTGAACAGACTGCTGAGCATCCGGCATTTGACTACGACACCCTACCATCCGATGTGCAACGGGCTTGTCGAAAAGTTCAATGCTACGCTGAAGTCCACCTTGAAGAAACTGTGCAGCGAGCAGCCCAGACAATGGCATCGCTACATCAACGCCTTACTTTTCGCCTACAGAGAAGTACCGCAGGAGTCCACCGGCTTTTCTCCGTTCGAGCTGCTGTACGGAAGAACCATCCGCGGGCCGATGCACATCCTAAAAGAACTGTGGACGAAAGAAGTAGACACCCCAGAGGTGAAGAACAGCTACCAGTACGTGTTTGAGCTACGAGAGAAGCTGGAGCAGACTCTCGAGATAGCCAGAGAAAACCTGAAGAAGTCCCAGGACTGTGGAAAGCACTACTATGACCGTAGGGCTGTGAACAGGAAGTTTAAACCTGGCAACAAAGTGCTGGTGCTGCTACCTACCGATCATAATAAGTTGCTGATGCAGTGGAGAGGCCCGTACGAAGTGGAGACCGTGGTGGGGATCAACGACTATAAGGTGAAGGTCGGCCAGCATTCCAAAATATACCACGCCAACCTCCTTAAGCTGTACGTGGAGAGGCCGCCAGAGACTGTACTTGCAGCAACAGCAGCTGTGACCGACAACAGCTTTGACAGCGAAGAACTGTTGGAACTGGGAGACTTCCACAGCAAAGAAGGCATCGATGATGTTAAGCTACGACCGAGCTTGACGGAAGGTCAAAAGATGGAGCTCAAGGACCTTATGGGCGAGTTTCCCCACAACTTCAGCGATGTCCCTGGCTCTACGACTTTGGTCGAACATGAAGTCCACACCCAGACCTGGAAGGAGCATCTGCAGACCTTGAGGGAGCCGTTCCACCGTCCCGCAGAAGCCAACCTGACCGTGAGACCCAGCAAATGCATCCTGGGAGCTGACAACGTCGACTGCGTCGGACATCCGATGGAAGAAGGAGACAACGGAGGACGCACTGATTCCAGGGAAGCCCATGTGATCATCGTCTTTGACCCTGGGCCGATGACGACCGCAACTGACGAGGGCGTCGTTTCCTTGCGAATGAAAGAACATTGACAGTATCCAGAAAGACTTGCAGATGAGAAACTTTGACTCTGTGTGAATGAACTGTGAACATTGACATTATCCAGGCAGATTTGAAGATGAAAACCATTGACTCTGTGTAGATAAGCTGAGCGCAATTACAGTATTCAGAAAGTCTTAAATTAGTTTCAATTGTGGACTTTGTTTGTGCATTACGTTTCAACGTTGTTGAAAGAAATTGGGTAAATTTCTTCTTGAGTGGGGGGTTATGTTACGTTGAAACGTGAACGAAAGTATGTCGGAAACGCGCACGATAGATCTAATCGTTTCGTTTTGCAAAGTATTCAATAATGGTGTTTATTTACCTTTGATTTGAGTTTGAATTGTTGTTAGGAGAGGCTTTGTATAACGTTGATAATTTGCGTTAGTCGATATTATTTGAGAATCTTCTGGATATGCGTGTTTACTCTTGATGGAAATTTCCCGATGCATGTCGAGGCGGGAGGTCGTTCCAGAAGGAGAAATAATAATGTATGACGTAAGTCAGTGATGACGATCTTTTATTCGATTGGTGGCAGTGCGTCATTTCTACGGTATTCGAAATCTTTCCGGAAAGGAGAGAGGTTATTTAATCGTGTGCCGAGTTCCTGTTGGGAGATTGTTGTAGAGAGAAAAGTTGTTGATAGTGATTTGGAAAGTTGCTGTGAAAGTTGTTGAGTCGAATTGAGAATTGTATGCAGTTGTTGATGTGTGCTGAATAAAAGTGGAAAACTTCATACGTCGACTTTGTGAATTGTATGCTGTTTGGACGGGCTGTGTGAATAAACGAATCTGAGTTACACAACTATCAGGAATTCAAGCATCGGGGCTGAATCAGATACTGATAGAAAACACCAACATCAAACGGAGTGTAACAGAGCCATGTGGTATGGGATGTCAATCATGAAAACGAATACCCAGGATCCAAGGGATCAACTGAGGTATATGTCATGTGGTGAGAAATGTCAGTAGGGGTATCTAATACCCAGGACACAAGGATCAACTGAAGGTATGAGTCATGTGAGGGGGGTGGTCAGTCATGGAAACGGATACCCAGGACCCATGGGGTCGACTGGAGGTATGAGCCATGTGGTATGAGAGCAAGGTAGCTGAGCGGTATGAGTCAGTACGTGGTAGTAATACCCAGGACCCAATGGGTCAGCTGAGGGTACAATCCGTGTAGTATTAGCTGAGTGGGAACATGTCACTTAAGTAGAGCATACCCAGGACCCGAGAAGGTAGAGTCGAACCCAAGGCCCATGGGCCATGTGGGGGAATAGGTTACAAACAGGTAATTGAGTGCGGATAGTCATCATTAGTAGTTGTAAGACAAAGGAACCCAAGACTAGTTCCGGGGAGAGAACCGGCCAGGCGGTTGAGTTTAAAGGTGTACAGACAATCGTGAGCGGTAGGTGCACACCACGGTCATGAACAGCAGTCCAAAGTTAGTCGACAAGGAGTAGGCTACCAGGTCGGCCATGGAGTCCAGATGCACGTCGCGGCAGGCAATCCCAACCGCGGAGAAGTCAGGCTCCAGGGCCAGACACTCAAGGACACAGTGGTCGTGTGCTTTTATACTTGTACAGCTACTTTTGGAACGTTCAAGAACGTTCTAGAAAGTTCTGAGAGTTTTTCGAAAGTTCTGGAAGTTTCTTGAACGTTCTAGAGTGTTCAGGAGAATTGTAGAAACATGTGGACAACTCTAGCAGTTCAGGGAGGAAGCTTGGCATTGAAAGCAAATCGATAATTTTCTCGAACACACACGATTTTCCAAATTTCATTGTCCCGGTCACAGAAGCAAAGTTTTTGTGGAATAACAGCGATTTCCTTTCTGTTCTAGACCTAACGGGTTAGGAAAACACACTTTCAACCCAGGAACAGAACAAAAGTGAAAATTTGTTACATAGTGTAATTGAGATCATGGTCTATCATTCTGTTTCCCTTTTGTTTTGTTAGGGTAAAGCCGAGTCACAGCACCGCAAAGAAAAGTAATATCTTTGCAAATGCGTAATTTTCGGCTATGTGTGTGAATGTCTGGAAACACATTGAATGTCTTGCCATCTTGATTTTACTTTGCGGACACTTTCACTAACTGCCAAGCATGTTCAATCATTCATATTTGTACTTTCTCAGAGGTCAGGGTCGTTGTGCTTACCATTTTCTAAAGACGTTTTATGCTGTAAGCCAATGTTGAAAATGTTCGTCTTACAGATAAATAGTTCAGATGAGGGCCTATCATTTCATGTTTTTACCTTGTGTTTCCTTAGGGTAAAACCCATGCATTTACAAAAGTGTTAATTTTCATGGCAGCGGTGTGACTGCACATTTACAAAAGTGTTAATTTTCATGGCAGCGGTGTGACTGCACATTTACAAAAGTGTTAATTTTCATGGCAGCGGTGTGACTGCACATTTACAAAAGTGTTAATTTTCATGGCAGCGGTGTGACTGCACATTTACAAAAGTGTTAATTTTCATGGCAGCGGACTGCACATTTACAAAAGTGTTAATTTTCATGGCAGCGGTGTGACTGCACATTTACAAAAGTGTTAATTTTCATGGCAGCGGTGTGACTGCACATTTACAAAAGTGTTAATTTTCATGGCAGCGGTGTGACTGCACATTTACAAAAGTGTTAATTTTCATGGCAGCGGTGTGACTGCACATTTACAAAAGTGTTAATTTTCATGGCAGCGGACTGCACATTTACAAAAGTGTTAATTTTCATGGCAGCGGTGTGACTGCACATTTACAAAAGTGTTAATTTTCATGGCAGCGGTGTGACTGCACATTTACAAAAGTGTTAATTTTCATGGCAGTGGTGTGACTGCACTGTAGTCACACCACTGCCATGAAAATTAACACTTTTGTAAATGCGTATTTCTTTCGGGTATGTGGGTGATAGGTAAGACTGCTGCCCTTGTCATCTCCATCTTCCTATACGCTTGCGAGAAATTGGACCCTCACTGCAGATCTACAACGAAGAATACAAAGCATGGAGATGAGGTGCTACAGAAGACTTCTGGGCATTTCCTATACCCAGCACCTCACGACGTCCGACAGACCATCACACAAGCCATTGGACAACACGATGACCTGCTCACAGTGGTGAAGAAACGGAAACTCCGATGGTATGGCCACGTCACCAGATCATCAGGCCTTGCAAAGACATCCTGCAAGGCACAGTGCAAGAAGGTAGAAGAAGAGGGAGACCGAAAAAGAGTTGGGAGGACAACTGTTACACTCAGTTCGATGTTGGTGATTTTCTATCAGTATCTGATTCAGCCCCGATGCTTGAATTCCTGATAGTTGTGTAACTCAGATTCGTTTATTCACGCAGCCCGTCCAAACAGCATACAAATCACAAAGTCGACGTATGAAGTTTTCCACTTTTATTCAGCATACACCAACAACTGCATACAATTCTCAACTCAACTCAACAACTTTCACAGCAACTCTCCAAATCACTATCAACAACTTTACTATCAACAACAATAACTCACAGCAACTCTCTCAACTTTTTTAACAGTGCGGCGCTTATATAGTCTCTACATACACGGGAACAAACGAGAATAATCCTACATAAAACACCACAACCAATCAAAATTAATTTCATCATCACGTGACCCACGTCATACAACCCCATTTGGAATGGAAGCTTCCATGGTAACCAACAGAATAATCCACACGCTTCGATCGATAGTAAACAACTGATTCGAGAACGTTCTCAAATAATATCGAGCAACTAAAAACATCAACGTTACACAAAGCCTCTACTAATAACAACGCAAAATCAAATCAAAGATAAATACACTCTATTACTGCATGCGTTGCAAAAATAAAACGAACAGATCTATCGCGCGCGTCACACACAAGCCTGCCATTGCACGCGCTTCACACATAACATCGTGCGCATTTCAAACGCACCATTCGCGTTTCAACGTAACAACAACATTCGAGAATAAGCTGGCTTGACGAGTGAAGCCATCAGGGCTGCTGAGGACAGAGAAAGATGGAGCATGCTGGTTAAACGATCATCTGTGGTGCTTCAACAACCTCCGAGTTACGGGATAGGATAGGATAGGATAGGTGTGATCTGAATGGTTTGCCATCATATTTTAGTTTAATTTAATTTTAACTGTACAATCTCACAAGTTCGCATCACCACAATATAGCAGCCATCGGAAGAGCACAGATTTCAAAACCTCCACAACACGTCTGCCACCAGGTTAAACTTAAAGTGTCATCTAAATACCTTCGGGACAATGGTTAATCTTAGTTTCAACACGGCGACCTTTGGCAGGATTACACCCTGTATGAACGATCATGCATTAATTGGCAGCCTTTAACTGCCTACAAAATGGGATGATCACACATCATTAAAAGATGAACGACGCTTTCAATGCTAGGACATATAGTGTTGAAGAGAGAACACTATAATTATGAACGCGTAGCATTGTAGTGCGAAACTAATGTTCTGACCCCTTAATTTTGCCTTCAAAGTGCACTGACCTAATTTTCGAACGCGGCCTCTTCTTTCGTCGTGTGTACGCTTATCCGAGATGTTTTACCTCAATAGTGGTATTTAAAATACCCCTTCTCTGATCACAATCAAAACGTGGGGAAAAAGAGCCCAGGCTCACTTTAAGTGTGGAATGGACGGGACTGAGTGTTGGACGCAGAAAGTGAGGAATTAATTGATATTTTCACTTTGAGTGACAAATCATATCTTTGGTGATCTTGAATTGCGCCTCGACCTCGCGTTTTTTCAGGTTATTATTTCCAGACTTAGGTCGGAGTGTTTGTTCATTCTACTTTTGTTTAATTTCACCCCCCTCCTCCCCTACTTTTCATCCACCTCCTACTTCTTCTCTTCCCCAGGTAATAAAGAAGCAATAAAAAGCATTTATAAGAGAAAGATATAGAGCGAGAGAGAGAGGATAAATGAGAGAGAGACAGGTAGGCTGAGACAAATAGAACAAGAAAGAGACAGAAAACATCAAAGTCATCATCAATGATAAATAAATAAATAAATAAATAAATAACGGTCATGACAGAACCCTTTTCGCCCAAAGCACGCATATACGCCATGGGCAACCGAGCCATTCTTTGTCATTAAAAAACCAACCAGCCTCCAGTAGCTGGTAGCAGCACTCGCAAACACTTTCGAATGTTTCACTTGTCTTTATTAAAAGTGGTGCGACTTATCAATTGCTGGATGTCCTTGCTGTGATTGTTTCTGTGAGATTCATGGTTCTGTGATTGTTATTAGGACGCTGACTTTATTGGGGCCGCTTTGCTAGGCAATCGCAATGGCGTTATCAGGGAGCCCAACGTTTTCTTAAACTGCTTACACGCCCAACGGAGACTTTTCAGCGCAATAATAGGATTGATTAGATTTTTCTCGAATGATATTGTCTCTTGTAAGAGTTGAAAAATGTAGGCCAGACTCTCCTCAACGATTCGACACGACACCCACAGTCCAGAGCTTTAAACAATCAGCTGACCTGTTCGCACTATATATTACCCTAGATATGAGCTGTGCGCAGACCTTAATCCGGAAATCAATCAAAACGAAAATCAACCAACCAACAAATCCACCAAATCCACAATCCACCATCCAATTCACCAGTCAATAAATCAACCAAAATGAATCAATCCACCAAACAACCAAGCGGTTAGAACTTCAAGCAATTGTGAACAACTAAGATCGTTGAGTCGTGTTTCAGTGATGTTTATTTTACGTATTTCCTGTTAAGCAAGATACGGCTGAATAGAACCTGTGACTATGTTACCTTCGTACTTTTCTGGCTGAATGACTCGTTGAATGACAACTAACAACTAAACAAACGAAACGCGCTGCCTGGCGGTAGCTGGTTAACATAGACTTGCAGTTAACAGGCGGTTGATAACAACTGGCTGTTTTCAGCCCACGCATTTGTTCTTGGTGCACTTTCTTCGTTTGCAGCACACTTGGAAGTTATTGCAATGAAGCCCATAACCGCTACATGATCCAGTCACAACCCAAAACTGAAAGCCCAACATAATTAAAATGAATAATGCTGTTTCTACTGATGTTGCTTCTGTTACTGATGAGATTGATGATGATGATGATGATGATGACGATGATGATGATGATGATGATGATGAAGATGATGATGATGATGATGATGATGATGATGATGATGATGATGATGATGATGATGATGATGATGATGATGATGATGATGATCCAAAGAACTATTCTACAAAATAAGCTTAACGATGGTGAAAATGATGATCATACAAATGTTATTCACGACGATGATGTTGATGAACCACCTCAACTATGAACACCATCATTACCAGTGCAGTTACGACCTTCAACGAAGAGAACGCCCGACACCATTAACAGATCAGACCGTGATTTTATTGTAAAGATTTCCAAAGGTGTGTCAGTGTCTGGTAATACTTTTGAATGGACTGTCACCTTACTATCCCATGGATTGTCTTTGTTTTTAAATACGACACAATTTACTGTTTAATTATATTATTATAGATGTGTATTGTGTGGTGATAGTCACCCATCAACCATGCAGGCGAAATTCGGGTTGACGTCTCCGAACGACAGACACAGACTGAGCAGTGCAATATAAGTCGGATGAGAGTATAAACCTAGCTCTAGGACCGAGCGCCAGACTTACAAGGTCCGTGAAACGTAATGCGTGCGTGCACAGACTAGATCTCGATTTATACACCCATCGGAAGGAGTACCAACACTGCGCTCAGTGGCATCACGGTCAGATTATCGGCAAGTTAGACTTTCACCTTGTATTGTATTGTATTGTATTGTATTGTATTGTATTGTATTGTATTGTATTGTATTGTATTGTATTGTATTGTATTGTGCAATTTACCCCCGACACGAAAGGACTCTGAGGAGAAAACTGAATGATGATCTGCTGTAGCACCATTGTCGCCAACACAAGGTACAGCAGTCTTGAAGTTTGCATCGTTACCTTATCTGATAAGATTTTTTTTTAAATACAGTAGCAGCAACAGCAGTAGTAGTAATAGTAGTAGCAGTGGCAGTAGTAGTAGTAGTAGTAGTAGTAGTAGTAATAGTAGTAGTAGTAGTAGTAGTAGTACTTTACTAATAAGATTAAGAAGAAGTAGATGAAAAAAAATTGAAGAAGCTGTTATTATCAAGGAATAAAGACAACTCAATTGATTTTAATTCATCATAATAATTGAAATTACTCTCTATTAATTAAAATTACATTAATTAAAGCTCACATTATCACAGATAAACATACAAACGCAGATTACGTCTAACAATAAACTAAGGACAATAACCGCATTACATAAAACTAATTACTACTGTAGCTTACCTGTTGCTGATGTGTAGGCTTATATCACTCAAGCAATATAGTATATTATCGGACTATATAACCGATTGGTAAAATGGATTTGGAATATCTTCATGAACATTTCCTCAATTATATAATTGAAATACCGCCCAGGACATTCAAACAAAATATGTTCCGAAATATAGACTAGCTGCGTTATTAAGGCCAGGCCACATAATTATGTAGACAAATCAATGACAGTCGGTGTCAAAAGACCACCAATGCATAAAGGGTTAATGTTAAAAAATATAGCTTTAGTTTTGTTCTTAATCTACCAGTCAAACCATACAGAATTGGAGGTAACACTCACCAAAAGATTATGAAATTACCGCTTTTCTCTTTCAGCATTAGTTATAGCCTACATGCATCTGACGCTGCTTTACTTTACTGAAAACAAAGTCATTTGGTAGGCCACATCTGGAAGATCACGTGACCAGCTTATGGGCGTTTCTTCAACTGACAGACATACACACAGAGAATATCAGAGACTAATGGGGTTATAATTTCAACACGACGATCTTTGGTTTAATGACACACTGTTCGAACGATCAGGCATTGGAAGCCTTTCAATGGCTATGCAATGGGATGATCACAGACAACTTCCAATGCTGTGAAACATAGTTCAAGGAAGACAAAACCCTCAAAGGTGTAGCGAAAACGTTGGCAGGCGGCGACGATGCAGTGGTTGTTTAAAAATGAAAATAAAAAAAAAAATCAGCATGATTACTTCACTCGATTTGGATTTTTTTTGTTTGTTTGTTTTTTAAGACATAGGTAACATCTTAAAGCAGACCAATTTTGAATCACATCCCTCCTGTAGTTTGGGAGAAAATGTGATATAAAAACAACAACAAACCTATCCAAAGTGTCTTGTGTCTTAATTACAATTGGTGCGACTTATTTATTGCTTTAGATACAGCGCAGTCTCTCGCTATCCTGATCCATTATCATTGTAGGCTATATCATTAGCCGATTCAGCGCCGATGTTTGAATCTTGATATGTGTCACTCTAATTAGTTTATCCACGCAGCCTGTTCACTCAGCAACAAGACAGGAGTAGTCGTATTGAGTTTTCCAACTATATTCAGCAAACACTGAAAACTGCATACAAGGTCGTTTTCCGAAAATAACTTCGAAATTCACTTTTCGGAGGTAGTCAGTGCATTATTTATATTGTCTTTTAACAATCTAGAGAAGCTTCGAACATTCCAGAATGACGCAATAACACCCAATCAAAATAAAACTCGTCACTGGCACTATGCGCTGTCTAACGACATGGAACATTCCACAGTTTACAATGTATCGCCAGATAGATCTGGAGACTTCGATCGATAATAAACAAGTAATTCCTGAAAATTTTCAACGATACTTCAACAATATCGATCGACGAAAACCATCAACATTATAGGCACAGCGACTCAATCAAAGCTTTTTAGATTTTGAGGTTAGGTCAGCCAGACAAGCTATAAATAGCGTCGCCGATGCTTCCTTTCACTGGTGTTTCACCCGTCCCCTGTGCGCTTGATGTGTCCGGGGACGTTAATCTATAAAACTGAACCTTTCACTGGAAGGGAGGGTGCAGGCAAGCTATAAATAGCCCGCAACAAGCAAGATGTGGAGGCACTAAACAGTGCTGCTCACATAGGAATTGAGCTGGTGTGTACGAGGCTTTTTTCTGGCAACAGCGCAGAATCAAACCAAAGGTAAATACACGCTATCATCGCATGCTTGGCAAAATAGCATATTCGGCACTACTGTGCGCGTCTTAATCGTAACAGTGTATGATACAGTACACTTGTTTTACCTCCGCGATATGTTCCGGCTTAGTTCGGTCGATGCGCAACCAATTAAGTAGAATCTGGTGATGACCTTTGCGCTTGATTGTGGATATGGCCTGTTTACGTGGCGGCTTAACCCAGTCATTGGCGACTTCGCCCATACAAATAGCAAACGAGAGCACCCGCGGGAAGAGAGAGAGAGAGAGAGAGAGAGAGAGAGAGAGAGAGAGAGAGAGAGAGAGAGAGGGATAGGGAGAGAGCTGTTTATTTCAAGTTCATTCAAATACAGCAATAACACATCAAATACAACAGTTCATACTACGTACCTGTACAAACGTAAACGAACAGCACACGTAGGCTATCAGCCATTGGGCATTGAATGGTAATTTTTAAAGAGTATAAAATAAGAAGATAATATGCAATAATAATAATAATAATAATAATAATAATAATAATAATAATAATAATAATAATAATAATAATAATAATAATAATAATAATAATAATAATTTATTTTGTATAGCGCAATTCAAACATAAAATGCTTCACAAAGCGCTTGATCACACGCAGCCACACACAGATACACACGCATAATAAATCTATTCTGCATTTAAAAACAAGACAACATGTAAACCTAGTAAAGGTAACAAACCAACAAATAAAAGTATAAAATCAGTCAATCAATCAATAAACTTATATAAAATAAATGAATAATTTCACAGAAAAAATTTAAGAGAGGGACGTTAATACCAAAAGAGGCAGATCAACAATGCCTTATCTAAGATGTAAAGTGTAAATGGTGGTGAAATACAGCAGTTTTAAAAGTAGAATAATCGTTGAATAACTAAACATCGTTACAACGTATGACAGGCCAGATGAAGAGAATAAAAGCTTGTGTAATGGCATTAATCTGGTTTAAAAAGAAAACATATTTGTGATACACATAATAATAGTAACAACACCAATAACAATAATAATAATAAATAATAATAATAATAATAATAATAATAATAATAATAATAATAATAATAATAATAATAATAATAATAATAATAATAATAATAATAATAGCAGTTTCTAATTTCATTTACAGTGAAAACAAGTTAAGAGGGATCAAATGTCATTTAAAAAAGCAAAACAATTTTAAGACAAGTACACAATAAACAACGACGAACGGTGCTTTCAACGGTATGGAAGAATATGTAAGGGAAAACAGAACCTTCATTTGCTGACAGTTTATTCACGTTAGAAAGTAAAGGCTGTTCGCCGTTGATCTTCGCCTGATTGTGTTGCTATTGTGTTGTTAAGTGTCGGTCAGTTATCTAAGGTTTCTCTTACCTTCAAAAAGCATCTAGTGCGACAGCTTGTAAGATTTTTTTTTTCTATAACTTTAAGACCTTCCTTTCTGGGATTGTTTCCCTCTCTCCCCTCCCCTTCTTCTCCCACCCACAACCCTGCATCCCCTTCCCCCCCCTCCTCCGCCCTTTCCCGGCTATGCTTTCGTTGTTTCTACAGCCGTTCGTGTGTTTTATTGTTTCTATGTTCCCTAGTGCTGCGGAAAGAAGAAACACCCCCAAGTATCAGAGAATAGCGTCACCAACATGATGAAGATAGAATGTCTGTCGTCGTTCACATTGAGTACTAAAATCATGAATGGATGTTGTGCTGTATACTTACAATGCAACTGCAATATTTTCAACAACAACAACAACACACACACGGCACGCCCAAGTGGCATCCTGATAAAAACCACGATTTGACACATTTCAGTGCGAAATGTGAATGTCATGTGAGCTTATATTGCTGCTGCATGTACATTTCTCAGTGTACAGAGGCACCTGTTGACCTAATGTCGCCTTAGTTTAGTTCTCCTTATAGAAGGAAACAGTTTAGAATATTAATACGAGCACTTCCGAATGCGAAATGCGTATGTGGCTCGATGAATCAAACCTACATTTCTTTGTTAATGATTTGTTGATTTGACCCGTCGCTTGTATTATATAGCCTACATTTAATAAAACAACTTTCTTCTTCGTCTTTTTTTATAAGTAAACGTGTTCGACTGTATAATGTACACACCTTTCAGAGATTAAAATAACTTTTCCTTAAAACACTCGTCTGTAACAGAGAAGGAGAGAGAGAGAGAGAGAGAGAGAGAGAGAGAGAGAGAGAGAGAGAGAGAGAGAGAGAGAGAGAGAGAGAGAGAGAGAGAACGAAAGAAAGAGAGAAAGAAAGAGATAAAAGATAGAAAGAAATAAAGAAAAAAAAGGAGGGAGAGGAATAGGGAGAGAGAAAGAGAGAGAGAGAGAGAGAGAGAGAGAGAGAGAGAGCAATGGTAAAAAAAGTAAGCGCTCCAAGGGTTCGCTTTCTGTTGCATCTTGCCCTTGGGGCTTGTAACAATACAAATGAATAACATAACATCATAGAACACGTTCATCATGACATTAAATAAAATTGTTTTGAAATTTTCAAAATAAAATAAACGACACGAAGGAGGAAGTAAGAACAAAATAAGGAGCACAGTTAGCAGAGACGGCCGAGGCTTATGTCGCCTCTACACCATATAGTCCACAGTGCGTAACAGAACGGCCGAGGCTTATGTCGCCTCTACACCATATAGTCCACAGTGCGTAACAGAACGGCCGAGGCTTATGTCGCCTCTACACCATATAGTCCACAGTGCGTAACAGAACGGCCGAGGCCTTATGTCGTCTCTACACCCAATAGTCCACAGTGCGTAACAGAACGGCCGAGGCTTATGTCGTCTCTACACCCAATAGTCCACAGTGCGTAACAGAACGGCCGAGGCTTATGTCACCCCTCCACCCAATAGTCCACAGTGCGTAACAGAACGGCCGAGGCTTATGTCGTCTCTACACCCAATAGTCCACAGTGCGTAACAGAACGGCCGAGGCTTATGTCGTCTCTACACCCAATAGTCCACAGTGCGTAACAGAACGGCCGAGGCTTACGTCAACGATCCACCAGAAGCGATGTAGACCTCGGCCCTCTCTGCTACGCAGTGTGGTTAGGAAGAAGCAGCCGAGGGAGCAAAGGAGGCGGAAGATAAATAGGAAGATAAAGATTTCAAGATAGTCGGTGGGGCCGGGTAGTGAAGTTGGTAAGAGCGTCTTGCTAGTAACCGAAAGGTCGCTGGTTCGAATCCCGGATTGGTCAACGCGTGATCATATTATTTTCCCCTTTACCAACAACTGGCCCGCTGGTGTCAGTATAAATCGGTCCAGTAGTCACCTATATGCGAAAGTGTCGTGTGACTATAATCTACAAACAACATCACGATAGTCACAAGTCACAACGTTACTGACGAGGCTCCCTGTTTGTCAGGACGTTAGTTAGTTAGTTATTCATTGTTTATAGGGTCCAAACAGCCGAATTAGGACCACTGCCAGAAGGTTAAACACAAAACAATAACAATAGCAACAATGGCGTAAGTAAATAAACAAAAAGATGGTCAATACAAATTAATACAGCGAAATAAACATTACAAATCCATTTCCTTGGAGAGAATCAGAATAACAGTGGAATATTAACTTTACCAAGTAATCGTTGCTGTGCGAGCGACATTGGCATGTTTTGTTTCTGTTTTATAATTGCGTAACTAATGATGAAGAGTTCAGGAAAGAGAGGAATAAAGAAACAAAAGTTGGAGGAAGAAGGAGGAGAAGAAGGAGAAGAAGAAGAAGAAGAAGAAGAAGAAGAAGAAGAAGAAGAAGAAGAAGAAGAAGAAGAAGAAGAAGAAGAAAAAGAAGAAGAAGAAGAAGAAGAAGAAGAAGAAGAAGAAGAAGAAGAAGAAGAAGAAGAAGAAGAAGAAGAAGAAGAAGAAGAAGAAGAAGAAGACGTTGCGAAAGCAAATACACAAAACAACACAACACAACACAACACAACACAACACAAAACACACACACACACACACAATCGCGCGCGCACACACACAAAGACACACACACACGCACGTCCGCACGCACGCACACACACATAAACACACATTCCGCAAATTGTTTGGTTTCCTTGCATTTTTTGCATTGTTGCTCAACATTTGGAGGCCCAGATAGCGTGTTACGAAAATACCACATTGTTAATGATAGACTTGATGATAAAGACGACGATGATGATGATGATGATGACGACGACGATGATGAGGATGAGGATGATGATGATGACGACGACGATGACGACGACGTTGATGTTGATGATGATGATGATGATGATGATGATGATGATGATGATGATGATGATGATGATGATGATGACGACGACGACGTTGATATTGATGATGATGATGATGATGATGATGATGATGATGATGATGATGATGATGATGATGATGATGATGATGATGAGACCTGGGTTTGAGATTTCAGGTATTGTGCGTGGACCGTAATTTTTTTGGCCCTTTCGCACAAACAAGGTTGGGTGTGGTTGGAGGGTTCGCAAGGGGCGAACGTATGTGACTTAGGTACGAGACTATTGAGGTCACCGAGGGTTTTCTCCGGGCATTCCGGTTTCCTCCCTCCCTTCAATAATGGTACAGGATGCAGTCAATATAAAACTTTCAAACATAAGAATCCGATTTTCTTCCGTCTTCTAATAGCGATCTCCCTGCCTTTACACCACCTGTTTGAGTGATATATGTGTATTTGGTGTGTGTGAGGGTAAATGAGACAGGTGAGCGTGTATGTTGGTATAGATCGCCGCGCGTTGAGCCTTGGGGAAAGGTGCGTACATAGCATCCTGTATTATTATTATTATTATTATTATTATTATTATTATTATTATTATTATTATTATTATTATTATTATTATTATTATTATTATTATAAAAACCAGAACATGGCATTCCAGTTTTGATGACAGCCTCAGCAAATTCAAACCACCAAACCACACAAAAATCACAGCTCTCAAACAAAATAAATATGTAATTAGTTTTTATGCAAACCAAGCTACTCAACAGTACGACCACCAATCGTCCACTATAGCAGTGAAATCTTGTCTGATGTATTAATTTTCTTAGTTTAATAATACGAAAGTGAATGCTTCTGTCAGCCTTTTTAAAGCAGACACAGTGATAATGTTGTGAGCCATATATGTGTTTTGGAGTAAAAAGATGGTAACAATCTTGTATATTTTTACTAAATACGCATTCATGTGCTTTACTCTGATACATTTTTGAAAAATCGGTCTATTTACTTTCAGAAAATGAAAACTTTCCTTAACTTGTGAAAAGTTTCTTGGTGCCAAGAACAAAAAGAAAAGGTTTGACCTGTTACTTTCTGCCAGATCTTAAAATGCCACCATTTTATATTTGCAAAAGGATGTCGTCTCCAAAGGGTTAAGAATGGTCTTTATATACAAACATGAATGACGTCAACATTTGATGCGGGTTTTAGGTCATTTGGGAGAATTTACGCCATTTGCGATGTTTCATTGATTTCGTTATATCCCTCCAAATTTGGTGTCTGGAATTAAAAAAAATTGCATTCGGTGTAAGAGAAGCTACATTGTAGCCGTTGTTGGTTATATCCAGAAAGTTGTAAGTAATAAATAACAGCAACTCAAGCAGAGATTTTTTTCCCCATTCACTATAAGTGTTGTTCGCTGACAGCATTAGATCCGTTGGATCTCATTTTTGATATGATGATGATGGTCATTGTTGTCAGGGTGGCGACGTGGTGATCGTCCTTAACGCTCGTGCAATAGGACGTTAAGCATCGTTTTCCGTATGTACGCGTGTTTGGCTGTATTTTCATTTTTAGACACACGACTGTATTTGTGTAGCCATTGCCTTTCTTCGCATGCTCGTGTACATTTGTGTGTGTGTTTGTGTGTGTGCGCGCGCGGTTGTGTTTGTGTGTGTTGCATGTGTATGTGTGTGCGTGCGCGCGCATGTTTGTATGGGTGTGTGTGTGTGTGTGGGTGTGTGTGTGTGTGTGTGTGTGTGTGTGTGTGTGTGTTTGTGTTGTCTTACTTCCGAGACCTATTCCTTATTTGTCTTGACTTTAACTTGATCTGATCCTCCATCTTCTCGCCCTCCATCTACTTCCTCATCTCTCCCCCCCTCCCTCTCCCTCATCTCATCCCTTTATTCCTACCCCCTCTCACTATTTTCTAACCAATACTCTTCTTCTACGTTCTCCTTCTCTGCTCTTCTTAATCCTTCTCTTCACTTCTCCATCGTCTGCTCATACCTCCACCTTTTCTTCCTCTTTCTTCTACTTTTTCATCGTCCTAATCCTTCTTGTCCTATCTCCCCCCCCTCTCTCTCTCTCCAAACCTCCAACCCCAACCTCTCTTCTTTCTTTTCTACTGCGCCTTATCTTTCTACTTCTCCTATCACGGTTTCCCCACTTCTTCTTCTTCTTCTTTTCCTTTTGTCACATCTCGCGTCTTTGAAGACAACGAATGACTTCAAGAACTGCCAAGTATAATAGTGACGTTGATTATCTGCTTAAGGCGCTGGGGAAGCAAGCGTGGAATAACCTCCAGCTGTTTACACGAGAGGAGTAAATACGCAAACAAACTGCTGATTGAGAATCGACTAAGCAGGGAGGATGGGGTGGGTGGGGGTGGGGGGAAGGAGGGAAAGGGGGGGGGGGGAGGGGAGGGGAGCCATCAGCTTTCCTGTAGCTCAGTTGATTTCCTAGGCCGAAGGTCGCGGATACGAACCTCGCGCGGGACGAACTTACGTGACTTAGGTACGAGACTTTTTCAGGACACCGAGGGTTTTCTCCGGGTACTACGGTTTTCCTCTTCAATCCATAATGGTATTGGATGCAGTCAATCTAAAATTCAACAAACACAAATTTTATTTCTATTCCGACTTCTGTAATAGCGATCTCTTCAGATCGCCGCGCTTTGAGTTCGATAGAAGAAAAAGCGCTTGATCGCATTCTGTATTATTATTATTATTATTATTATTATTATTATTATTATTATTATTATTATTATTTTACAGGGACCCGCTTCCGCAGTGACCATTCCCCCCGCGACTTGATCTTTTTACCATTCACAGGAGTGCTGCCCCACTGAAAGAAAGTAAAAGGAGTACGACCACCGAAAAAAAAATCTTTCGAAAGTACAGTTATTTTCTTTGTTTGTTTGTTTATTTGTTTTAATGTCTATTTCACAAAAATCATAAGATAAAAAAAAATAAAAATAAAAAATATTAAATAAATAAATAAATAAATAAATAATCATAATTGTGATCAAACAACGTCAATTCTCATAGATACTGACTAACTGAAGACTTATTTTCTTAAATCAATAGATTGTGTAGTCTGTGTGCCTATTAATAACTACCGATCTACAGCTACAACTTGCATCTACCAAACCCGTCAGAGGGAGGAGAACCCATAACAAAATTGCTCGACAAGTTCTTGTTTGTTAGGTTGAATTCATGCAATAGGCCTACCCTACAATTTGGATGTGAAGCTTAACATTCTTAATCATTCTCATCATTTTATTTAATGCTGTTAATTTGTTTTACTGCTGTATTTTGTTTTACTTGCAGGGTGTGTTTGACTCCATAACTTTATCTGACTGATGTATGTTTAACACTATGTTTGCCTATCCTTTAGTGCTGTATACATGTTGTATGCCACTGAAGCGTATGACACGATGAATGCATGTGTGACTGTGCAAGAAAGGATGTATTTCATTGTCGCCATGCTACACCAAAATCCTTGTAACGTTTTTACTTGGTGAATAAATATTCTTATGTTATGTTATGTTATGTTATGTTATGTTATCTTATCATATATTATTTTATCTTATCTTAAAGACGCACTCTTGAAGCCGCGTGGTTACTTTAGATAAAGGTTCAAAGGCCACACCGCTTTGGTACCGGTGTACCATTATAGGACAAATAACCCAAACGATAACGAAAGTAACAGAAAAATAAATCATTTTAAGGATTATTTGAAATGGGAGCGTACTAATGGAGTAATGGAGAGAAAGGGTCGCAGGGCAAGAACCAGAAGGTACGTGTTGCATGATCATGTCTGTCGCTACACACATGCAGAGCCGCCACACAGCACACACTTCATTCCAATATCATAAACTCAGGGCTGTGATGAATTCGCGCCAGCTTTTCAATGTCTTGCTTAAGGTAGGGGTCCAAGGTGATTGCACCATATTTAGGTAGGGGCGGACCAGAGCAAGATATGCATTGCGTTTGCAAGAGTTTGGGCAGTGGCGCAGATTTCTACGGATGAAGCCCAAGGCACAGTTGGCTTTCTTGGTAGTTTTGTGTATGTGGAGTAACCATTTCAGGTCATCAGAGAAGATGATGCCTAGGTAAGGGTTGTTAGAGATTTGTTGGAGTATGATATTGTTGACGGGGTGTTGTGGTCGTTGAAGCTATGGATTACACGATAGATAAGACAATCGTCCGAAAATAGTGGTACTTGATATTTTACTGCTTCAGGGAGGTCATTGATGTAGCAGAGGAAAAGGAGGAGGCCTAGCACTGTGCCTTGAGGTACTCCGGAGTCTACAGCGGCTGTTGCAGATTTTCCTCTCGGTGTTATGATAGTTATGATTCCCAGTTGCTATCCCCAATAAATTTATTTCTTCTTCTTTTCCCCTCTCAATCGCTCCCCTCCCCACCCTTCTGCAATCCCTTAGTGTACATAAATAGTTTTAATTTTAAAACAATTAAAATGTTATGTAATAAATTATTTTGCATGTGTGTGTATATCATTTTAACAATGTCCAGGGGCCCTTAATGTGTTTTTTTCTGGAATAAATTTGCCTTGCCTTGCCTTGCCTTGCCTACCACCAGGGTATTCAGGACAATGCTAGGGATGCAGTGAGGACCGGTTGTTTTGTTGGATTTTAGGTTTTTCAGGAGTGTAGCTACTCCAGGTTCTGTTATACAGAGGGGGCCAATGGTGCCGGTTGCAATTTTTAGAGAGGGTAAAACGGTGGTGGATAGTTTGGTGAAGGCCGACTGGAACTGCTTTAGGAGAATGTTTGCTTTTGACTGACTGTCACTGGTGAGCTCGTGCTACACCAGTGCTGTCCTGCTTCTTGGGTTTGATTTAGCGCCAGAAAGGTTTGGTGCTTTTGTTTTCCAGACCCTCTTGGATAGCTGCCATTTTCCTCTTATCAGTTCGCGACGACAACGTTTTTGAAACTAGCGATAGTGGGTCCATTGTTTGGTGGTTCGAACTTTTTAAAACATTCTGTTCTTCCGTCTGCGCAGTTTTTTTTAGGTGTGTGTTGAGCCAGGGTAGGTTGAAGGGACACTTGATTGTGGCTGATGGAATGTTATGGTCTATGGTGTTGGATAAGGCATTCGTGATTGGTGACCACAGTACTTCGACATTTTCACCTCGGTCAATGGCTCGTCGACATGTTCTGGGCGGCGGCATCAAGGTCTGACCTCATCTTGTCCCAGTCGGCCTTCCCGTACTTGTAAAATTTGCGGGGCTTTTGCCGTGTGACCTGGGCTTTAGAGTCGAAGTCGACTATAACCGCGTCATGGTCAGATATCCATTGGACGCAGGACGACTGCTTTACAAGTGTGGGGTTGGATGTGAAGACAAGGTCAAGGATGCTGCTCTCACGTGTGGATGTGATGCAACTTTGATTCCCGTAGAAATATAATTTTTAATCTGAGGACACATGTCCAACTAAGCAATAACAATTTAAGAAAACACATTTGAACGATTAGCAACACGTAACAAATACTTGACATGACTGTATTTAATCCTTGTAAGCAAGATACGGCTGAACAGAACCCGTGGCTATGTTACCTTTGTAATGGTTTTGGATGGCTCGGTGAACTATAACAAATAAACAAAAGCTTAAAGCTGCTGGCCGACGGTAACTGGTTAACATCCACTGGTGACTTGCGACAAGTTGGTTTCAAAACCTGCATCTTTGGAGGAAACACCAGCTCCTTCTTCCGCAGCACTGCTCTTTTTTCTGGCAACGATAACCAATGTAGAAACAGCGAGTAGTCCTTATCAAACCCTGAAACCCAAACATAGTGGTGACGAATCTGCTGTTGCTGCAGCTGTTGCTGCTGCTGCTGCTGAGGATGTTGATGACGATAATAATGATGATGTTCCAAAGACCAATTAGGCAACATAAACCTAACGATGGCGATAATAATGAAGGTGATACATTATGTTGTTGCTTGCGAAAAAAAGAACCGCCCGCATGAGACACTCTGCCCGTAACTCCTTTGGATAAGAATATAAACCGAGGACCAGTCTGTGCACGCAAGCATTCCATCGTGCGGACTTTAAAGATCCTGGCGCTCATGTCCTGGACGGGTGAGTTCTGGCTACACAAATGCACCCAACAAGGATTAGATCCATTCTTACCCACGCACCCGGTTGCCCAGCATTGCGCACAGTTGTCTGGGGCGTCAGACGACGCAAGTGGGCACCTTGGGCGGTTTGAGTTAGATCCTGAGTCGGACGGTTCCTTGCGCAGCTCTTGAGCTGAAAAATCGCTATATAAGAAACAATAAATACATATCTAAAAATAAAAATGACGATGATGTTGATGAACCATCTCAACTATGAACACCATCCCCGTTACGACCGCCTCCACCGACAGAACAGAAAGCTATTTCATGTTAAAGATTTGTAAATGTGTGTCAGTGTCTGGGAATACTTTTGTAAGGCTTGCCACCTTGTTTTGACATGGGTTGTTTATGCTTTTAAATATAACACAATTTAGTGTATAAGAGTATTGCTTTGTGTTTCAGAATCAACCATCACCCATGTGGACCACATTCGGGTTGACTTCTCGATTTATACACTCCACCGACAAAATACTGACTTCGCTCTGCGTGGGCGTCAGGATCAGTATCTGCAGCAGCACCATATTCGCCAACGCTAGGTATAGCAGTCTTGAAATTCGCATCGTTATTTTACCTGATAACAATATTAAAATAAATAAATAAAATAGTAGTAGTAGTAGTAGTAGTAGTAGTAGTAATAATAGTGGTAGTGATAGTAGTAGTAGTAGTAATAGTAGTAGTAGCGATAGTAGTAGCGGTAGTAGGCGTATTAGTAGTAGTAGTGATAGTAGTAGCGGTAGTAGGTCTAGTAGTAGTAGTAGTGATAGTAGTAGCGGTAGTAGGCCTAGTAGTAGTAGTACATTACATTACATAATTGTTGCTTTAGGTCCAGCGGACTCTTCCGAGCCAAATCAGGACCGGACAACCCCCAATCCGCATAAAAGATCTGCTGAAACAACCCTAGTGGGAAAACTGAATGCCCTCCACCAGCCAGTCACTTTACAATAAAGACATCCCACGCAGGGGACGGCTGAGGCTTCACCCCAACTTACCGAACCCCCGTTTACAAAAACAAAATTGAATACAAACATCATTATAAATTATCAACAAAACACATACATATAAAATGCCTACATTGCTAAATAATAACATCATAGGAAGCCCTAGCGACCACCTGGCAGAAAGCGTCAAATATTCCCAAGCTGATCCAACAGACCTCATACACAAATAAGGAGTCTTGTCCCGGAAGAGTTTTCAAGAAAAAAGGTAGGAGACTGGTCTAGCAAAGAAGACGATAGTATAGCAGATTGATAGAACAGAGCAGGAATGAGAAAGAGCAAATGAGAAAGACAGCGACAGTGGGAATTTAAAGCACTAAATTTCCAGAAAGTGGGGATACTATTTATACTGAAACCCCCGGCACCCCAACGGGGGTAGTAGTAGTAGTAATAGTAGTAGTAGTAGCAGCGGTAGTAGGCCTAGTAGTAGTAGTAGTAGTAGTAGTAGTAGTAGTAGTAGTAGTAGTAGTAGTAGTAGTAGTAGAAGTAGTAGCAGCACCAGCAGCTGAAATGCTACTTTAATAGAAAAAAGAAAAATAATTTATTGCCAATGAAAACAGACCGTTCAGTTGACTGTAATTATTATTATTAATTGTTTATATTTACTCTCATTAAAAAAAATCATGCGCACATCAAAGGAGAACTGGATAGAAGATCTATGCCAGAAAATAGAGAACAATCTGAACAAAAACAACAGCAGGAATGCTTACCAGACTGTGAAGCGCCTGACAAATTTCCACGATCGAAAGCAAGTCTTCTGGCATGTGCTTTACAGAAGAACAAGAAGTCGTGTATAGATGGACAGAGTACTTTTATAACCATAAACCAAAAGGAGACCCATCAGTTCTAGCATGTCCCCAGAACTGAGGGAGAAGAAGAAATCCTCCCAATTCTCCGAGAAGAAGTTAAGGCGCTAGTGCAATCGCTGAAGAAGGGAAAGTCAGCGGGAGTGGACAACATACTCGCAGAATTGCTTCAAACAGGAGGAGAAGCGATGATTGACGCTCTCACCATTATCTGTAACAAGATATGGCAGAGTGTTGAGTGACCTACACCATGGACCTCGTCGCTTGTCATCATTCTTCCTAAAAAGGGTCACCTTCCGGAGTGTGAAAACCACCACACCAGCAGCCTCATCTGTCATCCCAGCAAAGTCCTCCTGAAAATAATACTCCACAGGTTAAAACCCCAAGCTGAACAAATCATGGCTGAAGAACAAGCAGGATTCAGGGCAGGGCGAAGTACCACTGAACAGATTTTCAACCTCGGAATAATCTGCGAGAAATATTTACAGCACCAACATGTATAATGTGTGTTTGTAGACTTCAACAAAGCGTTTGACCGAGTCTGGCATGCAGCTCTGTGGGCAACCGTGAAAGAGTACAACATCAGCCCTAAATTGAGTGAAGTCATCACAAATCTAAATGACAAGGCTTGCAGTGCAGTCTTCCACACCAACGCCATCGGAAACTGGTTCACAACAACAATCGGTGTGCGTCCAGAATGCCTACTCTCTCCAACACTCTTCAGCAACTTCCTGAACCGCATCAGGTCAGATGTCCTTGCAGATCATAAAACCGCAGTCATCATAGGGAAGTAGAGCAATCTCCAACGTCCGTTTTTCGGATGACATTGATGGATTGGCTGGAGAGGAACAAGAACTTGTACAGAGCTGGTACAGAGGCTTGACACCACCTCCAGAGCCTTTGGAATGGAAAGAAGTGCAGAAAAGACCACAATGATGACCACCAACACCAATGGCATCAACACGGATATCAAAATCCAAGGCCAATCCCTCAACAAGTTGCATTCCTTCAAATATTTAGGAGCCATTGAATCAGACTATGGGTCCCGGCAGGAAGTCCTCTCCAGGATTGCACAAACAACTGTTGCCCTGATAAGGTTGAAGCCCATTTGGAAAGACAGGTTCATCAGTCTACACTCCAAGGCTGCTGCGCTCCCTTGTCATCTCCATCTTCCTATACACTTGCAAAACATGGACACTCACAGCAGACCTACAATGAAGAATACAAAGCATGGAGATGAAGTGCTACAAAGACTTCTGGGCATTTCCTATACCCAGAACATCACCAACGACGATGTCCGACAGACCATCACATAAGCCATTGGACAACACAATGACATGCTCACAGTGGTGAAGAAACGGATAAACTCCGATGGTATGTAAGTAGATCACCTGGCATTGTAAAGGCCATCATGCAATGCACGGAGCAAGGAGGCAGAAAAAAAGGGCGACAGAATATGCGGTGGGAGGAACAACATTCTAGAATGGACTGGCTTGACACTGAGCAAAGCCGTTAGTATTGCTGAGGACGGATAAAGATGGAGAAAGCTGGTTAAACGATCGTCTATGGTTCCCCAATGACTTTCGAGTTACGGGATAAGATAGGACTCATTTAAATGACATTAATTAAAGCTCATTCCAATTATTACGTATAAACATACAAACACAAATCACAACGTCTAACAGTAAATACAGGAGAAAACTGTATTATATAAAACTAATTACATTACATTACATTACATGATTATTGCTTTAGGTCCAGCGGACTCTTCCGAGCCAAATCAGGACCGGACAACCCTTGATCCGCATAAAAGATCTGCCGAAACAAACCTAGTGGTAAAACTGAAAGCTCTCCACCAGCCAGTCACTTTACAATAAAGACATCCCACGCAGGGGACGCTGAGGCTGTACTCTAATTTATCGAACCCCCGTTTACAAAAACAAAATAGATTACAAACATCATTATAAATTATCAACAAAACACATACATATAAAATGCCTACATTGCTAAATAATAACATCATAGGAAGCCCTAGTGGCCACCTGGCAGAAAGCGTCCAATATTCCCAAGCTGATCCAACAGACCTCATACACAAATAAGGAGTCTTGTCCCTGAAAAGTTTTAAATAAAATAGATAGGTGACTGGTCTAGCGAAGAAGAAGATAGTATAATAATAATAATAATAATAATAATAATAATAATAATAATAATAATAATAATAATAATAATAATAATAATAATAATAATAATAACGGATTTTTATATACCGGGTACTCCAGCCTATGACCAGACTCACCACGCTTTACATAGTCATTACATAAAAAATACATGCACTCGATCAAACATCACTTTTGCTACGATACACCAAAAGACGGAACAGTAAAGGTAAAAACTATTTACTTTACCATAGTTACTATTTATTTACTTTGTTTAGAATTCTAATACTGATTAGTTGTCATAATATAATACTATCGATAGGAAATAATTACCTTGTTTAGAATTGTAATACTAATTAGTTGTCATAATATATTACTATCAATAGGAAATAATTACTTTGTGTAGAATTGTAATACTAATTAGTTGTCATAATATAACACTATCAATAGGAAATAATTACTTTGTGTAGATTTGCAATACTAATTAGTTGTCATAATATAATACTATCAATAGGAAATAATTACTTTGTTTAGAATTGTAATATCAATTAATGGACCCAGTCGCTTGTCACCACTCTTCCCAAAAAAGGTAACCTTCAGGAATGTGAAAAATTCAGCTTGCACGATCTTACACAACCATGCCTGTCACAGAGGACAAGAGGGTACATGCGCGTGAGAGAGACTCACTCTCACACTTTTTACACTTACGTATAGCAGATTGATAGAACAGAGCAGGAATGAGAAAGAGCAGAGAATGACAGCGACAGTGGGAATTCAAAGCACTAAATTTCCAGAAAGTGGGGATACTATTTATACTGAAACCCCCGTCACCCCAACGGGGGAATATAAAACTAATGCCACTACAGCTGACAAACTGCTGATGCCAGAAACGTGTATAACTAACGCAATATCGACGTACTTTGAATGTCTTCATTAACGTTTCCTTATTAATACAATTGAAATACAACCTAGGACATTCAACAACAACAAAAATCATGTATATAGACTGTAGCGGTGTAAATACGATCAGGCCACGTATGTGGACAAATCAATAACAGTCGTCGTTGTCAAAAGACCGTGAAATAATAAAGGGTTAATTAAAAAAAAAACAGTTTAATTAGTTTCCTTTATTTGCTAGTCAAACCATACAGAACTGGAAACGTACTCACCAAAGGTCAGAATAAATTAGCACTTTACCCCTTTAGTATCAGTTATTATAGCCTACACACTTCTGACGCTGCTTTGCTGGCCGCAGAGGACAGCGTCATTGGCGGGCGAGATCTTGAACATCACGTGACCATTTTTTGAGCGTTTTTTTTTCAAATTATGACACTACGCACAGAGTATATAAGGCTGCTGAGGCATACGTTAGCCGTGCGTTCACAAACGTAAAAGCACCTGATATCATTTAATTAAACATTCCGACTGTCTGTGAGTGTGTATTTTTGAATGTCCAGACTGATCTGAAAATACCTTGAAATAGGAAGCGTAAATCAGAGCAAACCATCTGTCGGCTTGTCTGATCGTCAGTCCCTCTGTCTGTTCGTCTGTTTGTCAGTCGGTCCTGTGGAAGCCATTTCCCAAAAACCACTGAACCGATTTTCGCCAAACGTCACAGGAACATTATATAATGTAATGGCCTGCTCTCCCGTGCGGTCATATTTGCTTTAAACTCAATTCAATTCAATTCAATTATTTTTTTAACGTCTCTTCACTTGCTGGGTGCTATTAGACCAAAACACCTTCTCTCGAACAGGCAAACAAACACAAAGGTCCATAGACAATAAAATAAATAAATAAAATTCTACAACAATTTGTTGATCAGATATTTACTAATAGCCGTGGCAACGTCAACTATTACATGATGATGTAATATAGAATCTAATGGTTTTTCGTTGTCAGTCACTATTTGTTTTTCTTTGTATGTATTAAGCAGCACAGGACAATGTCGTACAATGTGTTCCACACATAATCTTTGCGAGCAAACACACAAAATATTCTTAGAAAACTTGGTATTCCACGAATTCACCCTCAGTTGGTGAATAGTCCTACCTATGTGTCTTGAACAAAGAAAGTCTGGAGCTCTAAAACTAAAAGCTGAACGCATGTAATTTTCAATTACACAGATTTCATTTCATGAGCAGAGAACTCGAGTTCAGGATGCTGAAATATGCTATTAATTTTCTGTGCTCCGTCCTTGGCCAGAATGTCTACTTTTTCGTTCCAGAAGAGACCACCGTGGGATGGAACCCAACAAAAATAGACATCAGTTCCTCTTGTCCGCAAATATGAATTACTGCTCTAAACTCGTTTTGAACTGAATCTAACAATGGGCTTAGCCGATTTTAACATTGTAAATTACAATGGTGTTCCTAGGATTAGAGGGCAATAGGACAAAATGTCCTAAATCATAAAACTAATCGGACATCATGTCCTGACTACATAAAAGCAATAGGACATTCAGATTGTGAAGCGAACCGATTAATGGTGCTTCTTTAGAAGACAGTGACTGAGAATAAATATGAATAAAGTAAAACAAAAACTCTGTTGTGTAAACAGTTTAAAAATGTATTATTTCTTTAAATGCAATGTTTGACCAGATTATTTTTACGTATATTCTTCCTTTTTCTTCAAAAACGAGCTAAAAACAGACTGCCCTTTAGCAACACAAAGCTTTTTCTTCGGCGGCATTTTGAGTTTAGTAAGATCGTTGCAGAGGAAGTATGGTGTCGGTTATTTTCCTTTCAAAAGTGTCGAGTCTAGTCATAGTACTATCGGACAATGACCGCTAATTTCGTAATAGAATCGGACATTTGACGGGACACAGGTTTTTGCATTCGGTCATTTTCCAAACGAATCGGACCATGACCGATGTCCGAGGCCTCGGGACATCACTAAAATTTGTTCTTCTTACAGATAATTGAGATCATGGTCTATCATTCTGTTTCCCTTTTGTTTTGTTAGGGTAAAGCCGAGTCACAGCACCGCAAAGAAAAGTAATATCTTTGCAAATGCGTAATTTTCGGCTATGTGTGTGAATGTCTGGAAACACATTGAATGTCTTGCCATCTTGATTTTACTTTGCGGACACTTTCACTAACTGCCAAGCATGTTCAATCATTCATATTTGTACTTTCTCAGAGGTCAGGGTCGTTGTGCTTACCATTTTCTATAGACGTTTTGTGCTGTAAGCCAATTTTGAAAATGTTCGTCTTACAGATAAATAGTTCAGATGAGGGCCTATCATTTCATGTTTTACCTCGTGTTTCCTTAGGGTAAAACCCATGCATTTACAAAAGTGTTAATTTTCATGGCAGTGGTGTGACTGCACATTTACAAAAGTGTTAATTTTCATGGCAGTGGTGCGACTGCACATTTACAAAAGTGTTAATTTTCATGGCAGTGGTGTGACTGCACTGTGGTCACACCACTGCCATGAAAATTAACACTTTTGTAAATGCGTATTTCTTTCGGGTATGTGGGTGATAGGTAAGACTGCTGCGCTCCCTTGTCATCTCCATCTTCCTATACGCTTGCGAGAAATTGGACCCTCACTGCAGATCTACAACGAAGAATACAAAGCATGGAGATGAGGTGCTACAGAAGACTTCTGGGCATTTCCTATACCCAGCACCTCACCAACGACGACGTCCGACAGACCATCACACAAGCCATTGGACAACACGATGACCTGCTCACAGTGGTGAAGAAACGGAAACTCCGATGGTATGGCCACGTCACCAGGTCATCAGGCCTTGCAAAGACATCCTGCAAGGCACAGTGCAAGAAGGTAGAAGAAGAGGGAGACCGAAAAAGAGGTGGGAGGACAACATTCGAGAATAAGCTGGCTTGACGAGTGAAGCCATCAGGGCTGCTGAGGACAGAGAAAGATGGAGTATGCTGGTTAAACGATCATCTGTGGTGCTTCAACAACCTCCGAGTTACGGGATAGGATAGGATAGGATAGGTGTGATCTGAATGGTTTGCCATCATATTTTAGTTTAATTTAATTTTAACTGTACAATCTCACAAGTTCGCATCACCACAATATAGCAGCCATCGGAAGAGCACAGATTTCAAAACCTTCACAACACGTCTGCCACCAGGTTAAACTTAAAGTGCCATCTAAATACCTTCGGGACAATGGTTAATCTTAGTTTCAACACGGCGACCTTTGGCAGGATTACACCCTGTATGAACGATCATGCATTAATTGGCAGCCTTTAACTGGCTACAAAATGGGATGATCACACATCATTAAAAGATGAACGACGCTTTCAATGCTAGGACATATAGTGTTGAAGAAAGAGAGAACACTATAATTATGAACGCGTAGCATTGTAGTGCGAAACTAATGTTCTGACCCCTTAATTTTGCCTTCAAAGTGCACTGACCTAATTTTCGATCGCGGCCTCTTCTTTCGTCGTGTGTACGCTTATCCGAGATGTTTTACCTCAATAGTGGTATTTAAAATACCCCTTCTCTGATCACACTCAAAACGTGGGGAAAAAGAGCTCAGGCTCACTTTAAGTGTGGAATGGACGGGACTGAGTGTAGGACGCAGAAAGTGAGGAATTAATTGATATTTTCACTTTGAGTGACAAATCATTTCTTTGGTGATCTTGAATTGCGCCTCGACCTCGCGTTTTTTCAGGTTATTATTTCCAGACTTAGGTCGGAGTGTTTGTTCATTCTACGTTTGTTTAATTTCACCCCCCCCCCTCCTCCCCCTACTTTTCATCCACCTCCTACTTCTTCTCTTCCCCAGGTAATAAAGAAGGAATAAAAAGCATTTATAAGAGAAAGAGAGAGAGAGCGAGAGAGAGAGAGAGGATAAATGAGAGAGAGACAGATAGGCTGAGACAAATAGAACAAGAAAGAGACAGAGAACATCAAAATCATCATCAATGATAAATAACTAAATAAATAACGGTCATGACAGAACCCTTTTCGCCCAAAGCACGCATATACGCCATGGGCAACCGAGCCATTCTTTGTCATTAACAAACCAACCAGCCTCCAGTAGCTGGTAGCAGCACTCGCAAACACTTTCGAATGTTTCACGTGTCTTTATTAAAAGTGGTGCGACTTATCAATTGCTGGAGGTCCTTGCTGTGATTGTTTCTGTGAGACTCATGATTCTGTGATTGTTATTAGGACGCTGACTTTATTGGGGCCGCTTTGCTAGGCAATCGCAATGGCGTTATCAGGGAGCCCAACGTTTTCTTAAACTGCTTACACGCCCAACGGAGACTTTTCAGCGCAATAATAGGATTGATTAGATTTTTCTCGAATGATATTGTCTCTTGTAAGAGTTGAAAAATGTGAGGTCAGACTCTCCTCAACGAGTCGACACACTATGGCAGGCGGATAGGGTCAATTGATCGATACAAAGCATCGATGCAAAGTATCGATACTTTTTTTAGAAAAGTATCGATACTTTTTAGAAAAGTATCGATACTTTCTAAACAGTATCGATACTTTGTATCGATTCCTATCCTTATTAGGAAAAGGATCCATACTTTGTAGAAAAGTATCGATACTTTGTATCGATCAATATTGGCCCTTTCCGCCAGCCATAGACACCCACAGTCCAGAGCTTTAAACAATCAGCTGACCTGGTCGCACTATATTTACGGTTTACCCTAGATATGAGCTGTGCGCAGACCTTAATCCGGAAATCAATCAAAACGAAAATCAACCAACCAACAAATCCACCAAATCCACAATCCACCATCCAATTCACCAGTCAATAAATCAACCAAAATGAATCAATCCACCAAACAACCAAGCGGTTAGAACTTCAAGCAATGTGAACAACTAAGATCGTTGAGTCGTGTTTCAGTGATGTTTACTTTACGTATTTCCTGTTAAGCAAGATACGGCTGAATAGAACCTGTGACTATGTTACCTTCGTACTTTTCTGGCTGAATGACTCGTTGAATGACAACTAACAACTAAACAAACGAAACGCGCTGCCTGGCGGTAGCTGGTTAACATAGACTTGCAGTTAACAGGCGGTTGATAACAACTGGCTGTTTTCAGCCCACGCATTTGTTCTTGGTGCACTTTCTTCGTTTGCAGCACACTTGGAAGTTATTGCAATGAAGCCCATAACCGCTACATGATCCAGTCACAACCCAAAACTGAAAGCCCAACATAATTAAAATGAATAATGCTGTTTCTACTGATGTTGCTTCTGTTACTGATGAGATTGATGATGATGATGATGATGATGATGATGATGATGATGATGATGATGATGATGATGATGATGATGATGATGATGATGATGATCCAAAGAACTATTCTACAAAATAAGCTTAAGGATGGTGAAAATGATGATCATACAAATGTTATTCACGACGATGATGATGATGAACCACCTCAACTATGAACACCATCATTACTAGTGCAGTTACGACCTTCAACGAACAGGGGTGGTATTCATGACCGTTGGTTAAGGCTTAACCAATGTTGGTAAAATTAACGACGTTGGTTAAGCTGGAAATTTTAAATTCATGAGGCCTTAGCAGAGTTAACGACGGTTGCTAACCATGGTTATTTTAACGGAGGGGGGACCACCCGATAACCAATGGAACACTGGTTAAAAATGGCGGCCATCGTTTGGTGGCAACTTCGACAGAGCCGAGCTCCGAGGAGAGAGAGAGTATTTCGGGAAACAGAAGTAATCCACTTGACAAATTTGATGATGTGGAACTGGTATCAAAATTTCGTTTTCGTCGGCATGATATCATCACGTTAACGAACGCGGTAGACAGACTGAAACTGTGTGATCGGCAAGGCGTTTTGTCACCACTTTTACATGTGTGTCTCACTCTTTGTTTTTATGCCTCTGGCATCTTTAATAATCTGTCATATTAATAAAACGGGTTAATATTATTATTATTAAAATATTGTTGTTGGATTTTGACTGGTGATGTGTAGGCTTATTGTGTATCTGTATAGTTTATACTCGTAGGGTAATGCAACCCTACGAAATAAAGACAACATTTCAAGTTCCAAACTACCCAGAAACGGCAGAAATTGACACCTCAGTCTAAAAACAAAATGTAGGCCTAACATTACAAACTACAAAGTGATCAAAAGTGATTTCTCTCCTTTCACCCCAACAAAAAGCTCGCTCTCCTTGCTCACTATGATATCCAGCATGCTGTCGGTAGGCTTGCTAATCACGCCACAGCCATTTTTATAGGCCTATTTTGTTGACGAAAGAAGGAAAACAGCTGCTTGAATTATGCTCCCTTACGGATATTCCCGCACAGCCCAAAAATAGCCTTGGTTACGTACCGATGCGTGGACACTCGCTCATGAATAGCGATCTGCTAAACGATGGTTAACGATACCATTGTTGGTTACAAAACCAATGTTGGTAACGTTAACCATCGCCTATAATTTAACGGGTCATGAATACCACCCCAGAACGACCGACACCATTAACAGAACAGACCGTGATTTTATTGTAAAGATTTCCAAAGGTGTGTCAGTGTCTGGTAATACTTTTGAATGGCCTGTCACCTTACTATTCCATGGATTGTCTTTGTTTTTAAATACGACACAATTTACTGTTTAATTATATTATTATAGATGTGTATTGTGTGGTGATAGTCACCCATCAACCATGCAGGCGAAATTCGGGTTGACGTCTCCGAACGACAGACACAAAGCAGTGCAATATAAGTCGGATGAGAGTATAAACCTAGGTCTAGGACCGAGCGCCAGACTTACAAGGTCCGTGAAACGTAATGCGTGCGTGCACAGACTAGATCTCGATTTATACACCCATCGGAAAGAGTACCAACACTGCGCTCAGTGGCATCATGGTCAGATTATCGGCAAGTTAGACTTTCACCTTGTATTGTATTGTATTGTATTGTATTGTATTGTATTGTATTGTATTGTATTGTATTGTATTGTGCAATTTACCCCCGACACGAAAGGACTCTGAGGAGAAAACTGAATGATGATCTGCTGTAGCACCATTGTCGCCAACACAAGGTACAGCAGTCTTGAAGTTTGCATCGTTACCTTATGTGATAAGATTTTTTTTAATACAGTAGCAGCAACAGCAGTAGTAGTAATAGTAGAAGCAGTAGCAATAGTAGTAGTAGTAGTAGTAGTAGTAGTAGTAGTAGTAGTAGTAGTAGTAGTAGTAGTAGTACTTTACTAATAAGATTAAGAAGAAGTAGATGAAAAAAATTAAAGAAGCTGTTATTATCAAGGAATATAGACAACTCAATTGATTTTAATTCATCATAATAATTGTATTTACTCTCTATTAATTAAAATTACATTAATTAAAGCTCACATTATCACAGATAAACATACAAACGCAGATCATGTCTAACAATAAACTAAGGGAAAAAACCGCATTACATAAAACTAATTACTACTGTAGCTTATCTGTTGCTGATGTGTATATCACTCGAGCAATATAGTATATTATCGGACTATATAACCGATTGGTAAAATGGATTTGGAATACCTTCATGAACATTTCCTCAATTATATAATTGAAATACCGCCCAGGACATTCAAACAAAATATGTTCCGAAATATAGACTAGCTGCGTTATTAAGGCCAGGCCACATAATTATGTAGACAAATCAATGACAGTCTGTGTCAAAAGACCACCAATGCATAAAGGGTTAATGTTAAAAAATATAGCTTTAGTATTGTTCTTAATCTACCAGTCAAACCATACAGAATTGGAGGTAACACTCACCAAAAGATTATGAAATTACCGCTTTACTCTTTCAGCATTAGTTATAGCCTACATGCATCTGACGCTGCTTTACTTTACTGAAAACAAAGTCATTTGGTAGGCCACATCTGGAAGATCACGTGACCAGCTTATGGGCGTTTCTTCAACTTGACAGACATACACACAGAAAATATCAGAGACTAATGGGGTTATAATTTCAACACGACGACCTTTGGTTGAATGACACACTGTTCGAACGATCAGGCATTGGAAGCCTTTCAATGGCTATGCAATGGGATGATCACAGACAACTTCCAATGCTGTGAAGCATAGTTCAAGGAAGACAAAACCCTCAAAGGTGTAGCGAAAACGTTGGCAGGCTGCGACGATGGAGTGGTTGTTTAAAAATGAAAATAAAAAGATAAAATCAGCATGATTACTTCACTCAATTTGGATTATTTTTGTTTGTTTGTTTTTTAAGACATAGGTAACATCTTAAAGCAGACCAATTTTGAATCACATCCCTCCTGTAGTTTGGGAGAAAATGTGATATAAAAACAACAACAAACCTATCCAAGGTGTCTTGTGTCTTAATTACAATTGGTGCGACTTATTTATTGCTTTAGGTACTGCGGAGTCTCTCGCTATCGTGATCAATTATCATTGTATATCAATAGCCGATTCAGCGCCGATGTTTTAATCTTGATATGTGTCACTCTAATTAGTTTATCCACGCAGCCTGTTCACTCAGCAACAAGACAGGAGTAGTCGTATTGAGTTTTCCAACTATATTCAGCAAACACTGAAAACTGCATACAAGGTCGTTTTCCGAAAATCACTTCAAAATTCACTTTCCGGAGGTAGTCAGTGCATTATTTATATAGTCTTTTAACAATCTAGAGAAGCTTCGAACATTCCAGAATGACGCAATAACACCCAATCAAAATAAAACTCGTCACTGCCACTATGCGCTGTCTAACGTCATGGAACATTCCACAGTTTACAATGTATCGCCAGATAGATCTGGAAACTTCGATCGATAATAAACAAGTAATTCCTGAAAATTTTCAACGATACTTCAACAATATCGATCAATGAAAACCATCAACATTATAGGCACAGCGACTCAATCAAAGCCTTTTAGATTTTGAGGTTAGGTCAGCCAGACTAGCTATAAATAGCGTCGCCGATGCTTCCTTTCACTGGAAGGGAGGGTGCAGGCAAGCTATAAATAGCCCGCAACAAGCAAGATGTGGAGGCACTAAACAGTGCTGCTCACATAGGAATTGAGCTGGTGTGTACGAGGCTTTTTTCTGGCAACAGCGCAGAATCAAACCAAAGGTAAATACACGCTATCATCGCATGCTTGGCAAAATAGCATATTCGGCACTACTGTGCGCGTCTTAATCGTAACAGTGTATGATACAGTACACTTGTTTTACCTTCGCGATATGTTCCGGCTTAGTTCGGTCGATGCGCAACCAATCAAGTAGAATCTGGTGACCCTTTGCGCTTGATTGTGGATATGGCCTGTTTACGTGGCGGCTTAACCCAGTCATTGGCGACTTCGCCCATACAAATAGCAAACGAGAGCACCCGCGGGAAGAGAGAGAGAGAGAGAGAGAGAGAGAGAGAGAGAGAGAGAGAGAGAGAGAGAGAGAGAGAGAGGGATAGGGAGAGAGCTGTTTATTTCAAGTTCATTCAAATACAGCAATAACACATCAAATACAACAGTTCATACTACGTACCTGTACAAACGTAAACGAACAGCACACGTAGGCTATCAGCCATTGGGCATTGAATGGTAATTTTTAAAGAGTATAAAATAAGAAGATAATATGCAATAATAATAATAATAATAATAATAATAATAATAATAATAATAATAATAATAATAATAATAATAATAATAATAATAATTTATTTTGTATAGCGCAATTCAAACATAAAATGCTTCACAAAGCGCTTGATCACACGCAGCGACACACAGATACACACGCATAATAAATCTATTCTGCATTTAAAAACAAGACAACATGTAAACCTAGTAAAGGTAACAAACCAACAAATAAAAGTATAAAATCAGTCAATCAATCAATAAACTTATATAAAATAAATGAATAATTTCACAGAAAAAATTTAAGAGAGGGACGTTAATACCAAAAGAGGCAGATCAACAATGCCTTATCTAAGATGTAAAGTGTAAATGGTGGTGAAATACAGCAGTTTTAAAAGTAGAATAATCGTTGAATAACTAAACATCGTTACAACGTATGACAGGCCAGATGAAGAGAATAAAAGCTTGTGTAATGGCATTAATCTGGTTTAAAAAGAAAACATATTTGTGATACACATAATAATAGTAACAACACCAATAACAATAATAATAAATAATAAATAATAATAATAATAATAATAATAATAATAATAATAATAATAATAATAATAATAATAATAATAATAATAATAATAATAATAATAATAATAGCAGTTTCTAATTTCATTTACAGTGAAAACAAGTTAAGAGGGATCAAATGTCATTTAAAAAAGCAAAACAATTTTAAGACAAGTACACAATAAACAACGACGAACGGTGCTTTCAACGGTATGGAAGAATATGTAAGGGAAAACAGAACCTTCATTTGCTGACAGTTTATTCACGTTAGAAAGTAAAGGCTGTTCGCCGTTGATCTTCGCCTGATTGTGTTGCTATTGTGTTGTTAAGTGTCGGTCAGTTATCTAAGGTTTCTCTTACCTTCAAAAACATCTAGTGCGACAGCTTGTAAGATTTTTTTTTCTATAACTTTAAGAGCTTCCTTTCTGGGATTGTTTCCCTCTCTCCCCTCCCCTTCTTCTCCCACCCACAACCCTGCATCCCCTTCCCCCCCCCTCCTCCGCCCTTTCCCGGCTATGCTTTCGTTGTTTCTACAGCCGTTCGTGTGTTTTATTGTTTCTATGTTCCCTAGTGCTGCGGAAAGAAGAATCACCCCCAAGTATCAGAGAATAGCGTCACCAACATGATGAAGATAGAATGTCTGTCGTCGTTCACATTGAGTACTAAAATCATGAATGGATGTTGTGCTGTATACTTACAATGCAACTGCAATATTTTCAACAACAACAACAACACACACACGGCACGCCCAAGTGGCATCCTGATAAAAACCACGATTTGACACATTTCAGTGCGAAATGGGAATGTCATGTGAGCTTATATTGCTGCTGCATGTACATTTCTCAGTGTACAGAGGCACCTGTTGACCTAATGTCGCCTTAGTTTAGTTCTCCTTATAGAAGTAAACAGTTTAGAATATTAATACGAGCAATTCCGAATGCGAAATGCGTATGTGGCTCGATGAATCAAACCTCCATTTCTTTGCTAATGATTTGTTGATTTGACCCGTCGCTTGTATTATATAGCCCACATTTAATAAAACAACTTTCTTCTTCGTCTTTCTTGATAAAAAAACGTGTTCGACTGTATACTGTACACACCTTTCAGAGATTAAAATAACTTTTCCTTAAAACACTCGTCTGTAACAGAGAAGGAGAAACGAAGAGAAAGAGAGAGAGAGAGAGAGAGAGAGAGAGAGAGAGAGAGAGAGAGAGAGAGAGAGAGAGAGAGAGAGAGAGAGAGAAAGAGAAAAAGAAAGAGAGAGAAAGAAAGAAAGAAAGTAAAAAAGAGGGAAAGAGGGAGAGAGAGAGAGAGAGAGAGAGAGAGAGAGAGAGAGAGAGAGAGAGAGAGAGAGAGAGAGAGAGAGAGAGAGAGAGAGAGAGAGAGAGCAATGGTAAAAGAGTAAGCGCTCCAAGGGTTCGTTTTTATTTGCATCTTGCCCTCGGGGCTTGTAACAATACCTATTAAATACAACAATTGAATAACATAACATCATAGAACACGTTCATCATGACATTAAATAAAATTGTTTGGAAATATTCAAAATAAAATAAATGATGAAGAAATTAAAAGAGAGGGAGATGAGGAAATAAGGAGGAGAGAGACGACGACACGAAGGAGAAAGTAAGAACAAAATAAGGAGCACAGTTAGCATAGACGGCCGAGGCTTATGTCGCCTCCACACCATATAGTCCACAGTGCGTAACAGAACGGCCGAGGCTTATGCCGTCTCTCCACTCAATAGTCCACAGTGCGTAACAGAACGGCCGAGGCTTATGTCGCCTCCACACCATATAGTCCACAGAGCGTAACAGAACGGCCGAGGCTTATGCCGTCTCTCCACTCAATAGTCCACAGTGCGTAACAGAACGGCCGAGGCTTATGTCGTCTCTCCACCCAATAGTCCACAGAGCGTAACAGAACGGCCGAGGCTTATGTCGTCTCTCCACCCAATAGTCCACAGTGCGTAACAGAACGGCCGAGGCTTATGTCGTCTCCCCACCCAATAGTCCACAGTGCGTAACAGAACGGCCGAGGCTTACGTCGTCTCTCCACCCAATAGTCCACAGTGCGTAACAGAACGGCCGAGGCTTATGTCGTCTCTACACCCAATAGTCCACAGAGCGTAACAGAACGGCCGAGGCTTATGTCGTCTCTACACCCAATAGTCCACAGTGCGTAACAGAACGGCCGAGGCTTATGTCGTCTCTACACCCAATAGTCCACAGTGCGTAACAGAGCGGCCGAGGCTTACGTCAACGCTCCACCAGAAGCGATGTAGACTGTCAAAGCCCCCCCTTACGGTCCTTCGTTTCTCTTACCATAAAGGGGAACTCTGAGCACTGTATGCAACCATACGTGAACAACGGATGAATAGATAGAGACAAGTATTACGTTGGCAAAATAAAACAACAATTTATTCACATGAACATAACATGGAGTCGTAAATGAATAACTAAAATTTATAAAGGTGATAAAATCAAACGACAGAATGAAATGTTCTTTGTTTTAAATAAATTAAATGGTTCTACACAGTATTCTCGTTCAGTCTCTTTGTTTTCCTTTTCTACTGTTCACTCATTGTTCGCACACAACCTATGCACTGTTTACAAATTTGTTGCTACTACTGTTATAACGATTTCAGTTCACAAGTCCCGTTTTACAAATACATATCACACTCCTGTGATCAAACCTTTGCAATACGAAATTGCATAATAACAAAAACGTCCCGAAGACACTAGAGCATGAACTCGCTCAACGCAGGAGTGAAATGTATATATGTCCCGGGAACACAGTAGGCAAATAAACTAAAAAATTGTCAATGCACTAGATGTAATCGATAAGTGCATACACCTCGAATGTCACTGGGACTGTAGCTGCTACGATTAGATGCATCCGCCGTGGTCATCCAATATTTCAAAGTCTGTGGTGAAGAAGCGAAGGCAAAAGGTTCACTGGCAAAAAGTCTATTATAATACAATCGGTGAAAAGTGATGGTAAACCCAAAAACAAAGTCGAAGTTAAAGTTGAAGTTGAAGGTAAAATCGAAGTTGAAGATGAAACCAAAGGCAAAAAGCGAAAGGTACACTGCAACATAACCCATACAAAAATCTTCTAAGAATTTGAGTAACAATTTATACATGCTTCCTGATGCAATTGAAAACTCAACCATTTTCCTTAATAATAATAATCGCTAACTCTTGTATTGTAACAATCACAAATGTAAATCTAACGCATGTATGAATGAATGACTGCAACCTTGAATGTGTTGTATGCTTGGAAGAATAATGATTGTACTAAATATGGTATCACTTATTCGAGTATAATACTTCCCCATAATATTTTAGCCCCACAACATAATGATAACCAACAATGACACGACAAAATACGGACCACAGAAATAAATGACAACAAAGAGACACCCGACTAGCCAGTGAAAACACCCAAGTCCACACTTACTCAACTACCCGTGGATACGGTGATGCGGCTAAGGTCGGATACGTCTCTTCATCCGCAGCATTCCTTTTGGTACAGGTAGGTCAACGGTCAGGTCTACTAGTCGTCTCGATCTTCATTGACTAAAACAAACAGTCGAACTTGCACCAGTTTCAAGGTCGAACTCTTTCTCCCTCATCGTTCTCAAACGACTTCTGGTGAAAACTCAAGTTCTTGTCGTAGGGCACCGCTACGTGAGGATATCACGTACGTATTTCCTTAAGCGTACAGTTGACGGATAAAGGATTAGCAGGGACGAAAAACGATTCAACACACTCTCCTAGATTCACTGTTCCTGAGACCTCCATGTAACGACCAAAATACCTGTCTTCTTTCTCTTTCGTCATTTCCTCTTTTCTACCACAATAAGTTACGTCACACTTTTCATTTACTTTTGTCCCGGCTTATTCAAAGGCACACAAAACGATGATTCATAGGCACTTGCGAGAAGACCACCTATCTACAACACAACAATATAAAGTTCAAACTGAGTGTGGGTCGTGACATACCCCCCCCCTCAAGACAAAACCTTGGTTTTGTTCAAACTCAAAGTTCACGACTTACACGTTTCTGCTCAAAAAGTCTGCAGTGACGTTTTCCTTTCCAGGAATACTTTCAATAACCAGTGGAAACGACTGCATCAACAGCGCCCATCTCATCAACCTGCTGCTGGTAGTTTTCGATTTCTGAAGGTATTTCAGCGGTTGGTGATCAGTTTGTACGATGACTGTCCGATCGTACACATATTGCTGAAATCGTTGAAGTCCCCAAATCAACGCTAAACATTCCTTCTCAATCGTTGAGTAGTTCTTTTCTGCGGCAACTAACTTCCGGCTGACACAAGCCACTGGTTGGAATCCGTGACCCTGATCTTGGCATAGTACTGCTCCAATACCTGTGTCTGACGCGTCTGTTTGCAAAACAAACGGTTTTTCGCCATCTGGCAGACAACATACAGGACTAGAGCACAGCCTTTCTTTCAAAGTGTTGAAAGCTCTTTCGCATGCTTCCGTCCATGCGACTGGTCCTGTTTTTCCTCCCTTCGTCAGATCGGATAGAGGTGCGGCTATGGCTGCAAAGTTTGGTACAAACCTCCTGTAGTAGCTCGCTAACCCCAAAAACGACCTCACTTGTTTCTTTGTAGTTGGTTGTGACGTTTCTCTGATGCGATCCATTTTCTGACGGTCTGGTTGAATCTTACCTCGCCCTACCATGTGTCCCAGATACTCCAAACTCTGAAATCCTAGGAAACATTTTGACGGTCTTGCAGCTAACTGCACTTCGCGGAGTCTCTGACACAACGCTCTTAGACATTCCAAATGCCTTTCTTTTGTTTGTGTAGCTATCATCAAATCATCCATGAAGTTGTCTATTTCAGTCATGTGAAGGGGTGCCAATAACTTCCGCATCATTCGGGAAAATATAGCTCCGGCAGTCTTCAATCCAAAAGGCATCACGCACCACTGGAACTGACCTTCAGGAGTGGTGAACGCTGTCTTTTCTTTGTCCTCTTTTTTCATTGGGATTTGCCAATACCCTTTTGACAAATCTATTTTGCTCAGGTATTTCGCTTTTGCGAGCTTCGCGAACAAAAAATCGATATCAGGTAGAGGCTCAGCGTCGAAGACGATGTTACGATTCATTTTGCGAAAATCAACGCAAAATCGTATTTGTCCATCTTTTTTTTTCACTAGCACAATCGGTGAGCTATACGGTGACGTTGCTCTCTCAATGACCCGTAATTTCATCATCGTTTCTACTTCATCCTTCACCACCTGCATTTGCGAATGAGGTAAAGGGTATTGTCTTGTACGGACTGGCTCTTCATTGATCATCTTTATCTCGCACGTATCCAAGGTGCATCGTAAAGGGAAATCAGTGAAAATGTCTGCATAGTCTGACACTATGTTTAGGATGTCCTCATGAATTTCTGGACATTCTGGGTCAACGTGTACATCTTTCGGACCCTCGGTCGCCACTAACGGACACGTTGGAATGTCGTTGCCCACTTGTTCTTCTTTCCATTGATCGTCTTCTGTCACTACTGTATCGACTGTCACTCTTTGGAATGGTTCGTCCATCAAAGGCATCTTTTGTAGGGGTACCTTGCTGACTCGACCCCTTGGTGTCACTCTCTGGCATTCAATGCATGATGCACAGTACCTGCGAACGTCTGCGCACATACCTGGCCAGAAAAACGTATTCCATATACGTTCGCGAGTTCGTTTTCCTCCTAGGTGTCCTGCCATGGGGGAATCATGAGCTAGCCTCATGACTTCTTTTCGTAGTTTCTTGGGAACTACTAGCTGCGATGTCTCCACTCCTCGCAACTGATGCAACCTGTATAGTAACCCTTTCTTTCGCGTGAATTTTACTGTAGCATTTCCTGACTTCAGTTCGCTCTGGGCATCAGCCAACGCTCGAACTTTTTTAAGACTATCGTCTTCTTCTTGCAATGCAGCCAACTCTGTCGGTGTGACTTCCACTCCTAGAGTTTTCGATACCTGCAAAGGTACTGTCGCTCGTTTTTCACGTTCTATTTGTCCTCTTGTTTCGACTGCTGCTGTCACGGCACATTCACTACCATCAATGGTAACTGGGCTTCGGTAACCAGATGAAAATGTAATCCAGTTACCCAGAAGAATGTCAGGTCCCATGTGGTCAAGGACGAACAGTTCAACAGTCCCTGTCACAAAGCCTGATTCAAGTTTCACCCATGCTGTAGGGTACCTTCCTGTTTTCGTCTGGTCTGCTAAGTACACTTCAACACTCCTCCCTGTGTAATCTTCAGGTTTGACCCATTTCGAAGCAACTGCTCCCATCTCTGCTCCAGTATCACGCATGATGCGTACTGTATTTTCGTTGATCCGACCCTCACTCCACGGGTTATAGGGTTTAATAGATCGGACGTCTATTGGCGGAGTATAGATCGGTAGGGTGTCGGTCGCAATTGTAACCTGACTGACTGCATGCGTTTTCATGCATTGCCTGGCGAAGTGCCCCTTACCCCCACACTTATAGCACTCGTCTGAATTCCTCCTGTCTCTTTCATCTCTACCGACAACTGGTCTCCTAATAGGTTCCCTCAATCTCGTTTGTGACTCGTTCGGTCTACGCTCGGGTTGACTGCTCGGTGTTCGTGGACTCGCTCTTTGGAAAACAGGTCCTCGGGATACGGCTCGTTTTACGTCCAAATGCAGTTGAGCATATTCGGCTGCTTGTGCGGCGTCTGTCGGCAATCGTTCACGCACGAACATCTCGAGCTCAGGATTCATTACTGAATATATCTGTTCAGCCAAAAACATGTCTAACACAGACTTCGCGTCATCGATGTCTTTGTCTGCCAAGGAAAACCATCTTTCTACAGATGTCTGCAACCGGATGAGAAATTGCGGAAAAGTTTCATTTTGTTCTTTCTTGGTCTCTCGGAACTGTCGGCGATACCATTCCGCATCGCGGCGAAAACGACGTAACAGCGCGTTGCGTACTTCTTCAAAATCTTGAGCCTGTTCGGGTGTCAGACGCAAATACGTATCGCGCGCTTCTCCTGACAATAGTGGAGACAACCTTGCTGCCCAGCAATCTCTATTCCATCCTTGTGATTCAGCTATGAGTTCAAAATGACGCAGATAAGCTTCGATGTCTTCTCTACCATCGAAAGGGTGAATTTTCAGTCGGTAACCATCATGATGTTCTCTACGAGTTGAACGGTCAGCGAAAACTTCGCGTTCTTCTCTGATCATCTCCATCTGCATTTTCATCCGTTCTTTCTCTGCCTCCATTCTGATTTCTAATGATCTTCGTTCTTCTTCTTTGTCTTCCTCGCGTCGGCGACGTTCTTCTTCTTTCTCTTCTTCTCGTCGGCGACGTTCTTCTTCTTTTTCCTCTTCGCGTCGGCGACGTTCTTCTTCTTTTTCCTTTCGCTCTTCTTCCATTTTCCTCTCCATTAGACGTCTGTCTTCTTCTATTTTTCTTTCCATTAGCCGTCTGTCTTCTTCGCGCTCCCTTCGCTCTTCTTCTATTTTTCTTCGCTCTTCTTCCATTTTCCTCTCCATTAGACGTCTGTCTTCTTCTATTTTTCTTTCCATTAGCCGTCTGTCTTCTTCGCGCTCTCTTCGCTCTTCTTCTATTTTTCTTCGCTCTTCTTCCATTTTCCTCTCCACTAAACGTCTGTCTTCTTCTCGCTCTCTTCGTTCTTCTTCCTTTTGGATGCCATCCACGACAAATCTCGCTAGCGCCTCTTCTCGCAGGCCTAGGCTCATACCTAATTCTCTATACTTCACGGATACGTCAATCACTTCGGACGTCTCTTGGTTCCTTGACGGTTCTACGGCTACCGCCATACGAGGGAAACCTAAGACAGACGTACTCAGAGTCTCTTCTCTCGTCAAACTGGACATGGTCGCTTCTCCCGATGCTCCCAGTACAATATCGGCTGAGTCGCTGCTAGGGGTGATCGATGTCCCTTCCCCACCAATCGTTTTCTTGGCTCCAGCACGTTTTGTACCTTTCCGGGTGGCGGACATTTTGCTAGCCGACCACCTTTTCTTGTATAATTGGTAAGCAACAAATCTATTTACCAACTATATATCTCAGAGTTCAAATAACTCAACAGTTATACCACGGTTTGGCTCAGATGACACTAAGTTGTATTATAGTAAAGTGTGGGCTTGGTTGCCTACCTTATTACTGTCGGGTGCTCTAAGTGCGCCCACGCGATTCAAAACGCTCCAGCACCCGCCAACCACCCACGTCACTTACTCTGATTGTATGGTATAACACAACAATGTCAACGTAATTCTATCTCCTCCATTCATCCGTTCGATCCCACCGCTGCCACCAAATATGTCAAAGCCCCCCCTTACGGTCCTTCGTTTCTCTTACCATAAAGGGGAACTCTGAGCACTGTATGCAACCATACGTGAACAACGGATGAATAGATAGAGACAAGTATTACGTTGGCAAAATAAAACAACAATTTATTCACATGAACATAACATGGAGTCGTAAATGAATAACTAAAATTTATAAAGGTGATAAAATCAAACGACAGAATGAAATGTTCTTTGTTTTAAATAAATTAAATGGTTCTACACAGTATTCTCGTTCAGTCTCTTTGTTTTCCTTTTCTACTGTTCACTCATTGTTCGCACACAACCTATGCACTGTTTACAAATTTGTTGCTACTACTGTTATAACGATTTCAGTTCACAAGTCCCGTTTTACAAATACATATCACACTCCTGTGATCAAACCTTTGCAATACGAAATTGCATAATAACAAAAACGTCCCGAAGACACTAGAGCATGAACTCGCTCAACGCAGGAGTGAAATGTATATATGTCCCGGGAACACAGTAGGCAAATAAACTAAAAAATTGTCAATGCACTAGATGTAATCGATAAGTGCATACACCTCGAATGTCACTGGGACTGTAGCTGCTACGATTAGATGCATCCGCCGTGGTCATCCAATATTTCAAAGTCTGTGGTGAAGAAGCGAAGGCAAAAGGTTCACTGGCAAAAAGTCTATTATAATACAATCGGTGAAAAGTGATGGTAAACCCAAAAACAAAGTCGAAGTTAAAGTTGAAGTTGAAGGTAAAATCGAAGTTGAAGATGAAACCAAAGGCAAAAAGCGAAAGGTACACTGCAACATAACCCATACAAAAATCTTCTAAGAATTTGAGTAACAATTTATACATGCTTCCTGATGCAATTGAAAACTCAACCATTTTCCTTAATAATAATAATCGCTAACTCTTGTATTGTAACAATCACAAATGTAAATCTAACGCATGTATGAATGAATGACTGCAACCTTGAATGTGTTGTATGCTTGGAAGAATAATGATTGTACTAAATATGGTATCACTTATTCGAGTATAATACTTCCCCATAATATTTTAGCCCCACAACATAATGATAACCAACAATGACACGACAAAATACGGACCACAGAAATAAATGACAACAAAGAGACACCCGACTAGCCAGTGAAAACACCCAAGTCCACACTTACTCAACTACCCGTGGATACGGTGATGCGGCTAAGGTCGGATACGTCTCTTCATCCGCAGCATTCCTTTTGGTACAGGTAGGTCAACGGTCAGGTCTACTAGTCGTCTCGATCTTCATTGACTAAAACAAACAGTCGAACTTGCACCAGTTTCAAGGTCGAACTCTTTCTCCCTCATCGTTCTCAAACGACTTCTGGTGAAAACTCAAGTTCTTGTCGTAGGGCACCGCTACGTGAGGATATCACGTACGTATTTCCTTAAGCGTACAGTTGACGGATAAAGGATTAGCAGGGACGAAAAACGATTCAACACACTCTCCTAGATTCACTGTTCCTGAGACCTCCATGTAACGACCAAAATACCTGTCTTCTTTCTCTTTCGTCATTTCCTCTTTTCTACCACAATAAGTTACGTCACACTTTTCATTTACTTTTGTCCCGGCTTATTCAAAGGCACACAAAACGATGATTCATAGGCACTTGCGAGAAGACCACCTATCTACAACACAACAATATAAAGTTCAAACTGAGTGTGGGTCGTGACATAGACCTCGGCCCTCTCTGCTATACGCAGTGTGGTTAGGAAGAAGCAGCCGAGGGAGCAAAGGAGGCGGAAGATAAATAGGAAGATGAAGAGTTCAAGATAGTCAGGGGCCAGGTAGCTCAGTTGGTAAGAGCGTCTTGCTAGTAACCGAAAGGTCGCTGATTCGAATCCCGGATTGGTCAACGTGTGATCATATAATTTTCCCCTTTACCAACAACTGGCCCGCTGGTGTCAGTATAAATCGGTCCAGTAGTCACCTATATGCGAAAGTGTCGTGTGACTACAAACAAACAAACAAATAAGATAGTCACAAGTCACAACGATACTGACGAGGCTCTCAGGCCTGTTTGTCAGGACGTTAGTTAGTTAGTTATTCATTGTTTATAGGATCCATCGGATTGCAAACAGCCGAATCAGGACCACTACCAGAAGGTAAAACACAAAACAATACCAATAGCAACAATGGCGTACGTAAATAAACAAAAAGATGGTCAATACAAATTAATACAGCGAAATAAACAATGCAAGTCCATTTCCCTGGAGAGAATCAGAATAACAGTGGAATATTAACTTTACCAAGTAATCGTTGCTGTGCTAGCAACATTGGCATGTTTTGTTTCTGTTTTATAATGGCGTAACTAATGATGAAGAGTTAAGGAAAGAGAGGAATAAAGAAACAAAAGTTGGAGGAAGGAGGAGGAGAAGAAGAAGGAGAAGAAGAAGAAGAAGAAGAAGAAGAAGAAGAAGAAGAAGAAGAAGAAGAAGAAGAAGAAGAAGAAGATGATGATGAAGAAGAAGAAGAAGAAGAAGAAGAAGAAGAAGAAGAAGAAGAAGAAGAAGAAGAAGAAGAAGAAGAGAAAGCAAATACACAAAACAACACAACACAAAATACACACACCCACACACAAGCGCGCGCGCACACACACAAAGACACACTCACACACGCACGTCCGCACGCACGCACACACTCATACACACACATTCCGCAAATTATTTGGTTTCCTTGCACTTTTAGCATTGTTGCTCAACATTTGGAGGCCCAGATAGCGTGTTACGGAAATACCACATTGTTAATGATAGGATGTATTGGTTATATCACACTTGATGATAAAGACGATGATGATGATGATGATGACGACGACGATGATGAGGGTGAGGACGATGACGATGACGACGACGACTATGATGACGACGACGACGTTGATGATGATGATGATGATGATGATGATGATGATGATGATGATGATGATGATGATGATGATGATGATGATGATGATGAGACCTGGGATTTGAGATTTCAGGTATTGTGCGTGGACCGTAATTTTTTGGCCCTTTCGCACAAACAAGGTTGGGTGTGGTTGGAGGGTTTGTATAAAAACCAGAATATGGCATTCCAGTTTTGATGACAGCCTCAGCAAATTCAAACCACCAAACCACACACAAATCACAGCTCTCAAACAAAATAAATATGTAATTAGTTTTTATGCGAACCAAGCTACTCAACAGTACGACCACCAATCGTCCACTATAGCAGTGAAATCTTGTCTGATGTATTAATTTTCTTAGTTTAATAATACGAAAGTGAATGCTTCTGTCAGCCATTTGAAAGCAGACACAGTGATAATGTTGTGAGCCATATATGTGTTTTGGAGTAAAAAGATGGTAACAACCTTGTATATTTTTTACAAAATACGCATTCATGTGCTTTACTCTGATACATTTTTGAAAAATCGGTCTATTTACTTACAGAAAATGAAAACTTTCCTTAACTTGTGAAAAGTTTCTTGGTGCCAAGAACAAAAAGAAAAGGTTTGACCTGTTACTTTCTGCCAGATCTTAAAATGCCACCTTTTTATATTTGCAAAAGGATGTCGTCTCCAAAGGGTTAAGAATGGTCTTTATATACTCTACAAACATGAATGACGTCAAAATTTGATGCGGGTTTTAGGTCATTTGGGAGAATTTACGCCATTTGCGATGTTTCATTGATTTCGTTATATCCCTCGAAATTTGTTGTCTGGAATTAAAAAAATTGCATTCGGTGTAAGAGAAGCTACATTGTAGCCGTTGTTGGTTATATCCAGAAAGTTGTAAGTAATAAATAACAGCAACTCTAGCAGGGATTTTTTTTTCCCATTCACTATAAGTGTTGTTCGCTGACAGCATGTACGCGTGTTTGGCTGCATTTTCATTTTTAGACACACGACTGTATTTGTGTAGCCATTGCCTTTCTTCGCATGCTCGTGTACATTTGTGTGTGTGTTTGTGAGTGCGCGCGCGCGGGTGTGTTTGTGTGTGTTGCATGTGTATGTGTGTGCGTGCGCGCGCATGTTTATGTGGGTGTGTGTGTGTGTGTGGATGTGGGTGTGGGTGTGCGTGTGTGTGTGTGTTTGTGTTGTCTTACTTCCGAGACCTATTCCTTATTTGTCTTGACTTTAACTTGATCTGATCCTCCATCTTCTCGCCCTCCATCTACTTCCTCATCTCTCCCCCCCCCTCCCTCCCCCTCATCTCATCCCTTTATTCCTACCTCTTCTCACTATTTTCTAAACAGTACTCTTCTTCTTCTACGTTCTCCTTCTCTGCTCTTCTTAATCCTTCTCTTCACTTCTCCATCTTCTGCTCATATCTCCACCTTTTCTTCCACTTTCTTCTACTTTTTCATCGTCCTAATCCTTCTTGTCCTCTCCCCCCCCCCCTCGCTCTCTCTCCAAACCTCCAACCCCGTTTGCGTTTGCGTTAGATAAATTTAAAGTCCCCGACACATCAGCGTAATGGAGACTAGGCCTCCAACTCCAACCTCTCTTCTTTCTTTTCTACTGCGCCTTATCTTTCTACTTCTCATATCACGGTTTCCCCACTTCTTCTTCTTCTTTTCCTTTTGTCACATCTCGCGTCTTTGAAGACAACGAATGACTTCAAGAACTGCCAAGTATAATAGTGACGTTGATTATCTGCTTAAGGCGCTGGGGAAGCAAGCGTGGAATAACCTCCCGCTGTTTACACGAGAGGAGTAAATACGCAAACAAACTGCTGATTGAGAATCGACTAAGCAGGGAGGATGGGGTGGGTGGGGGTGGGGGAAGGAGGGAAAGGGGGGGGGAGGGGAGGGGAGCCATCAGCTTTCCTGTAGCTCAGTTGATTTCCTAGGCCGAAGGTCGCGGATACGAACCTCGCGCGGGACGAACTTACGTGACTTAGGTACGAGACTTTTTCAGGACACCGATGGTTTTCTCCGGGTACTCCGGTTTCCTCCTTCATTCCATAATGGTATTGGATGCAGTCAATCTAAAAAAATTCCACAAATACAAATTGAATTTCTATTCCGACTTCTGTAATAGCGATCTCCTCAGATCGCTGCTCTTTGAGTTCGATAGAAGAAAAAGAGCTTGATCGCATTCTGTATTATTATTATTATTATTATTATTATTATTATTATTATTATTATTATTATTATTATTATTATTATTATTATTATTATTATTATTTTACAGGGACCCGCTTCCGCAGTGACCATTCCCCCCCCCCCCCCCCCCCCCGCGACTTGATCTTTTTACCATTCACAGGAGTGTTGCCCCACTGAAGGAAAGTAAAAGGTGTACGACCACCGAAAAAAAAAGTCTTTCGAAAGTACAGTTATTTTCTTTCTTTGTTTGTTTAGTTGTTTTAATGTCTTTTTCACAAAAATCATAAGATTAAAAAAATAAAAATAAAATATACTTTTTAAAAAAATCATTATTTTGATCAAACAACATCAATTCTCATAGATACTGACTAACTGAAGACTTATTTTTCTTAAATCAATAGATTGTGTAGTTTGTGTGTCTATTAATAGCTACCGATCTACAGCTACAACTTGCATCTACCAAACCCGTCAGAGGGAGGAGAACCCATAGCAAAGTTGCTCGACAAGTTCTTGTTTGCTAGGTTGAATTCATGCAATAGGCCCACCCTACAATTTGGATGTGAAGCTTAACATTCTTAATCATTTTCATCATTTTATTTAATGCTGTTAAATTGATTTACTGCTGTATTTTGTTTTACTTGCAGGGTGTGTTTGACTCCATAACTTTATATGACTGATGTATGTTTAACACTGTGTTTGCCTATCCTTTAGTCCTTTAGTGCTGTATACATGTTGTATGCCACTGAAGCGTATGACACGATGAATGCATGTGTGACTATGCAAGAAAGGATGTATTTCATTGTCGCCATGCTACACCAAAATCCTTGTAACGTTTTTACTTGGTGAATAAATATTCTTATCTTATGTTATCTTAGTTTATGTTATGTTATGTTATCGTATCTTATCTTATCTTATATTATTTTATCTTATCTTAAAGACGCACTCTTGAAGCCGCGTGGTTACTTTAGATATAGGGTCAAAGGCCACACGGCTTTGGTACCGGTGTACCGTTATAGGACAGATAACCCAAACGATAAAGAAAGTAACAGAAAAATAAATCATTCAAATACACACGCACATAATTACCTAGCATATAGATGGATTTGAAATAAAGACAAAACAGAAACGGAGAATGTTAACAAAATAATTCCTATAAAATTGTTTAAATTTAACAGCCTCTTTTATTGTCAACACACGTTTTAGTGAATGTTTGGATATGAATTCACCACAATTTAAAGATCCCTTTTCCGAGGCCATTTCCCATTAATAATCAACGTATAAAATCTCTTTAAAATGGCAAACCCATGAATTAACACAGTAAGATATGACGTTCCGATTAATTAAAATCTTCATTCAAGTAAAACAATACATTAAATTATAGTTACAGTAATTTCAAAATGTGGGAGTCAGACGTACAAATTTATGTTATTTTTTATGAGAATACTAAAAAGGAAGTGTTAGGATTCTTATCTTTTTTTCAAAAGGGCATCGAACGCAGTTGTAATTCATTCATCTCTTTGCAAAGAAGGAAATGTCTCTTCTTGATCTGAAACTAAGAGTGGATAGACAAAACCACCAAGCTTTCGCCTTTTCCGTGTTCCAGTTTTGACGCAGTGACAAAGAAATCATAACAATGATGTAACTCAGCAAAAACCGGTGTAACAGACTACTTCCATCCCCAGCTGAAAGGTCTCCCATGGGTCATAATAAACTACCTCTAAAATGGCATCTCTTCTCATATTGGACTTTTCTACACATCCATAGGATACCATATAGGTACTCTAAGACTGGTTTAAGATTTTGCACGCACTTAAAACAACGCATTTAAATTCATTTACAGACTAATTCATTTGTTTCAGACTATACCCCCACACACAACGCACACACCGTACCGCATCTGTACTCCCTACGCGCTAATCACTGAGCAAATCCTCATTCTTTACATGGGATTACGAGGGATGCGCCAACATGGCAACATTATTTATAGGAACACTGGACGTATCTCTTTGTTTCCAGAAAGACGTTATCGACGTGAATATGAACAGGACAAAGAGTGGGTGATATTTTTTAAAAAAATAACCAAGATGTACAATCTAGTATGGATCAGGAATTTCTGTGGTGGAGGTGCATGATCGGAGAAGAAGGGGAGGGGGAGGGGGTTGTTAGTTTAGAACGGATACCAGGATGTCATGTTTCAATGCATATTATATTGGGAAAGTGACCAGTTTGCAATGGGTAATATTGTGTAGGGTACGTTTTCATATTAACCCCTCTGGTTATTTCCATACATGGGAGTCATCGCTGTTCGTTACTTTTGACAACTCAATGTGTTTGTGTGGCTGACAGTTTCAATTAAATAAGAGCTTGTTCTTTGAACTCTTTCCTGGGCTCAATTCCTCACTTTGAGTTTCCATAGTTCATGTTCAGCAGGCTAATTTCAACCCTAACGAAAACGCCCTTAGGCAAGCACACAAATAGTTTGTTGAAACCAATAGACCTATCGAATCATAGTCGCCCAAGTCACGCACTTCCTGCTAGCTTGTGCACGGTGCAAATGTAATGACATTGATCTCTGGACTACTTGGACCTAGCTTGGAAGAATGATCTTTGTGCACTAATGTAGCAGAATATAACATAGGCTGTATCTTTCGGAGAACTTCATCTCCGTCGTTTCTGACCACAATAGTTATATTCTTTCCTTCGTTCTAATTTCTTTACATTCTGGATTCCTTCAATTCTTCCGTTCTCTTTCATTTTACAGTCGCTTAGGAGTCGTTGCACCTTCTACGTGTAAGCGTTTAAAGTCCATCCACATTTTAAAAAGAGGGTGCTCCCTATTGCCATCTTGTCCTAGAGGGAGCTCACCAACTCGGGCTGCTGTGCTTTTGTTTGGGACATCGATCCTAAAGATCATGCCTGGAAGATGGGATTGTCTCTCAAACCTGTCATTATGTCCACGCGTGTTGGTGTGGGTGTGTGTCAGATAGAGAAAGACAGAGACAGACAGACAGGCAGGCCTATCCTATCCTATCCAAATCCCGTAACTCGAAGGTCGTTGGGGCATCACAGATGATCGTTTAACCAGCGTACTCCATCTTTCTCTGTCCTCAGCAACCCTCATGGCTTCGCTCAGTATCAAGCCAGTCCATTCTCGAATGTTGTCCTCCCGCCTTCTTCTGTCTCCCTCTTCTTCTGCCTCCTTGCACTGTGACTTGCAGGATGGTCTTTGAAAGGTGTGATGCTCTGGTGACGTGGCCATACCATCGGACTTGCCGTTTCTTCAATTCAACACTGTGAGCATGCCATCGTGTTGTCCAATGGCTTGTGTGATGGTCTGTCGGATTTCGTCGTTGGTGATGTGCTGGGTATAGGAAATGCCCAGAAGTCTTCTGTAGCACCTCATCTCCGTGCTTTGTATTCTTCGTTCCACAGACAGGCAGACAGAGACAAAACCAGAGAGAGAGAGAGAGAGAGAGAGAGAGAGAGAGAGAGAGAGAGAGAGAGAGAGAGGGAGGGAGGGAGGAGAGAGAGAGAGAGAGAGAGAGAGAGAGAGAGAGAGAGAGAGAGAGAGAGAGAGAGAGTTATTTCCTTGTGCTTATCATAATCCGTTTCTAACCAACTCACATGCTCATACAAGAACACGCACACGGGTCTCGCTTCCTTGTATTGTAGTATGACTGTTTCTAACCCAGAATGAGCAGATTCAGTTGAGGAAAAAAATGACGAAAAATTCTTGCTAATGCTAGAGCTGCTGTTTTGAACTTTTGGTTTGTGTGTTTGCTTGTTCGCTTATTTGTTCGTTAATTTTGTTTGGTATTAGGTAGAACGAAGGTGGCTGTTCGTTCGAATTGACTGCTATGATTATTATTATTATTATTATTATTATTATTATTATTATTATTATTATTATTATTATTATTATTGTTATTATTAGTATTATTGTTATTATTGTTATTGTTATTGTTATTATTATTATTATTATTATTATTATTATTATTATTATTATTATTATTATTATTATTATTATTGTTGTTGTTATTATTATTATTATTATTATTATTATTATTATTATTATTAGTATTATTAGTATTATTATTATTATTATTGTTATTGTTATTATTATTATTATTATTATTATTATTAATATTGTTGTTGTTGTTAGTATTATTATTATTATTATTATTATTATTATTATTATTATTATTATTATTGTTATTATTATTATTATTATTATTATTATTATTATTATTATTATTATTATTATTATTATTATTATTAATATTATTATTATTATTATTATTATTGTTATTATTATTATTATTATTATTATTATTATTATTATTATTATTATTATTATTATTATTATTATTGTTATTATTATTATTATTATTATTATTATTATTATTATTATTATTATTATTATTATTTTTGTTATTATTATTATTATTATTATTATTATTATTATTATTATTATTATTATTATTATTATTATTATTATTATTATTATTATTATTAATATTGTTGTTGTTGTTAGTATTATTATTATTATTATTATTATTATTGTTATTATTATTATTATTATTATTATTATTATTATTATTGTTATTATTATTATTATTATTATTATTATTATTATTATTATTATTATTATTATTATTATTATTAAATTAAAGTTTGCCACAGCGCCCATGGCTTGAAGTGAAGCAGATGATGGATTCTTGTTCGTGAGGTAGGATTTCTTGTAGAGAGGTATTTTGAGAATAATGTCGTTCTCATTGCATGTCCTATGTTCGAGTTTTGTTTGTTTGTTTGTTTCTTCTTCTTAATCATCAATTTGAGTTTGATTATTCTATTATAATTAAGAAGCGTGTTACAAGTGTCCACTGTATTTTTTCCTGACTGTGCTGGAACGATTAAGCTCAAAGATTAGACGATTTCTTGAAACCCATCTTTCTCTACTACTGCACGATATGAACACCGACAATTGTGATAGAGAATAATCCCCAAAACATGTTCGTCCCTTCACATGAGCATTTAACCTAGGAAGCTTAGTATGTATCCCTCGATAGCAAAGCTGTAGTTATTCTCGATACGACAGTGGAAATAGTAGTACCCTAGATATATAGATGCATACTACTTCTACATGTACATGTATGCTATCGAAGATCCAATCAATTTGGTTAATGCGCCTGTGGTCCCCCTGCAACAATGAATGGATGAGTGGATAAACTACTTTCTGAAGAACCCTACACTGACTGATTTTGTCATAACATAATCTAAATGTCGAGATCTCTGTAAGGGCTAAGACATCCATAACTGATTTTGCATTTCATTCATTCCTGACTTGCAGACACGGCAGACGCCACCAAAGGCTTGCTCCTGGGCAAGTCGGAGGTGCTCCGACAGCTCAGAAAAGCCACTGCACACAAACGACGGTCCTCAACACCACAGCATCGAACGGCTACGGTGCTGGTCAACACGAGGTAAAAAGGTAAAGGTAGTCCCATAGCCTTGTGGCCGTAGGGGAGCGTGATGTTGGAGATCACACTTATCTTGGGCCAGCGTAATGAGGGTGATGCCCAACTCTCTCCCTCGCTGCTTTACCTTCCCCACCCTCAAGAGAGTAGGTACTCAATCACAGTTGAGTCAACTGGGGGCGTTGTTGTTTGTCGCTTCACACCTTAGCGGTCACCCATCCAAGTGCTAACCGCACCGGACGGTGCTTCACTTTCGACACAGTAGCGAGTGCTCCAACCACTGCACTATCCGACACCCCTACACGGTCAACACGAAGAGGACGCGAAAGAGCCATCTGACAAGCATTGGAACTGCCTGAAGTTCAAACTCTGAATACATCTTTCATTTAAATTCTTTTTATATCGCAGGGATTTTATACTGCAGTTAACTTAAATCAAATAATAATAACTATACACATTTTCACTGAATAACAATTATACAAAATTCGTACCTAAAGAGATAAAAAATGTATACAAACTTTCCTACTTCAAATGTATATATTATTAGTAATAAATCAAAGATGAGATCATCATCATATAATGTGTTCTTTTTATCATAGTATCATATTGAAGAGTGTCCTCTTTATACAAAATGTGTCAATACCGGACATTTTGACAAAACATGTTTAGCAGATTTTTTTTTCAATGCATACGCATCAAACGTTATCGATAAATATATTAGTTATCCAAGAGTTAAATCTTAATTTTTAAATAAGACGTAATATTTCGTGAATACGATCTGTGAAATTTATTATAAAAATTCTTTCTTGAGAAAAGAATTTGGATCAATACGGACATATAGTTTTGTGTTTTAAAATATTGGTATTAGTAAAAATACTGTCCTAATCCGTAACTTCCTGTTTAGCAACTCTGAAAGCTCTCCTAAAGTAAACGGTAGCTACATGTAGGTGTGAGTCTAAAACGACAGCTTGACTTTACGTGACTCAGCTAAAATGCACTTGGAGGAAGAGGTCACAAGTTGTAGGCTACAGATTTCTACAGAAATAAACGGCATTTCGCTGAATGTCCATTTTACGAGAATAAAACTGTCGTTTATCAAACAAACGTTACAGTAAAACAGTTTCTGGTTTTAGGATGGTATAGGCCAATAGATATATATCACAAGAAGAAGCGGTCCATGGCACGTGGAATTTGGAGTCAGGAAAGCAATTTGCCTTATCAATAAAGAGCATCTGATGACAATTTAGACTAGCCGCCGTTGCAACGTGAGTTTGATAAACGATCTTTCATTCTACTTAATGCTCTCATTCATTGTGAAAATTTCCCAAGTTCTGTGGAAATGTAACCTACATTTTGAGTCCTTCACTGTTTGCCTTTGGCTAAAATCGTTTTTAGAACATGCTAGTTCCTTTATCTATGTGTTGAGCTATAAGCTTGCACTTTATTCACGCAGTTAGAACGAAGAATCATCGTCGTCATTGTCGTCGTCATAAAAACACACAACTCCAAAATGGACTCTGCAAGAAATAAGAGCTGACAAAGAGAATAGAAGAGAAGAGAGAATGAATAAAAGAACAAAAACCGCAGTTCAAAGTCTGCTTTATATAAATCGTTGGTTTTTTTGTTTGTTTGTTTTGTTTTGTTGGTCAAAGTCAGTCATTATTATCCCTCCCGATGGAACGATGCTAACCTTACAGTAGTGATAACCTCTACCAATATTGTAAGGTTAACATCGTTACAATAGTGATAACCTCTACCAATCCCCCGTGGGGGTGCGGGGGTTTCAGTATTAATAGTATCCCCACTTTCTGGAATTTTAGTGCTTTAATTTCCCACTGTCGCTGTCTTTCTCCTTTTTTCTGTCTCATTCCTACTCTGGGGCTTCCTATGATGTTATTATTTGGCAATGTAGGCATTTTATATGTATGTGTTTTGTTGATATTTCATAATGATGTTTGTATTCTATTTTGTTTTTGTAAACGTGGGTTCGATAAATTAGAGTATAGCCTCAGCGTCCCCTGCGTGGGATGTCTTTATTGTAAAGTGGTCGGCTTGCGGAGTGCCTTCAGTGTTGCCACTAGGGTTGTTTCGGCAGATCTTTTATGCGGATCAGGGGTGAGTCCTCTTTCAGCGAAGTCTGGTCCTGATTTGGCTTGGAAGATTCCGCTGGACCTAAAGCAATAATCATGTAATGTAACGTAACCTCTACCAAGTCCGAAACTATGGCATTTGTATAGATTATATTAGTCTTTCTTTAGCAGTAGTTTAGAACCACAGAATGCAGTATGCCACAGCTGATTCAGTACACAACAGACTCCTATATCTTATATCTTATAGTCTCATAACTTCCATGTTGATGCCTTCGAATGCTAGGCAGAAGAAAACATGTGTTCATGCATTGGTCTCCTGTGAGCCGATATTGTAAATAGTGCCATTCATAACAGCATATTCACAGACGTTCTCGCAATCTCCAACTGCATCAGTCTGAAACCAGGATACTTAATCTTGTAAAACACGCAAACAAGGGAAAACATGGTTAAGATAACCTTTTGCGATAATTAAACCAGATAGGCTTTAGAGAAGCAAAAGTATTTTCTCTCAGAACTCGCTTTATGAAGTCGGTGTTAGTTTTGCTCTCAGTCTCAGTCGTTTCTGTTGCTTCCTTGGTTCTAAATGGAGACAGTATTCATACACCTTGATGGTCTTTGGTGATTGTTGTACGAATTTGAATTAATACACTTGTCTATAATCATACTATTTAGTGTTAACGTTTCTTTGTTTTGTTTGTTTGTTTGTGTTTTTTGGGGGGTGAAGTGGGGAGGGGGGTGGAAACAACAACAACAATCTCAGTCTCATTTGAAACGAAAGTTCTGGTTTGTGTACTGCGTTAACTGGTCTGGTTGTTGTTTAGCTGTATAATGATGATGGGATTCAAAATAGGTTCACAGTAGACCCGAGGCCATTGTACTCCTTTTTTAATGCTTCCCATTGCTTGAGTGGCACCGAGCTTTGGCCCAGCATGGAGTTCGGCGCTTTACAAATCATCATCATCATCATCATCATCATCATCATCATCATCATCATCATCATCATCATCATCATCATCATCATCATCATCATCAACAACAAGTAGGATGTAGGCTATTTTGCAAAATTCCAAAGCAAAAACCCAAACAAAAATAATTGCCTTCTACCAAACACAGCACAAAAGCCATATGATGCATTTGCATATTTGTGCTTCCTTCTGTGACGACTGAATGGTGACGTAACCTTGTTTTATGACTTCACGGCTACGACTATGTGGCTTAGGAGATTATATTTCCCGTGTGGTATGTCATAGACCTATACTGCTTTATTTCAGGGACGTGGCAACCACGCCGGTCTGCCATGTCCTGTTTCCACCCAACCACTACTTTGATGTTAATTTCTATTAATACGTTGTCTATGTATCTTCTTATCTTTATCCATAGTATACATTTATTTTATTGTATTGTATTAGTAGTTTTCGTTGGTCAGTTTTCATCAACTTCGTTCTTTATCTTTGCAATTAAATGATGTATTGCACTGAAATATTATTCTCTTCACAAAATCTTAGTTAACTGGATTGTGCGAGTTGTAAGTCGCACAATAGCCTACAACGCAATACAATGCAATGCATTACAATACAATACAATGCAATACAATACAATACAATACAATACAATACAATACAATACAATACAATACAATACAATATATTTTTAAAACCAAGAATTCCAAACTTGAAAACCTTGAATCCCAGTTTTTTGCACTTTGCCTCTTCAAGACCACGTATACTCCTTGTGGCTTTTCAGCTTAACTTTTAATTCACTAAACTTTGTTTAACGAGCAGAACGTGACATTACACAAAACGTAAAATAAACAAGGAGCATTACAACACACACACACACTCGCGCACACACACACACACACGCACACACACCCACACACACACACACACACACACACACACACACTGGGAAATACGATATAGGCTACATCCACATCTGTAGCTTGTTTCTTTTCCTGCTTTTCCTTCGTCCGCATTCACATCTCCGTCCTCCTTCGTCTTATTTTTCTACAGCTGTGCTTCTGTTACACACGCTCTCCACATTCATCATCATAATCATCATCATCATAATCATTATCATAATCATCATACTTTATTTTTAATTACTTCCATCCATCAGCGCTTATTTAAAATACAGAATAGCAGTGAAAAAGTATTAATATTAAGAAATAAAAGTTGTCCTATACTATCCTATCCCGTAATTCGAAAGTCGTTGGGGCACCATTAATGATCGTTTAACCTGCGTACGCCATCTTTCTCTGTCCTCAGCAACTTTCATGGCTTCGCTCAGTGTTATGCCAGTCCATTCTCGAATGTTGTCCTCCCATCTCTTTTTCTGTTTCGCTCTACTTCTGCCTCCTTACACCGTGCCTTGCAGGAAGGTCTTTGCAAGGCCTGAGGCTCCGGTGACGTGGCTATACCATCGGAGTTTCCGTTTCTTCACCACTGTGAGCATGTCATCGTAGTGTCCAATGGCTTGCGTGATGGTCAGTCGGACTTCGTCGTTGGTGATGTGCTGGCTGTAGGGATTGCCCAGAAGGGAGGTACTGTGGTCTAATGGTAGTGCTTCGGCTTGCGGATCGGAAGGTCCCGGGTTCGAGCCCTGGCCGGGCCATTGTGTTGTGTCCCTGGGAAAGACACTTTACTCCTGTTTTCCTACTCCTTCGGATGAGAATATAAACCGAGGTCTAGTCTGTGTAGCATACATTCCATCATAACGGATCTTTAAAGATCCTGACGCTCATGTCCTAGACGGGTGAGTGCCGGTGACAAGAAAACACCCAGCATGCACCTAGGTCCTTCTCCCCCATCAATGGGTGCCCAGGATTGTGCTCAGTTGTCCGGGCGTCAGACCATGCGCCCAAAGGCTGCGGGTGGGCGTCTCGGGCGGCTTGAGTTAGATCCTGTATCGGCCAGCGCCTTGAGCAGCTCTTGAGCTGGAAAAGCGCTATTTAAGAACGAGTAAATAAATAAGTCTTCTGTAGCACATCATCTGCATGCTTTGTATTCTTCGTTGTAGGTCTGATGTGAGAATCCATGTTTCGCAAGCGTATATAAAGATGGAGATGACAGTCTTATGTAAGGCACGTGTCAGACATGCTTTTGATCGTGCTGACCTTAGTCTGTTTAAAACTAGTCAGCCGCTTCATAGTCTGGTAGGACTTCTTGCTGTTGTTCTTGTTCAGAATTTGTGGCATTGATCTTCTATCCAGTTCTTCCGGCCTTTTCTGTGCGCATGCTTTTATGGATGTCACTGTTGATTTTTTTTGGTAGGCATCACCTCCCTGTAGGGTGTTCTTTTTCCTTTCCATCTCTCTTCGTTTGTCACACAGGTCCAAAAATTCAGGCGTAATCCACGGTTTCTTCTTTGGGGTGTGCTTGCCAAGGATCTCAGTGGCGGCATCTGTCACTTCTGAGTTGAAGGTGGTGGTCATGGTGTTGACATCTACTTCACCAACTCCTAAAATGAACAGTAGGTTCAAATTTTCCTCCAGTTGTGGCTTAGAGTATTTCTGCCACCTCCGGGTCTTGCGATTTGTCCAGGTCGAACTTCAGTCTGGTGCGCTTTGTTTTGTTCACTCTCTTCAAATGGAGCCGGAAAGACATTATCACGAGATCGTGGTCACTTCCGATGTCTGCTCCTGGAAACGTGCGTGTCCTGCCAAAGTTGATGCTTGATCTGAAACGTTTCCTGACGCTTGATGTAGGCAATCTGATTGTGATGCTCCTTGCTGGGACTGTGCCGGTCCATCGTCTGGATTTTTTTTGTGGGGACCAAGCGTGTTTGCCAGTATCAGATTGTTGTAGCTAGCAAACTCCAAGAGTCTCAGACCTCTGTCATTTGTCGCGTTGCTACAGTGGGGTTTACATGTGTCTCCCAATTTGTGGTACTCATATTGGCGATCCTTGGCATTCCAACCGCTCTGCACTGTGACTATGTACTTCCTTGGCAAATGGTCGAGGATAGCCTGCAGATGTTCATAGAAATAATCGACTTCACTGAGGTCATACTCTGATGTTGGGGCATATGCCTGAATGATGGTGACGTTGAGAGGGGTTGAGCGGCAACCAATGACAGTAGCTAGAATATCTTTGTGGACGAAGAATCCAACGCCGTGTTCATCTCTCCAGTTGAAATAAAGCGTGTGGCCTTTGTCGGTCGTTAATTCACCTAGGTCTTTTCAGCGCATTTTGCTGATACCTAAAATGCTCCATCGATAGAGGTCCAGCTCGTGTGCCAGTTCTTCTAATTTTCCATCCGCAGTTAGGGTCCTGTCAATCCAGGATCGTATGCCAATGTTGTCTTTCGTGCGGACCTTGCTAAGTTATTCATCAGTAACAAACCTTTCACTTCCATCCTGGTGGTCAACGGAAGGCGCGGTCCTTGGTGACTCGGGCGACGATCGATCCGGTATGAAGTGAGCGGTTATTTTCATCATATGGTGTGTTTTGGGCAAGATAGACACGGCGGGGCCCAGTCCCCTCTAGGCTGTTGGTCACAGCCAAAATCCACGAGTACAGTGTGGTTCGCCTTGGCCCCGAGCACGTGGTCGATGAACCTATAGCAACGTGAGGTTCTTCCACCCTGGCCGGTGACTTCTCTATAGAAGACTTTCGCCCAGTAATGCCGTGCTGACATAAACCCTGTTAGTTGCCTCTTATGACACGGGGTGAAACGATGGGCCTAATCTATTCAGTGCCAGAATCATGGGATTATAAAACCAGTGGCAGGTTTTACAATTACAAAAACGTTTATGATTGTTGGAAAACAAAACTTTAAAATGTGAAGTTATATTAGCTGCTTGTTTTCGTGATATTTGTATTTTTTTATCTTTAACCTTAACTAAACAGCGTGGCTACTGCTACTATTACCCTTGCAGATATTACTGTTGGTAAGAATCCCTGTAGGGGTGCCGGGGGTTTCAGAATAAATAGTATCCCCACTTTCTGGAAATTTAGTGCTTTAAATTCCCACTGTCGCTGTCTTTCTCCTTTGTTCTTTCTCATTCCTACTCTGTTCTATCAATCTGCTATACTATCTTCTTCTTCGCCAGACCAGTCATCTACCTTTTTCTTGAAAACTCTTTGGGAACAAAACTCCTCATTTGTGTGTGGGGTCTGTTGAATCAGCTTGGGAATATTGGACGCTTTCTGCCAGGTGGGTCACTGGGGCTTCCTATGATGTTTTTATTTGGCAATGTAGGCACTTTCTATGTATGTGTTTTGTTGATATTTTATAATGATGTTTGTATTGTATTTTGTTTTTTGTAAACGGGGGTTCGATAAATTAGAGTATAGTCTCAGTGTCCCCTGCGTGGGATGTTTTTATTGTAAAGTGACCGGCTGTTGGAGTGCCTTCAGTGTTACCACTAGGGTTTTTTCAGCAGATCTTTTATGCGGATCAGGGGTGAGTCCTGTTTCAGCGAAGTTGTGGGCTTGATTTTTTGGTTCTGATTTGGCTCGGAAGAGTCCGCTGGACCTAAAGCAATAACCATGTAATTTAATGTAATGTAATGTAACGATCATAATAGTGGCAACGCTTGTCCTGTAACTGTTACTACTTCCTGAAGACCTTAATAATAATATTCGTATAGACTTTATTATGTATCTCACCCACGTCATAGAGGTATATTCTATGAAAAGTCTTTCACGTACGCCCACGTCACGTACAATATTATATGTTCCTTTTCCAATGTGCTTATACCGTCGCCCTAATTCTGACCGGCACAGCTGTCAGAGACAGACATTTAGCGGACAGGCAGCTGCTGACCGTTGGTCAAAGAATAAAGCCGTCTAGACGTGATGGTCATGTCAAGTTAGCCATAAATACAGTGGCCAGTTCCCTGTGGATCATTGTTGCCCTTGTTTTCTTGTATGTGGGTTGTCCCACTTCTCACAAACTTTCAGACCCGGTATTATTTAATGCATACATAGTATTACGTTGAAACTCCGGTTTCATACAGATAATGATAGTATTGATTGAGGTATTGGTAAACTTTCCGTCCAGCAAATAACCCTCATACAATAGCAGTTCTTAAATGTGTGTGTGTGTGTGTGTGTGTGTGTGTGTGCGTTCAGAACCATATAATCAGGTTTATGCGCTTAATACACCGACGGGCGAGTGGGTTTAAAAAAAAAGTGGGTTTAAAAATTTGGAACCCATTTATTTTAAACCGGATTCTTAACAGCAGTTACAAAAATCGTGTAAATACCGGTTCTCGACCTCCAACCTTACTTGTGTGTTTGAGTCAAGTACGTGTGTTTCCATTTTAACACACCGCGGTGTGTGAGTCCATGGGTCAACCAGTCAAATACACAGATTGGAGAGAGAGGGAGTTTTAATTAATATGGGGCAAAGAAGGAAATGTTTTGCTTTGTATGACCTTCCGCGCAAAGATGAAGTCCCTAGACAATTCTACCCAAGGAAGATTTTTTTGTAAGCTCAGGGTTGAATATTGTTTAACATTAACATTATTTCTGCCTATTAATGTAATACTAATTGTAATTCATACCTCTAATTCACAAATATTGATGCATAATTCGCGGAGTAAAACCAAAGAGTTTATTACGACTTCCGCCCTGAGGAAGATTATTGCCGCCATGCAGTCATCGAATATGCCTGTAAGTAGCCTGCATTATTATAAATTTGTTGAAGATTTTGAAATGTTTTTATTTATCGACAGAATTGTTCAAATTATGATTGGTTTTGCTGTTTATGTACACCTACACGGCTACAGTACTGTCCTACAAGTACTAGTCTTCAAGTTAGATCGGTGTGACTACTTGATGAGTTCGAAGAATGTAGAAATTAAGCGCAGCAGACGATACTCGATAGTCGAAAGTTTTTAGTGTAGACAATACGAAAAGGGCGAAAAATTGAACGAAAAGAGCAAAATTAAGTGAAACGGATCCCAGTTAAGCTCGATATCCATGTTAAAAGGAACAGAATTGTAGTCTATTAACTATCAATGTAATTATGCAAAATGTACTCCACCGTCCGGCACCGATTCGGGTCGTACTCTTGGGCAGCAAAGTAGTAGTAGGCCTACTAGTCTAGTATTGTGCGGGCAACGGCGGGAAGCCATCTTGAACTTTGGTAACAACTCGGTGGGTCTGCTTAGCATGTAATTTTTCCATGGATGCCATTTATTATACTTCATGGAAATAAAACACCTGTTTAAAGTTTGGAATCATGACGTCTAACTGATTTTAAAAAGTAGGGCCTATAAATTTATGCTTGGTGTGTTCTTCATTGACATTGTTTCCAATTAGTGGCATCACTGTGTATGAAAACTCCCTTGGGTTAGTACTGGAATGGTGACAAACTTTCTATCAGACATACGTGTGGTAATGCACCTATCCTATCCCGTAACTTGAAAGTCTTTGGGGCACCACAGATGATTGTTTAAAAATGTACTCCATCTTTCTCTGTTCTCAGCAGCTCTCATGGCTTCACTCAGTGTTCAACAAGTCCATACTCAGAGGTTGTCTTCCCACCTATTTTTCTGTCTTCCTCTTCTACCTCTTTCTACCGTGCCTTGAATGGTTATGATTCGGCTCTTAGCAGTCCGCTGGACCTTATAAACACTGATCAAACCATGCCTTCCAGGATGGTCTTTGCAAGACCTGATGCTCAGGTGACATGGCCATTACTATTGGAGTTTCTGTTTCTTCACCACCGTGAGCATGTCATTGTGTTGTCCACTAGCTTATGTGATGGTCTGTCGGACTTTGTCGTTGCTGTTGGTGATAGGAAATGCCCAGAAGTCTTCTGTAGCACCTCATCTCCATGCTTTGTATTATTCGTTGCAAGTCTGCTGTGAGAGTCCATGTTTCGCAAGAGAATAGGAAGATAGAAATGACTAAGGAGTGCAGCAACCTAACCTTGGAATGTAGACTGATGGTCTTTTCATTCTAAACAGGCTTTAACCTTGTCAAGGGAGCAGTTGTTTGTGCTATCCTGGAGAGGACTTCCTGTATGGAACCATTGTCTGATACAGTTGACTCTAAATATTTGAAGCTGTGCACCCTGTTGAGGGACTGGCCTTGGACTTTGATGCAAATGGTGTTGTTGGTAATCATTGTGGTCTTTGCACTTTCCATCCAAAAGGCTCTGGAGGTGGTGTCAAGCCTATGTACCAGCTGTTCAGGTTCTTGTTCCTCTCCAGCCAATCCATCAATGTGATCTGCAAAACGGAGGTTGCTGTACCACCTATGCTGACTGAGCCTTCACGATCTGCAAAGATGTTGAAGAGTGTTGGAGAGAGTAGGCATCCTTGAGGCACGCCAATTGTTGTTCTGAACCAGTTCCCAATAGCTCTGTTGTGGAGGACTGCAATCAGTAGCCTTGTCATGCAGGCTTTTGATGACTTTGATAATGTTGGGGCTGATGTTGTACACTCTAATTGTTGCCCACAGAGATGCATGCCAGACTCTGCGAAACACTTTCTTGAAGTCTACAAACACATTTTATTGATGTTGTTGGTGTTGTAGTATTGCAAATTATTATGAGATTAAAAATCTGCTCTGGGGTACTTCACCCTACCCTGAATCCTGCTAGTACTTCAGCTATGATTTGTAATGCACTTAGGCGATGCAAAAAACTCCGAAAAAATTTAGATGCACCCACTCTATAGTACATTGTATATGTTTGAATCAAGACCCCTCTGAGTCATGGACCACACAATAAATGTAGACCAAGGTACTTTAGTCGTTTATTATACGATATATCCCTCTGTCATAACAATGCCTTTTTAGTACAAACTGGATGATTAGATAAGAATGATCAAATAATTCGTGGGTCCGGATGATTTCAGATAAGAAAAATATAAGATAACCATTAAAATATAAGATAACCATTAAAAAAAAGTCAAAGATTCAAACAAGAAGTTTGTTTTAAAGTCAGTATTTTGGTATTAAAACATTCATCAAGAAAAATACAATAATCAGATTATTCTTTGGTCACAAACTTTTGGCTAGGAAAAATAAAGTGTGCTGAAATAGCAAAGCCAAAATACTTCAAAAAGCGAAATGGAAAATGTTGGTCGAATGCATGATTAAAAAGAAGAGTAGTTATTTCTACATTTACCAAACAATTACGCACAAATGGCACTTAATATTGTTTATTTTTGTCCAAACTGCTCTATATAAGACATTTAATAGTTTGTATCAAATATTCTTTTGCAGACATTCACCACTGCGTCCAGCATATTTACATTTCTAAAAAAAGAAGGGATTGTGAAAGATCAAAGGTGAGCATTATTATAGTTATTGAGCATCGTTTGAATAAATGTTTTCATTTATTGCAGACCAGAGTATTCCTTTGTTACAAATATCAAGTTTTTATATTATTCATATTATCGTATTTGTAAATTATAAATATGAGCTCAATATGCTCTTTATAAAAATTAGCTCAATATGCATTGTCAAGTTGGCTTTAAAGAATAGTAGAACATGCTTATAGGCACGCAGTTGAATTGATGAATTTTAATTATATTTTTTTATTATTGTTTTTATAAAGCGCACTCCCAAAAAAGGTCTTGATTCTGTTCATTGTTAACACACCACACCAGGCAGGCAGTAAATCAGCAAAGTATAGTATAGTATAATAGTTTGGGCATCGTAGTTGTTGGTCTTTTGCCCTTTAGTTAGATGTGCATTTGAGAACACATACATAGTTGACTCTTATGTACAATTTCAAGTTTGCCTTGCTCTATATTGTGTAGAACCATTCATTCTGACTATAATGACAACCTAACTGCACACTTGTGTCTTGACGTAAACCTGTTTCTGTTGAAAGACTGTAAACCCACATGGTATGGTGTGTTTACAGTTTGTAAACCCACATGGTATGGTGTGTACAAACTGTAAACCCACATGGTATGGTGTGTTTACAAACTGTATACCCCATCTGCCGAACGCCTCAACCCCAAGTCTCCCCACTTGTTGTACACCCCTTACACTGGTGACAATTGAAAATTGTATACTGATAACAACTGTTCACTGACAACAATATGATTATTTGCAGGGTGGAATCCAGACCACAACATAGCAGTTTGGATAGTCAAACGTCAAAAACACTAGACATTGGGAGACAGAGACAGGGGGATGTTGGGAGTTACATGTCCAGCAGTGATGGTGATACTTCACCAGCACCAGCAACTAGGGAAAATGATACTTTACCAGCAACTGTTGGGTGAGATTTGCATTCGTCACATTCTTGAGTACTGTAGTTAATGCTGATGTTTGTTCAGTTTGTAATGTGTTGGTTTGAGTTGGTCTATTTTTAATGTCCAACTTCGGGTTTGTCCTCGGAGAGCCAACCTGCATGTGCTCTCAAAGCACATCTAACTAAAAAGTAAAAGTCCAACAACCTACGATGCCTAAACTATTCTACTATACTATACTATACTATTACTATACTATTCTATTATACTATACTCTACTATACTTGTAGTTTTTGTTGAATTATTGCCCGACATCTGCAGGTGTGCCTTTGAGTTTTAACATAGTTGAGTTGTTTTGCATTAATCTCTTTGATGTAGTAATATTTTTACTGGAAATAATGAGAGGCACACTGTACACTTGTGTCTCAGTGTGAGATGTAAACCCGTTTGTAATTCAATAGTGAAAGGTTGGAGCCCCACTTGGTGGGGTGTGTTAAAATCATTAATTTTCCATCTTCCTAACTCCTCAACCCATCTCCCCACTTGTTGTACATGCATATACTCCTTCCATTGATTCCAGTTCAAAACTGTATACTGATGAAACTTCTTCACTGATAGCAATATGATCATTTACAGGGTGCCACTGTGCTACCCTGACAGCGCTCCATTCAACACTGATCGTGGACGACCAAAGAAGCGAGTCAAGCGAGTGAAGTCGAGGATTCCATCAGAAAGTTCACGAAGTGTGAGGTTGGTGAAGACCTATGAACTTTTAGTGTGTTATTGTTTAAATTGGAATTACAAATTTCTTTCCCATCTTGTTCATTTTACTATTGTGGTTGTAAAGTATTTTTAGTTGACTCTTATGTACAATTTCGAGTTTGCCTTGCTCTATATTGTGTAGAAGCATTCATTCTGACTATAATGACAACCTAACTGTACACTTGTGTCTTGATGTATGTGTTGAAAGACTGTAAACCCACATGGTATGGTGTGTTTACAGTTTGTAAACCCACATGGTATGGTGTGTTTACAAACTGTAAACCCACATACCCCATCCAATGATACCTGTTCACTGACAGCAATATCATAATTTACAGTGTGTAGTTGCCACAAAATCGAATAACAATCATAAAATATTAACCAAACACTATACATATAAAATGCCTAAATACAAGCTATAAAAACTAAACATGTATACTACAACATAAGGAAATGTATATGGAATCCAGTGTACTGAACTGTGGTGTATGATGGCAGCAGGGCCACTAGATACACAGTGATTGTAGTCTTTTCTGTTTTAAAAACATCAATTTCCATGGCGACTTGATCTTTATTATTCAAACATTAACTTCACAGCATGGCCTTATTTGTGTCCATTACAAACTGTATACCCCATCTGCCGAACGCCTCAACCCCAAGTCTTCCCACTTCTTGTACACCCCTTACACTGGTGATAATTGAAAATTGTATACTGATAACAACTGTTCACTGACAACAATATGATTATTTGCAGGGTGGAATCCAGACCACAACATAGCAGTTTGGATAGTCAAACGTCAAAAACACTAGACATTGGGAGACAGAGACAGGGGGATGATTGGAGTTACATGTCCAGCAGTGATGGTGATACTTCACCAGCACCAGCAACGAGGGAAAATGATACTTTACCAGCAACTGTTGGGTGAGATTTGCATTCGTCACATTCTTGAGTACTGTAGTTAATGCTGATGTTTGTTCAGTTTGTAATGTGTTGGTTTGAGTGGGTCTATTTTTAATGTCCAACTTCGGGTTTGTCCTCTGAGAGCCAACCTGCATGTGCTCTCAAAGCACATCTAACTAAAAAGTAAAAGTCCAACAACCTACGATGCCTAGACTATTCTACTATACTATACTATTACTATACTATTCTATTATACTATACTCTACCATACTTGTAGTTTTTGTTGAATTATTGCCTGACATCTGCCGGTGTGCCTTTGAGTTTTAACATAGTTGAGCTGTTTTGCATTAATCTCTTTGATGTAGTAATGTTTTTACTGGAAATAATGAGAGGCACACTGTACACTTGTGTCTCAGTGTGAGATGTAAACCCGTTTGTAATTCAATAGTGAAAGGTTGGAGCTCCACTTGGTAGGGTGTGTTAAAATCATTAATTTTCCATCTTCCTAACTCCTCAACCCATCTCCCCACTTGTTGTACATGCATATATATACTCCTTCCATTGATTCCAGTTCAAAACTGTATACTGATGAAACTTCTTCACTGATAGCAATATGATCATTTACAGGGTGCCACTGTGCTACCCTGACAGCGCTCCATTCAACACTGATCGTGGACGACCAAAGAAGCGAGTGAAGTCGAGGATTCCATCAGAAAGTTCACGAAGTGTGAGGTTGGTGAAGACCTTTGAACTTTTAGTGTGTTATTGTTTAAATTGGAATGACAAATTTCTTTCCCATCTTGTTCATTTTACTATTGTGGTTAAAGTATTTTTAGTTGACTCTTATTTACAATTTCGAGTTTGCCTTGCTCTATATTGTGTAGAAGCATTCATTCTGACTATAATGACAACCTAACTGTACACTTGTGTCTTGATGTATGTATGTGTTGAAAGACTGTAAACCCACATGGTATGGTGTGTTTACAGTTTGTAAACCCACATGGTATGGTGTGTTTACAAACTGTAAACCCACATGGTATGGTGTGTTTACAAACTGTATACCCCATCCAATGATGATACCTGTTCACTGACAGCAATATCATAATTTACAGTGTGCAGTTGCCACAAAATCGAAAAGCAATCATAAAATATTAACCAAACACAATACATATAAAATGCCTAAATACAAACTATAAAAACTAAACATGTATACTACAACATAAGGAAATGTATATGGAATCCAATGTATTGAACTGTCGTGTATGATGGCAGCAGGGCCACTAGATACAGCAATGCACAGTGATTGTAGCCTTTTCTGTTTTAAAAACATCAATTTCCATGGCGACTCGATGTTTATTATTCAAACATTAACTTCACAGCATGGCCTTACTTGTGCCCATTACAAACTGTATACCCCATCTGCCGAACGCCTCACCCCCAAGTCTCCCCACTTATTGTACACCCCTTACACTGGTGACAATTGAAAATTGTATACTGATAACAACTGTTCACTGACAACTATATGATTATTTGCAGGGTGTAAAGTATTTTTAGTTGACTCTTATGTACAATTTCGAGTTTGCCTTGCTCTATATTGTGTAGAACCATTCATTCTGACTATAATGACAACCTAACTGCACACTTGTGTCTTGATGTAAACCTGTTTGTGTTGAAAGACTGTAAACCCACATGGTATGGTGTGTTTACAGTTTGTAAACCCACATGGTATGGTGTGTTTACCAACTGTAAACCCACATGGTATGGTGTGTTTACAAACTGTATACTCCATCTGCCGAACGCCTCAACCCCAAGTCTCCCCACTTCTTGTACACCCCTTACACTGGTGACAATTGAAAATTGTATACTGATAACAACTGTTCACTGACAACAATATGATTATTTGCAGGGTGGAATCCAGACCACAACATAGCAGTTTGGATAGTCAAACGTCAAAAACACTAGACATTGGGAGACAGAGACAGGGGGATGATTGGAGTTACATGTCCAGCAGTGATGGTGATACTTCACCAGCACCAGCAACGAGGGAAAATGATACTTTACCAGCAACTGTTGGGTGAGATTTGCATTCGTCACATTCTTTAGTAATGTAGTTAATGCTGATGTTTGTTCAGTTTGTAATGTGTTGGTGTGAGTTGGTCTATTTTTAATGTCCACATTATTCTAAGAATATCCACAAGCAAATGTACCATTATTTGATCCTGGACATGTGAAGTGTATTTTATTTCACTGTAATGCGAAAGATACCTACTGTATTGTTTTGAATTCTTCATTCTCTCTGCACACTTACACTCCTATCCCTAAAATTAATAGAAAGTGTTTTTGCACTTAATTGTTTAACTCAATTTACATTTTGATCAACAGATTGCAGAAATCACAGATCTGCAACTCCAGAACTCTTCCTCAAACATGGGCTGACCATGCAAGACCAAAGAGTCGACGAAGCTGACAAATAATATACAGCTCTTCATCAGAGTCGGAGAGTTTGCAGCCAACTATCGGGTCAGAATTATGCTCTTGTTCAAATATGTAGTTATTAGGGATTAAAACATTTGACTGTATAATCTGCTTAACATTTGTATAAAGGTAAAGGTTTGCGTCCAAGCAAGGTCCTCCTGAAATTAATACTCAACAGGTTGAAACTCCAAGCTGAACAAATCATAGCTAAAGAGCAAGCATGATTCAGGGCAGGGCGAAGTACCACTGAACAGATTTTCAACCTCAGAATAATCTGCTAGAAATACCTACAGCACCAGCAACATCTATATCATGTGTTTGTAGACTTAAAGAAAGCTTTTGACTGAGTCTGGCATCCAGCTCAGTGGGCAACCATGAGAGTGTACAACATCAGTTATAAAATTATTGAAGTCATCAAAAGCCTGTATGACAAGGCTACCAGTGCAGTCCTCCACAACAGCGCCATCCAAAACTGGTTCAGAACAACAATTTGTGTGTCATGGATGCCTACTCTTTCTCCAACACTTTTCAACATCTTCCTAGAGCGCATCATGTCAGATGCCCTTGCAGATCACGAAGGCACAGTCAGCATAGTGAGAAGAGCAATCTCCAACCTTTGTTTTGCGGATGACATTGATGGATTGGCTGGAGAGGAACACGAATTTGAACAGCTGGTACAGAGGCTTGACACCATCTCCAGAGCCTATGGAATGGAAATAAGTGCAGAGAAGGAAAAAATGATGTCCAACCACACCAATGGCATCAACACGGACATCAAAGTCCAATGCCAATCCCTCAACACAGTGCATAGCTTTAAATATTTAGGAGCCATTGTATCAGACAATGGGTACTGAGGGGAAGTCCTCTCCAGGATCGCACAAACAACTGCTGCCCTGGCGAGGTTGAAGCCAATTTAGAAAGACCGGACCATCAGTCAAGGAAAGGAAAGGTAGTATCGGCGAAGCTATTTATAGCTAGCCTGGCTGACCGTACTTCAAAACTAAAAAGCTTTGGTTGAGTCGGTGTGTGCTGTGCTCCCTTGTCATTTCCATCGTCCTATATGCTTGCGAAACAGGACCCTCACAGCAGATCTCCAACGAAGAATACAAAGCATGGAGATGAGGTGCTACAGAAGACGTTCGGCATTTCCTATACCCAGCACATCAACGATGAAGTCCGACAGACCATCACACAAGCCATTGGACAACACGATGACCTGCTCACATTGGTGAAAAAAAGGAAACTCCGATGGTATGGCCACGTCACCAGATCATTTGGTCTTGCAAAGACCATCCTGCAAGGCACAGTGCAAGGAGGTAGAAGCAGAGGGAGACCGAAAAAGAGGTGGGAGGACAACATTCGAGAATGGACTGGTTTGACACTGAGCGAAACAATCAGTGTTGCTGAGGACAGGGAAAGATGGAGTACACTGGTTAAACGATCATCTGTGGTGCCCCTACGACCTCCGAGTTGCGGGATAGGATAGGATATGTTTGCGTGAAAATATCCCCTTTCCTCCCCTCACAATTTGTACCTGTCAATATAATTATGAGACCTGCTTACCAAGTTAAAGCTCAACTGGACTGTTAAGACCGGAGATAATGCTGTGAAATACATATAGACCAAATCAAATACAGCCATTGAAGCTGATATCTAATGTCATGGTACTTAAAAACTAAGGAAAATTTATTGGCTTACTGCCAATATCAAGTGCATTATTGCTATTTGTTCAATCTATCTAATATTAATGTATTTATGCTTTTGACTCTCATTTACATGCATGAATTGAAAGTCTTTTTAACCTATCAAGAAACTTTGCTGCAAATATGCGCAAGATGTTAACTACTTAGTGTGAAAATGATACTGAAATTGTCTGGTTTTGCATGTATGCTAACCAAATTTGCTTAGACCTTGAAAGGTAACAAGAGGTAAATGATCTAGCTTCAAAGTCAAGATCACAGTAAAATACATTTAGTTAGAAAATACATTTTCTTGTATATATTTTCATTCATGTACTTAATTAAAATTAATCATTTTAAACACCATATTTTAAAGTCACATCTGAATAACGTTTAAATCCCAACTTGTAGCTACAAATAGTGACAATCAGGTGTTTTGGAAAATAACAGCAAAGGTAGGCTAAACCAGGAAATACCTGATGCCAAAACACACACTGTTGCGGCATTCTGAAATTTATCTATGCGTTTTACTGGTATAATACTTAATAGCAACGTATGTATCTTTTGTGAAGAGGAAATAAGATAAGAGAACTAAGAGCCATACCAACTAGCTTGCAGAGCACACAATGATGTAAAACTGAAGTTGACACAGAAATGGCATCTAAACTGCTATGTTCTGGTCTGGATTCCACCCTGCAAATAATCATATTGTTGTCAGTGAACAGTTGTTATCAGTATACAATTTCAATTGTCACCAGTGAAAGGTGTGTACAAGAAGTGGGGAGACTTGGAGTTGAGGCGTTCAGCAGATGGGGTATACAGTTTGTAAACACACCATCCATGTGGGTTTACAGTTTGTAAACACACTATACCATGTGGGTTTACAGTTTGTAAACACACCATACCATGTCGGTTTACAATCTTTCAACACAAACAGGTTTACATCTGAAATCAAGACATAAGTGTACAGTTATGTTGTCATTATAGTCAAAATGAATGCTTCTACACAATATAGAGCAAGGCAAACTCGAAATTGCACATAAGAGTCACAACTAAACATACCTTACAACCACAATAGTAAAATGAACATGGCGTCTTTAATATGTGTGATGGGGGAGTTTATTGAAAAATTAAATACCCGTGCAAAAAGACAAAGAACCGAAGTGTGAGCAAACATAAAGCCCACGAGCATATTTTGTTATGAAAAGTTATGGTGAATAAAGGATGCGTAATAATAGACAACCAATCTGTGATCTCATTAATTTGCAGTCGGTGTGCAGAGAAATCCGACTTGCAGATTTCCTTGATCGAATGACTTTGGAAATTGTGTGCAGTTCTGACAATTTGCAAAGCTGCCTCCGTATAGCAAATTCATAGGAACTACTTTTCTGTTGGGTTTTGCTTGCAATTTCATTGACTGAAAATATAAATTGGTTTGCAATTTGCTTCACTATGTGTTTACAAATTTGCAGTGCAAAAGACACAAAACAAAAAGTAGTACTGTATTTATACTCTTAATCAAACTCTGTAAAACTTGACCTAGTTTGCATAACAGTTCTATTCTTCTTTGAAATGCTTATTAGGTGGTATATTGGGATATACCCAATTACTCACTTGACTTTGAGCTGTTGAACTTTTTTTTCAGGTCCACATCACAGAGGACAACTCTTGAGGTTTTGAGGAGAGTCTTTGAATCAGAAACAGACAACAACAGCGTGAACTTCCCTGCTCTTGCTAAAAACGTTACAAACTATTCCCAGTTGGAAGAGGGACAAAATGCAAAGACAGAACAAAAATCAAAAAAACATTGTTGCTTTTTTTGTAAAAAGTTCAATACAAGAATGTCCACACATCTACAGCGGGTACACAAAGATGAACCAGAAGTTGTTAAGATTCTTGCCTTGAAAAAGGGAGACCCAGTTCGCAGACAAGCATTCATAATGCTTCAGGACAAAGGGGACTTTCAGCACAATTGGGGAGTTCTTAGTGATGGGACTGGACATTTAATTGCTAAATACCAGAAAAAAGATGGCTTAACAGCAGAAACTGATTACTTACCATGCCCACACTGCAAGGGATTGTATTACAAAAAGTTCTTGTCCGAACATGAACAACGCTGCCACCAGAGAGCTGAAGGATCATCATTGAGAAAGGGTCAATGTTCCAGGATGGCTAAATTGCTTCTTCCGTTGCCCAAAGGAGTGTCTGTTAACTTCTTTAACAGTGTTATTTTAAGAATGAAAGATGATACCATTTCCAGGCGCGTAAAATCAGATTCCCTTATCTTGATGTATGGGGAAAGACTATATTGCAGGCGAGATGTTGAGGAGCATACATCTTCACAAATCAGTGGACGTCTTCGAGAACTGGGGCGATTGTGTGAACTTCTCAGGATGAAGTCAGGTTTAACCATTTCCACACTTACACAGGCTTTAGATCCAATTCATTTTGACATGCTTCTAGCTGCAGTGCGTGATCTTGGTGAATTTGATGCATCAACTAATATGTGTAAAAAGGGTTCTTTGGTGCAGAAAGTCGGTTACAGTCTGAAGAAATGCTGTCATATTCTGAAAGCTGAAGGCATAAAAAAAATGATGCAGATATAATAAACAGATGTCAAAGATTTGAATCTCTGTTGCAGGCTGATTGGTTTGACCATGTGTCTGCATGTGCATCACAGTCTGTGCAAATGGCAAAAATGAATAGGCCCAAGTTATTGCCATCTCTGCAAGATGTTGACAAAGTCAACACGCTGTTGCATAAATATCTTCAAGCTGATCAGTATTCTGTCCTGGCTAAAGCGGTTCTGGCTTCCATAACCATTTTTAATCGGAAACGCGGAGGTGAGGTGCAGAGAATGAAAGTCAACAATTATCTTCAGTGTAAAAAGACTAATAAAAGTCAGCCTGATGAAGAGATCATTCGGTCTTTAACATCAACAGAGAAGAAGTTGGTAGATGTTCTACAAAGAGTTGAAATCCGAGGAAAGTTTAACAGACCAGTACCAATTTTGCTGACACCTTCCATGACTGATGGTATTGAGAAGCTCATTGCACTGCGCAGAATATATGGCATCGATAGTCCGTACTTGTTCATCTCTCAGACTGGAGAGCGTCCATACCGAGGCTCTGCAGTCATTAAAGAATTTGCTGAAGAAGCAACAGTTTCAGACCCATCCCTTTTCACAGCAACATCACTGCGGAAGCAGTTGGCTACTCTCAGCCAGGCGTTGGAAATCTCAGAATTCGATCAAGATCACTTGGCTACATTCCTTGGGCACGACATTCGCGTGCACAGGAATATCTATTGTCAACCTTTACCAGTTGTGCAAAAGTCAAAAGTTGCAAGCATTCTGCTCAGAGTCAATGCAGGAGTTACAGCTGTTGACAATACACCAAAACCTTTAGAAGATGAAGAGATTCTCTATGACTCTGAAGACGATGGGAATTCGAGTGACGATGCTCCTGACCCTGACCTCCCAGCAGAAGCTACTGCTACAGTTAAGGTGAACAGAGATAAGGATGAAGTCGGTAAAAGACAACACGAAGAAGTGTCATCATCATGTGAGCCTAGTGCATTACCTCACATCAGTGGAAACACTCCCAAAAGACTTAAGGGCTGTAAGAGACCATGGTCTACGGAAGAAAAAGCTGCTGTACGAAAACACTTGGCTCAATGCTTTGTTCTCAATAAAGTGCCACAAAAGCATGAAGCAGAGAGAGCATTGGCATTGGAGCCAGCCCTAAGGGCAAGGCAATGGAGGGACATAAAATACTTTGTATACAATGAACTAAAAAAACAAAGATTATCAGGAAAAATTTAAACCTTCAACCAACATTTCATTTCTCCAAGAATGATTTGTTCAGTGGTTATGCTCTCGGACATATCTAAAAATTCCCCCGTTGGGATGCCGGGGGTTTCAGTATAAATAGTATCATTATCTGGACTATGTGTAGAATACAAAAGTTCTATGTTTGGCTTCGAGTCTCATTGTCATTAATCATGCTTTTCCGCTTTTGTTATGGACAGTTGTTCAGTGATTTTCTCTTGGTTATTGCTTTATACTGTTTTCTTTCAGTTATTGTGTCACCTGACATTGTTAACATTTATAGTGTTACCTGTAATAGATGAAAGCAGAATGTCCATCTAAGATCTCCCATATGGTGGTGGTTGGTACAGTTCGCTATATCAGCTACATCACACACCAGTGTTGGGTTGATAGAACATGTATGTTGTGGTGCCAAATGATGATTTGGGAGGAAAAGACGAGTGAGTAATTAGTACTAGATGACCCACATGTTGATAAAGCAAAGTATTTTTCTTAAGGTTAAAAGATGTAGTGCGTGCATCAGCGAAAGTTACATGGGTTTTGGCCTTCTAGTTTCATCGTGGTTTCCAAGTTATATCGTGCACAAAATTTGTTTTTTGATTCTTTTTAAATCTCTAACCTTCTTGTGAGAGGAAAATATAAGCTAGTGAAAATGAACTGTGGATTTTTATTGAATATGCAAATTTGCTGGATTAAAATTACAGTAGGCTGGAAAGCAGCTGATGAAACGCGTCAATACTGGGTGCTGAAGCAATATTTGTTGGATGACAACACAGAGAGCAGAGCTGTGTCATGTACACTAAAAATAATTTATACTAACAGGCATCACTTCTTGAAAGTTTAAATACAGTTTTCATATTTCATTCAATATATATGTACAATAATAAAATTAATCATTTTGTTTAATAATAGTAATAGATTATAGATTATTTGTTCAGTATTAAGTTTACATTCAGTTATCCTATTTTTTTAAATTGAATAAATTAAGCATCACACAAGGTGTTTTAACATAACCAGATTGTTAAAATGGATTTCACTACGGGGGTTTCAGTATAAATAGTATCCCCACTTTCTGGAAATGTAGTGCTTTACATTCCCACTGTCGCTGTCTTTGAGCAATCTTGCCACTGTAGATTGTTCTAACCTATAAAGGGAACAGTGAACGCCCCAGTTGAAAACCTGTCTTGCCTTTGTAGGCATGACTGATTCACTGCGGCAACAGTACCCCTCCCCCCCCCCCCCCCCTGTTGGAGTGCTGGGGGTTTCAGTATAAATAGTATCCCCACTTTCTGGAAATTTAGTGCTTTAAATTCCCACTGTCGCTGTCTTCCTCATTTGATCTTTCCCATTCCTGATCTGTCTATCACTCTGCTATACTATCTTCTTCTTCGCTAGATCAATGACCTACCTTTTTTCTTGAAAACTCTTCCTGGACAAGACTCCTTGTTTGTGTATGAGGTCTGTTGGATCAGATTGGGAGTGTTGGACGCTTTCTGCCGGGTGGTCACTAGGGCTTCCTATGATGTTATTATTTAGCACTATAGGCATTTTATATGTATGTGTTTTGTTGATGTTATATAATGATGTTTGTATTCTATTTTGTTTTTGTAACCGGGGGTTCGAGTAGTTGGGGTAAAGCCTCAGCCGTCCCCTGCGTGGGATGTCTTTATTGTAAAGTGACTGGCCGGTGGAGGGCATTCAATTTTCCCACTAGGGTTGTTTCGGCAGATCTTTTATGCGGATTGGGGGTTGTCCGGTCCTGATTTGGCTCGGAAGAGTCCGCTGGACCTAAAGCAACAATCAATCAATCAATCAAGTTCTATCAATCTGCTATACTATCGTCTTCTTTGCTATACCAGTCATCTACCTTTTTTCTTGAAAACTCTTCCGGGACAAGACTCCTTGTTCGTGTATGAGGTCTGTTGGATCAGCTTGGGAATGTTGGACGCTTTCTGCCAGGTGGTCACTAGGGCTTCCTATGATGTTATTATTTAGCAATGTATGCATTTTATTATTTATTTTGTATGTGTTTTGTTGATAATTTATAATGATGTTTGTATTCTATTTTGTTTTTGTAAACGGGGGTTCGATTAGTTGGGGTAAAGCCTCAGCCGTCCCATGCGTGGGATGTCTTTATTGTAAAGTGACTGGCTGGTGGAGGGCATTCAGTTTTCCCACTAGGGTTGTTTCAGCAGATCTTTTATGCGGATTGGGGGTTGTTCGGTCCTGATTTGGCTCGGAAGAGTCCGCTGGACCTAAAGCAACAATCAATCAATCAATCATGTTGGATCAGCTTGGGAATATTGGACGCTTTCTGCCAGGTGGTCACTAGGGCTTCCTATGATGTTATTATTTAGCAGTGTAGGCATTTTATATGTATGTGTTTTGTTGATAATTTATAATGTTTGTATTCTATTTTGTTTTTTGTAAAGGGGGGTTCGATAAGTTGGGGTGAAGCCTCAGCCGTCCCCTGCGTGGGTGGTCTTTATTGTAAATTGACTGGCTGGTGGAGGGCATTCAGTTTTCCCACTAGGGTTGTTTCAGCAGATCTTTTATGCGGATTGGGGGTTGTCCGGTCCTGATTTGGCTCGGAAGAGTCCGCTGGACCTAAAGCAACAATTATTTAATGTAATGTAATGTAATGTAATGCAAAACTTAAATGCATAACATTTTCTTGTTTCAGTACCTTGTTAGAGTAGGACATATTCGACTGTCATTTTGTATAGTAATAGATTATTTGTTTAATGTTAAGTTTAATTCAGTTGTTCCCTATTTTTATTTATTTTTTTATTTGAATAAATAATCACTCAAGGTGTTGTAACATAACAAGATTGCTAAAATGGATTTCACAAGGTGCTACTTTTTCATGTTAAGAATAAAAGTTGATGCATTAAGTTGTTTTGTTTGTTATCTTTGCCATAATTTTTTTTCACTCCTTTCTTCTGTCTTACAGAATTTCTTTTATTTTATTCTGTTGTCTTATAAACTTATTTTATTGTTGAACACTTGTCAAAGTTTGTCCAGTGAAAACCTTTGGACGAATAAAATGTCTTATGTCGACTAAGGTTTTATGTTGGATTGAAGATGGTTTTGGCTATTAGTGTTGATAAGCGCTCACTGCCCCCTTGCCTCCCCCCTCTTCCCCACCCCTCTCTTCCAGCTTTTAAATGCTGCTGTGATGTGTAATTTGTGTGTAGTGCAATCTCACCGCTATGATTTGTTAAGTTTTAGAAAAAGCTAGACAAAAAACATTAAACTTTACTCAAAAGATCAAAGTTCATATTTAGTTTGACGTTTATTTCATAGCATTGTGAAATTAACATTGACTAAAATGAGGATAATCATGTTAATTTAGGCCACACACAATCAAGTTCAAGCTACAAAATGGCTTAGCTCTAATTGGCACATAACCACACTGGTACCAATAACTCACATTTACATGGTGCAACATTAAAAAAAAAAACACTCTATTTTGGAAAATGTTTCTTTTCCTTTGTGGTTTCCTGGCCAATCCTGCAACAGATTGTGCATAACATTTTACATAAATTTACATAGCTTAATTTACATGAGCAATTGAGATAATAATGCAAGACTAAAATAAACAAGGCAACTACTAAAATAACTTCACTAAAGATGACGACGAACGTTTTGATTGCAAAAAGGAAAATCATGAATTGAGTCACTTATTTCGTGAGACTATCACCCAGTCATCTCAGTCAAACAAAACACCACTGGAGTTGACATAACTTCATAACCTAATGTGAAATGCATAATGAGTTCTAATCTGAATGGGTGTGTGCGAAGCCATGACAACGAATGAAAACAACAGGGCGGCGACTCAGAAGGGGGCGTAACCATTCGTCGTGTGGTCTTGAATTTTGTATAATTTTAAAGGTTTTACGTTCAAAAAGTTTATTTTTGTTGTTGTTGTATTATTTTAAAGACACGTCAGGTTACCTAATAAAACAAAAATTAGAGTCAAGCCAATTGAATTTATTTTTTTTATTTTTTTTTTTTTAAACGAAGTTGAAAATGCATTTTTAGAACAATGTCTCATCTTTCGTTAGTGGCCGTTTGGTTTAGAAACAACCACTGTACATAGCCGTTTGACACCGTAAACTGAAGCGGTAAAATTGGAGTCAAGGTTTCCAGGAAATCGCGATCCGCTAGGAAGAGTTACCCTCCCTTGCATCCGTAATACCTACTCTTGTGCTTTTGTTTATGCAGTGACCGTGCGCATGTTTACCAAAATCAAACGTTTAAGTGTGACTACTGACGACTCGCAGCGTCACATCATGACTCGCAAACATGTACTGTCATTATGATTGCAGTCAAAATGTTCGTCGTCGGCCCTAGGCTTAATCTAAGATATATAACTAGTACTATAGGTATAAAAGCAAGAACAACAAAACCACACAAAGTACATTTATTTATTTATTATTATTATTTTAATAATAATAATAATAATAATAATAATAATAATAATAATAATAATAATATTACGATGACTTGTAACGCGCACAAATCTCACCGCAAGGCCTCTCAAGGCGCTGGTCGATACAGGATCTAACTCGAGCCGCCCGAGGCGCCCACCTGCAACCTTTGACGACTGAGCACAATCCTAGGCGATCGGGGATGAGGGAGAAGAGAAAACTAGACACTTAGACAACCATCAGACTAATCGCAACAGTAAGATGGCCAGTGCTCAGGCAAAGTTCATGTCCGGGACACCGGGAATTGAACCTGCTACCTTTAGAATATTCCTCACAATTCAAACAATTCTCCAAGCAGTACATGGTCACTTCTCTTTCCTTTTACCTTTAATATAACTTACTGAACAGCAGGGATAGCTCAGTGGTCAGAGTGCACGACTTGTGTGAGTGCGTCTTGGGCGAAGTGGGTTCAAATCCTGATTCAACAAACTATTTTGTGATTGCTGAATATTACGGGTCAGCACCTTGAGAAGCTCTCTGAACTTGTAAGCGCACTATATAAGAGAAATATCTCTCTCTCATACCCCCCTTCTCCCTCCCTCCCCCCGCGGATCGGGGGCGAGTCTTCTTTCAACCAAGTTGTGGTCTTGATTTTGTGGTCCTGATTCGGCTCTTTGCAGTCCGCTGGACCCTATGACCAGTTATTAACTAACTAACAGCAAATATTTCGCTTTAAAAACTTAATTTTAGCAAAGCATAAAATGAGCATATAAACTGAGTTCAAAAGTAGTCCGCGAACCGTTTTGCCTGTTTGGTCATCCGCGAGTGTCAGGATAAACCCACTGGTATCAAAAAGCCCCACTTTTTCAACCTCAAATATCTCAAGCATGTTTACCAAGCTGGCCATTTCCAGTGACGGACCACTTCTTTAGATGGGCCTAAAGCTAATAAGATGATTATCTAACCTCTCTCAATTTTAGAAATGGTGGAACCCATTTGGTCGTGCGTATGGACAGAAAACGACTTACAGGGTTTTGAACGTATGTGTGTGTGTGTGTGTGTGTGTGTGTGTGTGTGTGTGTGTGTGTGTGTGTGAGTGTGGGTGAAAGCGCGCACGTGTGTGTGTATGTGTGTGTGTTTCTGTGTATGTGCTCCTGATTGTGTGTTTATGTATCTGTGTGAGTTTTACACCACAGGGCATGTTCAACCTTGCCATCACACCCAGTGGCATGATGTTTTATTGTGCTTGCTTGCCCGCTGTTTTCTCTTTTCACACTTAGAGTTTTGTGTAATTGCATGTAGGGGTGCTCATTTATGGACTGTTCCTATATAAATGTAATTCTGTTATTATATAGGTATATATATCCTGTGGAGCGAGAGTCACGTGGGCGTCTTTTGAGCGCGTTAGTGAGTGGGTGTGTGTGTGTGTGCGGGTGTGTATGTGTGTGTGTATTTGTGTGTGTGTTAGAGAGTCATTAGTTTATATATTTAAGCTTACTATTAATAGTTCATTAGTTTTCCTCGTTTTGTTTTATAGGTTAAGTTGCTCTCCAAGCACCTATAAGTCTAGATTATAAACATAAAAAAAAAAAAAAAAATAATAATAATAATAATAATAATAATAATAATAATAATATTAATAATAATAATAATAAATACTACTACTACTAATAACGAATCAAATAACAAACACTTATCACTCAAATATGTGGTGTAAAGGCAGGGAGATCAGTGTTAGAAGGCGGTAAGGAAATGAAATGTGTATTTTTCCAAATTTTAGACCGGCTGCAACCAGTAATTCCATTATTTCCACCGTTGTGGTGCCGGGTTTTTCTGTATAAGTAGTATCCCCACTTTGGTCAAATTTAGTGCTTTACATTACCACTGTTTCTGTCTTTCGTAGTTGTTCTTTCTCTTTCCTAATCTGTTTTTCAATCTACTATCTATCTTCTTCGCTAGACCAGTCATCTACCTTTTTTCTTGAAAGCTCTAGCAAAACTCCTCTTTGTGTATGAGGTCTGTTGGGTCAGTTTGGGGATATTGGACGCTTTCTGCCAAATGGTCATTAGGGCTTTCCGTGGTATTATTATTTAGCAATGTAGGCATTTTATTTGTATGCGTTTTGTTAATATTTTATAATGATGTTTATATTCTATTTTGTTTTTGTAAACGGCGGTTCGATATTTTAAAGTTCAGCCACAGCGTCCCTTGCATGGGATGTCTTTATTGCAAAGCGACCGGCTGATGGAGTGCTTTCAGTGTTACCATTACGGCTGTTTCAGCAGATCTCTTATACGGATCAGGGATGAACCCTCTTTTAACCAAATTGTGGTTATGATTCGGCTCTTTGCAGTCCGATGGATCCTATAAACAATAACTAACTAATTAATACCATGATTGAATTACATTATATAGCCTACATGATAATTCCAATCCAACAGGGCAAGTCAACAAACCCGTTAGTGAAGATTATATTAGATTCAGTAACTAACCAAAGGAAGGTATGTGTTTGTGCTTGATATCAGAAATAATAATGTCTATTCTTTAAAAAGACATAGTCCTTACTCGTTCGAGTGACCTCTAAACCTCTTTGCTACTTTCTTTTAAAATTAAAACAGGTACCAAAGGTCACACAGAAAGCATATGGGGAGAAAAATGTAGATGTGGTAACCAAATTGAAAATTTGAAGTACTAGAACTTTTCACATTTTAAAGTAATACATTTTTTTTTACGGGAAGAAACAAAAGGAGTGGTAACTAAATTGAAATGTTGAAGCATTTGCACATTTTAATTTAAAACATATACTTTACGGGGAGAAAAAAAAAAGAACTGGTAACTAAATTGAAATGTTGATGCGTTACTTTACGATTGAAAACCAAAAACCAACAACAACAACAACAAAACCTCCAACAAACACAACACAAATAATATAGCCTATTTTCCCATTCTACTGCATGCGTCATCTGGGGACTGACGTGCCGCCAAGCACGTTTTGCCTGAGACATTGATCCCAAATGCTGGTAAGTGTGATTTCATTTTCATATTAAGATTATGTGAAATCGGATTCCACCTGTTTTTTGAGTTTTGAACGTTGTTCTTAGGGTGGACCTTTGCTATATGTTATCAATGGTCGATTCAGCCCGGATGTTGGAATCTTGTTTAACTTGAATTCGTTTATCAACGCAACCCGTTCACTCAGCAACAAGGCAGGAGTTGACACCAACAACGGCATACAAGATCGCTTGCAGACGGTGCATTACTTATACAGCCTCTCAACAATGTAGAACTCGTCACCGGAACTACACGCAGTCTTATGTTATAGAACATTCCACAGTTTAGAAGATTTAACTGGCTATTACCAGATAGATCTGGAACATTCGATCGACAATAAACTAGTAAGTCCACAAAGCTCTCAACTCTGCTACGACAACATAACAACAACAACAACAACCAAACAAATAAACAAACGCATTAAGGCGTTGGAAACGGGCAAACAAGGACAATATAAGGGAGAGTGGAGAAGTATACAACATTGGATAACAGGATATGTGAGATTACACAAAACTTTGAAATTAAAACAAAAACAACGACATTATATTATAAACACCGTAATTCAAAGACAGAAAGGAGCGATCAATAATAAAACCCATTAGTGTAGATTGCATTGGCAGATTCAATAATTAATCCAATGTGTTATCTATCAACATTTTTTAGATTGCAACCGTGGCAAAGACCACATGGGAAAGAGCAAGAGTATGCTTCTGTTTTATTTCAGACAGTGCGATAGGGTCGTGCGGGATTGATTTGTTTTATGTTCATCTCTTTTACCGGTCCAAAATTCGTGCTTATTTTCATGTGCAAAATATAGTTTTAGGGCGGGATCCCCCGGAAGGGTACGGTAAATCTGGTTAGAAAGAAAGAAAGGAAAGAAAGAAGGACGTGGGCGTACGTTAAAGACTTGTCATCGAATATACCTTCATGACGTGGTTGAGAAACATAATGAAGTCAATAGGAATATTATTAAGGTCTATAGGAAGTAATTACAGTTGCGGGACAATCGTTTTCACTAAACTCATCGCTAACAATAGCAGCAGCATGGGTAGTAGTAGTAGTAGTAGTAGTAGTAGTAGTAGTAGTAGTAGTAGTAGTAGTAGTAGTAGTAACCACGCTGTTCAGTTAAGGTTAAAGATTAAAATATAAAAATCACAAAAACAAGCAGTCGATATAACTTTAAATTGTGAATTTGTGTATTCTCACCATCATAAAAGTTGTTATATTATAACTGTAAAACCGGTCACAGGTTTTGTGATCCCGCGGACAATTTCTATTCCTTTAATTAGCACTGCTTCACGGCTATTCTGTATTCTACATGTAAATCAGCGTTGCAACACAGCAGTGCAGCTGTGTTTACAATAGGGAGTTCTTCCTCAATGTTAGGTGGGGGTCCTCTGTATATCCTGTTATCAAAAACAGTGCTTTCCTTTCATCACAAAGGACAACCGGTATGCTGATGATGAAGTAGTCTTGTGTAGCGCATGTATCCACGGAAAATGTTCATGCTCATTACGCTTAAAAATGGATAAGAGAGTGGCCATCAGATGTTTTAAAAAATGTAAATGAACACTACTATATATAGGTAGGACCAGTAAGGGCAGATTAGTTTAATTTGAGGCTTTGAAGAAAATTTTCTTGAGGTAACAAATACCTGGTAACCAGGGTTTTATTGTTTGTGTTGGACATCCGAACACTTGGGAGCCTGAGGCGACACTGGGAAGCTGAGCGTAGACTGCGTTGCGGTTCATGGAGAGAAATTAGCTCTTTGAGATTTTCTGGAGCATCATCGTGCTTGCAGTTGTAAACAAGAGTAAAGACTTGTGATCAATGAGCTTTTCTACTGGAAGCCAATGAAGATCACGAAGGACAGGACTAATATGGTCGGTCTTTCATTTGCGTGCTACAATTCTGGCAGCTGTCATCTGCACACGCTGGAGTTTGGTGCCCAAGGTGCTGATCGAAAACTCGATCTACCTCAAGTCGCCTAAGGCGTCAAACTTGCTGCTTGATACACATCGACCACAGGCGCTGTAATATTAGAAATGTTCACGACAAAGATGTTGTAACTTAGTTTAGAGCTAAACAGATATTATTGAACAAAACCTGGTGTTAATTTACCAGCTCTCGAAGGGACTGTTCGCAGTTGTTAAATTAATACCCTTGAGACGTTCGCTCCCGATAGTAGCGCCTGTAGCATCGCCTAATAAAGATCTGAGTTTGTTTCTTAGTGCAGAGAGACATAGATTGAATGAGTCCGTATATATATTTAATAAGTGGACGTCTTTTATTCATAAGATACTATATAAAGGTTAGGATTTGTTCACGTATGGCCGAATCAAAATATTTGTAGCATAAAAAAGCTGAAATATGTTATTACACAAAAGCTACAATTTATTGTGGGTAAATAAGAAAAGAGACACTACCAAGCTCAAATTGTATGAAATTTTTACTAAATTATACATAATACAAAATTATCTGTTCGTAAAAAAATAATACTAAGCATAGATAGGCATTATCAAGTCTTCAGCGCATATAACTAGACATTGAAAGAGGCAGATGTAATACTGTATCCCTAGATCAACGCTTATGTAAGAAATACAACCAAATCCTATATGAAAACTGAGTAACATCACGAATGCCAGATGTATAAAGATAAAAGACGACAAATAATAAAAACGGTCAATAAATACGAAATTATAAAACCACGCAATATTTTATATAATTGTATGGGATAAAGAAGTCATTGCAAAACTGAGCAGCTTTGTTTATAATTGCTTCCAAATAAGAAAATCTCATATGTAATGCATTATTGTGTGCTAGATAGCATCCCACAAGCTACTGTGATTTTAACGTTTTATTTATCTGTAACATTGTGTCGTATAACGTACAGTTTGAAATGGCAATACATTCTCTGTTCTGTTCTGTTATGGATCTGAGTGAATGTGTTTGAGTATGCGTGTGTGGTGGTTGCAAGTTTCAGCGTGTGTTTGTTTGTGCATGTGTGTCGGTGTGTCTATCGGCGTGCTTGATTGTGGGTCTGCATTGAGCATTTGTGCGTGAATAAAATAGCGGTTGTCCATTTGTCCATGTTGCTTAGAATTTGGGAGTTGCATGCCTATGTCTCAGTGTCACAGGCAGCATGTTATATAATATTCTAATTCTGCGCCTGTGCCACTGGTGATTCTTTGGTGATAGTTTATGATAGGAGTTGATAGGGATGAAGAGGGTGGAAAAGATATCGGTTATTGCGCAGTAGTAACCGGGTAACTGTAGCTTTGTCAATAATTAGGTATACAGTCTCATGTGAGCGATAACGTATATTGCGTGGAACTGCCAATATTTATGAGACGTATATATAGACAGGTAAAGCTCAAAAACGTTACGGATTTGAATGCGAGCGAGATTGGAAGATGAATAGGCCGAAGCAGACGAATTACATTTATAAACTTTTTCCATCATTGTGATATTTCTCTAAATCGTTTTGGCTGAAGTTAGGGCACAGTGAAGTGAATATTTTGTGATAGGTGTTTCTTTCTAAATTTAATTGTATCAAAGTTCGTTTTGATAGTTATAATTATAATTGTGAATTGTAACTTTAATGCTTCAAAACGTCTGCTTCAACACGTGTGTGAGAATTTATTATTTGGATACTTTAGTTGGTGTGTAAAGGTTGGTAATGTTAATTTTGTTGGAGGTTTGGATTTTATAATTTCTTTGAAAGAATTTTGATTATTAGCAATTGATAGAACAAATATTAATTACGTAGACTTTAAATTGTGATGTAGCCTAATAACGTTTGTGCAAACTATTTTCGTTATTGTGAATGAAAGAATCCGTCATAAATTAAGTTAGAAATTCAAATCAAGTGTTGTGTGAATTAATTGTTTCATATAACTTCATTCTTCGCTGTTTCTATTGTTTGGTGTTGTCCAGTGTCTTGAGACTTAAAATTAATTCTATTCTTGATCTATTTTCCTTGTCGGTGCGCTTGGGACTGAATGCGGCTTCCGAACCTATGAGTCGGATAGCGGTGCTCGTGACCTTTCGCATTACGAAGCTGTGATAAAACCAATAAATAATAAA
>CM072512.1:36483771-36511271 GCA_036898135.1 Oncomelania hupensis
GGACCTAGTGCGTCCTGGGTGTATTTGCGTAGCCGGCACTCACCCGTCTAGAACATGAGCGTCAGGATCTTTAAAGTCCGTGCCATGGAATGTGTGCATGCACAGACTAGAACTCGGTTTATACTCTCATCCAAAAGAGTCAGAGCGCAGTGTCCTAGGGAACTTTTTCTTTTTTTTTAAATACTCCAGGGTCATTAACGGTGTTTGAACCACTGCCCGTACGCGATACGGGCAGCAATGTTATCGCCTGACATTGGAGTACACTGCGTGCACCACTGAGCCAACTGCGCTCCTGTTGTTTATTTTAAGTCTTTCGTAAAGTCCAGTGTTTCCCCCTAAACCAATAACGATTATAATCACCATGTGCACGACACAGCCAGCAACGCATTACACCGCGTACGAAGGATCACGTTATCTAACCATTCACAACGGTCCCGTTGTTGTTTTATCGGTTAGGAAAAGACACAATTGCGGTCGTTCTGTTAAGCACGCCAAATCCCGATTCCCCTTTTGCTCACGTTATTTTATATAATTATTTTTGTGTCCCTTACTGCGAAGGAACAAACAGATTTAGTATGGTTAATTGTCCTACTACACCCCTCCCATCAACTGCCAGTCGGCCCCTACCCACTGCTTCGCAAACCCCCTTTATCCGCTCCTTAAACCCACCTACCCCCCCCCCCCCCCCCCCACGTCCCCCGTACCCTTCACGAAAAATAAAGTTTTGTAATTTATCTTTGTTTTCCTCACTATTCAGTTTCTTTAGTGTAGGCCTTCCAGTCGTTATGTTCTTATGTGCTTTAGTTTTTGAATTGTCAGACATGTTTAATCTGCAAAATAATGTTTGTTATTTATTTCATTCAACGTACCCGTTTAGCACCCTGCCCTTCGTCGATGAACCCCTGTCAACAGAATGTGCACAGTCTTGTTCGGTGTAAATGTCAGTTTCAAGTTCCAATGCCATCTCTTAATTTTACCACCATCGTGAATGTGTGTGTGTGTGTGTGTGTGTGTGTGTGTGTGTGTGTGTGTGTGTGTGTGGGTGTGAACCTGTAAAGAGGACACAATGGGTTCCACAACCGTCTTTTTGAATACAAAGTGGGTTTATTTGCTGTGACCTCATTTTGTTTCATGAACCCATTTTGTTCTAAGTGCACGGGAGTGCTCTTTTAGTGCAAGGGAGTGCAGTTGTAGTGCATGAGAGTGTTTTAAGTACACAGGAGTGCTCTATCCGGGACGGAGAAAATCCAGCCAATTTTCGGAAAACTTTGAAGCAAAAATCGACCTATTTCGTCGCTCCTAGGAGACGAACTAGGTCAACTTTTTTGACGGAAAGAGCCAATTTTGACTTAGATTCTTACATTTCTAGAAGAAATTTGCGTTCTTTCCGTCAAAAAAGTGCTTTCCGACTCCTACATTCTAAAAGTACCCCATTTAGCCATGAATACAAGTATGTGTGTGTGTGTGTGTGTGTGTGTGTGTGTTCTCCTTGACATTATTTTTCCCATAGGACATCAGACTTTACGACCCCTTGCAATAATGCGATCATAGATTTACAAGTTGCATCGTAATCAAGATTCTTTACAGGATTGAGTCCAGAGATAGTGGCATTTTCGTTTTAATGTGCTTGCTCATGCGAACGTAATAGTTACTAATACATGCGTGAGATGGTTGCCTAGTAATAATACTTGGTCACTCTCAATCACAACCCCTCGCCCCCACGGCCACCCGCCGCCCTCCCTACCCTAATATAGTAGGTCTACTAATCGCGGTGTGTATTCCTTGTGAAGGGTTTTTCACCTGCCATTACAGTATTTGAACCGTGAATCTTAATCTGAATGTTGACAGCATAGTTTGTCCTTTGAGGTGCGCTCAACCCTGTTCCAGAAGTCAATCAAATTTTGTATTCATCTTACCCTGATGTTGTTGTTTGTAGATTATAGTCACAAGACACTTTCGCATATAGGTGACTACTGGACCGATTTATACTGACACCAGCGGGCCAGTTGTTGGTAAAGGGGAAAATAATATGATCACACGTTGACCAATCCGGGATTCGAACCAGCGACCTTTCGGTTACTAGCAAGACGCTCTTAAGCCCATGCCACACGAGCGTCAAATCTACTGGACTTGACGCGAATCGGAGCAATTTTCGACTTCGAAGTCGGAATTTCATTTGGACTTGAATCGCGCAGTGCCACACGAAAGTCGCACATCGAGTCAAACTTGATGGTTATTGGTCTTGAAGTTTTGCTGTACGTGTGTTGTGATCACGTGATTCGTATTCTGCTTCTCATTGGCCAAAAGGTCCGAATCACACAATCGAGACTCGCGGAATTAGAACATGTTGAAAGTCGGCAATCGGAGCCAATTCAAAGAATCTGGATTCGCGATGCACAGGGTGCCACACGACAGTCAAGGGATTTTGTCGTGATTTCATGAATTGGATTCAAGATTTGACGCTCGTGTGGCATGACCATTACCAACTGAGCTACCCGGCCCCACGCTTACCCTGACAACTAACCTGACTCTAAAGTACTGGCTTTCTTACTGCTGCAATCAGTAGGTATTTCCGCCAACCCTGCATAGCATAATGATTTGAATGGAATGAACATTGAAGTTTAACGTCTACACCCACAATTGGCGATGTGACAGACGGGGATAACCATCCCAGGAACCAAGTGGTAGAGACCTAAATGAACATTGAACCACCAGAGGAATCATACTGCTAAAATGGTCAGTGAAAAATGGCCACTTTTATTTTGCTCATCACGGGATTCGAACCTGGTTAATCGGTGTGCCAGACAAACGCTCTACCATTTGAGCTATATAATGACCCTACTCAAGTAGAGTAGAAGACACAATACGTATGTTCTCAATCATTCCTTTAATCCCTCTAGTGATCTTAGTAAAATCTTGATGAAAATATTCAGGCAGGCAGTTACGGTATTTTATAGTGGGTCGGTGCGAGAGTTCGTGAATTGCTTCAAACACTCTGCAAGCAAAATCACATATAGCCTGTAAAGAGAATTTATCTAGAAAAATAGCACGTATTTGTAAAATATTACATTGGGGATTAATTAATAATCAGTCGTAAAAGAAATAATAAACAAACGTGCTGTTTTTTTTTAATGTTTTTTTTTTAACTTTACAGAGTAAAAATTAGTTAACAGGAATTAAATGAATCTTAATGTGCTAGATGCACATAATGCATTCGTTTCAATTTGAATAAAAATGGGGGCTGAATGGGGTATGCTGGGGTGCGTTGGGAAATCCAAAACGATAATAGAGATATTCGTGTCCACAACGCAATTAATCCTGAAAATCCCCACAATACCGGACGAGACTGGAATTCCCTCAAGCGAATGAAAAGGCATCGTTAAAATTGCATGTTCTTCGTAAATTAAAAATAGGGACTAGGTGGTTTGCGCTCAAGATGGATGACTTTGTGTGGCTTTGCTGTCAACAGCATCGACTCAAAACACATGCTGGTGATGATGGTGACGATGATAATAGTGCTGGTGAGAATGATAGTTATGAAGGTGATTGTGACGATGAATACAGTACATGCGGTTGCTGTTATAGCTGCTGTTACTGTTCTTGTTGTCATTGTTGTTGTTGTTGTTGTTGTTGTTGATGATGATGATGATGATGATGATGATGATGATGATGATGATGATGATGATGATGATGATGATGATGATGATGATGATGATGATGATGATGATGATGATGATGATGATGATGGCTCTGATTTATTATTTGAGATTCGAAGAGTCTCTGATTTTTTCTAGTTTGTGTATTTCAACATGCACAATAATGTATTTAATATTTATATAATATTTTCCCCCTTTTTATGTCAGCAGCAAGTTGGTCAGCAGGCTTTCCAGTAGGTCTAAATAGCCATTCTACATGTTGTAAGGTTTTGACAGTATAATTCTGGAAATAAATCATCATCACCATGCAGTCCATTCCACAATATAATGACAAACATTCCTGAATTACAACAATTAGTTGAAAGTAATATCAACAAAATGTTTGACTTTCATAAACATTATGAAAGGCACTGTGGAATCAGTTGTGACAATGGCCTACAGACTATTTTTTTAATCTATAAGAACTAAATACCGCAGCAATTGTAATTGTTAATTTAATCACACTGTTTCTCTGAGTCATGTATTATTTGATTGCAACTGTACACGTAATTATTTATCTGTCAACTTTCAATCCTTAACTTCCATGGACAACATAGGCTTTGAGATATGTGTTGATTCAGCCAAAGCATTAATTATTTCCCCCTTTGGACAGTTTTTTTTTTTGAAACAGTTTGATTGTAAAATTCTGTGTGTGTGTGCGCGTGCGTGTGTTGGCGTTGGCGTTGGTGTTATTATTATTATTATTATTATTATTATTATTATTATTATTATTATTATTATTATTATTATTATTATTATTATTATTATTATTATTATTATTATTCTCTCAGGTCTATGTTCCCCCAGTTATAGTTTTCCACAATTAAGTCCTTAGGTACCACGTTGTTTATTGTGAATACGTGCGCGCGCGCGTGTGTGTGTGTGTGTTTGTGTGCGTGATTGTTTGATTTTTGTGTGTAAATATTAGCAACTTATTTTATTTAATATTAGACATAAAGTACTGTGTGACCAGGATGGGAAAGAACAAAGTCATGGAGGATCAGAGAGACATATCAGCATTAGCGGAAAAAGTAAATTAGAATTCTTATGTAGGCCTACTTATATTTTGCACTCTTTCCACTGTCTATCCTCTCCAAGTAATTGCTGCTACACCTGTCATGTTTTCTCCTAAATTCCACCAGCAACCCCTTCGTTTTTTCCCGACGTCAAGTTCTAGGTGATTGTGGTCGAACTAGGCCACGGATTTATCCAACAATCTTCTCAAAACTCAAGACTTCGTCGGATATATCCGAAATACAGCTTGTACCTTTACAAGTTTGTAACGTGTTGAAACGGCTTGATGAAATTAGATAAAACCTGGCCTACGGGGAAAACGCCTTCGGTTGGCTACGATGTTGACAGGTAAAAATACGGCGATCTCGGCGTCGTCAGAGAATTTTATGGCCTGGGTATCATCACTACAACTGCTACAGTCATTCGCGTAGAGGGTGATAACAAGAGAGGGTAGGTTTCGGAGGAATCCTGAGCTCGAGGCGCGCCTTTGTTTATAGTCTTTGTAGAACAAAAACAGAAGGATGAGACGGAAGTGGAAGACGATCAGGTAGAGGGGAAGCTGACAGAGACTTGAGGCAAACAGATTGGGTACGCGTACTGAGAGAGTCAGCAGTCCACAGCGTGATATAGATGGATTAATGTGCATGTCAATGAGCTTGCGAACAAGTAGATGTTTCTGAATGATGTTACCAGCTCAATAGGCTTAAGGTAGAAGAAACTTGATTCAAATAGATTGGGTGCACTTACTGAGAAAGTCAGCAATTCACAGGTTGGAGAGCTTGCAAACAAGTAGATGAGTCTGAATGGTGTTAACAGTTTAAGAGGCTTAAGGCAAAAGAAGCTGACATAAACGTGATTCAAACAGATAGGGTGTGCTTACTGAGAAAGTCATCAAAACCCAGCGTGGCATATATGGGTTAACATTGCGAACAAGTAGATGGGGTCAAAATCCGTATATAAGCACAGCCGCTTTCTATAGTTGAAGTTGACCTTATTAAAGACCTGACATAACCACCTCTGTTTTAATGAAACGTGAGCAGCAGAGGATCAATGGACGTTTGCGCCAGCAGTTTTAGCATGTTGCGCCCCAGACATTTCATTAATATTGAGATCAAGGTTATATTGCTTTAGTTGTATAGTCGTTCGAGCTGGACGGGTTGCTGTACTTCATTACAGGTCGGTTAGTGACGGCCTTATATGGTTATGGTACTGCGCAGTTTTGGTCAGGGAAGCATTACAAGTATTACAGAACACAGGGGCGAGCTTCTCAAACTCAAGACCTGATAATCCTACCACTGACTCCATCTAGTTTAGAGGCTTTGTTAGGGTTAACCTTTCTGAATGTTGCCTCAATATTTGAAACATATATATTAAATTAAAATATTAGAAAATAAACATAAATATTGGAAACATGTTCCCCACTGCAAGACTCTGTTCAATATTTTTTAGCAGTTGGGTTTTCCTTTTGCATGTAGTGTATTGACTGTGGCTAGAGAAAAAAACACACTTCTTTACAAGCAAATCACACACACGCACACACACACACACACCCACACACACTGTACTCGCACGCAGAGAGAGAGAGAGAGAGAGAGAGAGAGAGAGAGAGAGAGAGAGAGAGAGAGAGAGAGACAGAGACAGAGAGAGAGACAGAGAGACAGAGAGATGGATAGAGAGATTTCCTCCGTGAATAAAGCAAAAAAGCAACAATGGGACACCACTCCCACGTAGCCTACATTTACCCATGAAACAGAACAACATCCCCTTAGGAAGTGGTGCGGCCAGCAAATGAGAGCTCTCGGCAAGGGAAGCAACAGCCCTCCCCAAGGGACGTAAGCAAGAGCAGTGTCAGTCACAGAAACACTGACATCTGTCCTCAGAGGTAGAGCGGCGATAGCCCAAACTGAGCATCAGAGACTGCTGAGGTTAAACAAGCCTGAATAAGGAAAAGTCTAGGCCTGATAGATCGCCGACACTCAGTAATAGTCTGGTTCTTTAGAAAGTGGCTGCAGGTTGGAGCATACAATCATACCTCATCAGTCTTACTCGAAAAAAAAAGATTGGTAGCACATTTCGTAGGGCGCTGCTTTTGCTATACGGAGGTCGGGGTTCGAACCGCAATAAAGGATGAACTTTATTATATTGTCTTAGGTAAGAGACGTTTCAGGTCACCGAGCGTTCTTTCGGGTAATAATAATAATAATAATAATAATAATAATAATAATAATAATAATAATAATAATAATAATAACGGATTTTTATATAGCGGATACTCCAGCCTATGACCAGACTCACCACGCTTTACATAGTCATTACATATAAGTACATGCACTGGATAAAACATCGCTTTCGCTACAATACACCAAAAGACAGAACAGTAAGGGTACAAATTATGTACACTTATGTACACAAATTACAATTTACAACTATGTACACAAATGACAGAAAAGACAAATAGAATAGCAAAAACATGTTCACAGCTATTTATATGCCCGGTTAGGCCCAGGAGGGAAAAACAGTATAAATATGTACAGCCGTGTATACACTTACGGATCAGACAGAGACAAAGAGGAGAGAATGGCAGCGGGATACAGATCATTCTGAATAGTGAAGTTTGAAGAGGTGGGTTTTGAGGGCCTTTTTGATTGCTTGTGTTGATTGTATGTTGCGGATATGGGAGGGAAGGGAGTTCCACTGCTTAGGTGCGGAGTAAGCGAATGCACGTTGGCCGTATGTCTTAGTGCGGGTGACGGGAACCTTGAGTGTGCGAGTGTCAGCAGAAGATCTTAAAGTGCGTGAAGGGGAGTAGACAGACAGTAGATCAGCAAGGTAGAAGGGACAAGAATCTGTGAAGAAGTAATCCGGTTTCCTAGCTCCATTTTAATACTTTTAAATAGTGTTGGATCCAGCCAATCTACATTTTAGTAAATTAAACTTGTTTTCTTGTCCGCTTTCTATAATGAATACTTGAATAGCGATCTATACCGATCGGCGCGCAATGCGTTCGGTTGAAGAAAAAACGGGTGATAGCATTTAGTATTTAAAAAAAACAAAACAAAATCGACCATCTTGTCGTGAATTCCAGTTCGAGATCAACATTGGAAAAAACTTGTAATATTTCTAGTTCATTTTAAGAGATGACTGTTTGCCTATGTTGTTTTTTTTAAATTATTTTTTTAATTTCCAGACGTATCTATAAATACTTCGAAATAGAGGTTAATCTTAACGAGCCAAATGTCGGTCAGTCGGTCTCACTATCGGTCCGTATGCTCGTCGGTCCATCGGAAGCCGTATCTCGAGAACCACTGTACGTATTTTGAACAAACCCCATAAGATCATACCTAGGTGACTGGCCTGCCCTTTCCTGCCATAAAATCTGCTCCACAGCAAAGGTCAAAGTCACTGGAGTCATTTTGCTGTTAAGCGCGTTTAGTTTAATATCTCAACCACAGTTTTAAAATAAAGGGCGACGATATTTGGTTGTTTGGTACACAAGTAGGCCTACTTCAGTTCACGAGCCGTCCTTCAGTGACCGTCCGGTTGTCGGTCAGCGGGGTAGTGGGATCGGTGTGGCGGTCGGTTCGTGGCTACGAATTAAACTTTTTTTTTTTGGTTTAAAACACTCATTTTGCACTGCTTAAGCGAAATTCATAATGTTTACTTTGCTGATACTTTAACAATAACTAAGCATCTTACCTCAATCGCATTTGTACTTTCTCAAAGGTTAAAATCGTTGTGCTTCACGGTTGTTTTTTATATGTTGCGCTGCATCAAACAAAAAAAAAATAAAAAGAATAAAAAGCTTAACCGATCTGGATAACGTTTTTTTTTTTTTGTTTTGTTTTTGAAGAAACTTCAGATTCCGTGTTTTCCTTTCACTGGTGCGTTAGGGTAAAGCTGAGTCACAACGTCGACAAGAAAATTTATACTTTTGGAAATGCGTATTTTTCAGCTATAATTATGTGTGGAAATGTCTGAAAATACATTCGAATGGCTTGAAAGATTTTTTTATTTATTTAATCGTTCTTATATAGCGCTTTTCCAGCTCAAGAGCTGCTCAAGGCGCTGGTCGATACAGGATCTAACTCAAGCCGCCCGAGACGCCCACCCGCACGCAGCCTTTGGGCGCATGGTCTGACGCCCGGACAACTGAGCACAATTCTGGGCAGCCAGGGATGGGGGAGAAGGACCTAGGGGCATGCTGGGTGTGTTCTTGTCACCGGCACTCACCCGTCTAGGACATGAGCGTCAGGATCTTTAAAGTCCGTTATGATGGAATGTATGCGACACAGACTAGACCTCGGTTTATACTCTCATCCGAAGATTGAATGTAATCTTCGCATCCGACCATTCAAAAGGTCGCGTTGGTTATAGTGGCAGAGTAACTTGTCTCCCTTGAAATGCCTACACAGGCGCGAAAATCATGGAGTTACCGGTCGTGTGGCGCTGAGGAAGATCAGCAAGATTCAAGCAGATGTGTCTCACCCGCTGCATAAAACTGTTGCTGGGTGTGTGTCGAGGCGCAACACAGGGCGCTTAATCTCCCTGTGGGCCCGAACCTCTAGATTCAGTGACTCCTTCCTCCCCATGGCTATCCGCCTGGCCAACAGTGCCCCACGACAAGGAGGCTGGGGATTGGCTCATAGGCTGTGACTTGCTCAGTAGGTCAGCAAACTGTTCATATAAACCAAGTCTTTCATCAACAAAGACAGTGGGCAAGAAATCAGGCTATGTACATGTGTGTGTGTGTGTGTGTGTGTGTGTGGGTGTGTGTGTGTGTGTGTGTGTGTGTGTGTGTGTGTGTGTGTGTGTGAAATAATATCTTATTTTATAATGTAGTCTAAGGCATGCATTATTATATTATATTTTATAATTATTGTTAGTTTGAGTGACATGTAATGCATATGTGTGTGTGTTTATATATAAGTGTATGGGTGTATATATGTGTATGTATATGTATGTATATATGTGTATATGTATGTATAGATATCTATAAATATGTGAAAGTGTGTGTGTGTGACAGTGCGCGTGTGCTTGTGTGTTGGTGTGTGGGTGTGTGATAACGTTGTAATCTTAATCACTGTAGATATCATCATCATCATAATTATTTATTTTCAGTTTAGTGTGTGGATTTTATTGTTTGAGATTTTATATGCAGATGGACACTGCAATGAGAATTTCCTTGCAGGTACATGTATTTGTGGGGACAATAAAGAGTCTGTATCTGTATCTGTATCTGTATCTGTAATTCAACGCTATCAGCTTGTGTTGGAGGGCTTCGCTGCGGCTGTTTATAACGCGACTCATGGTTCACGGCTTGTGGTTTCGGTTGACGCGTTAAAGACGGTATAGTAGGAGCCTTTAAAATGGAAATACGTGCAGATAAGACCAAAATGATGACCAACAACACCAATGGCATCAACGTGGACATCAAAGTCCAAGACCAATCCCTCAACACGGTGCATAGCTTCAAATATTTAGAAGTCATTGTATCGGACAATGGGTCCGGCAGGAAGTCTTCTCCAGGATCGCACAAACAACTGCTGCCCTGACAAGGTTGAAGGCCATTTGGTAAGGTTGGTGCGCCCTTTTGTCATCTCCATCTTCCTACACGCTTGCAAAACATGGACCCTCACAGCAGAACTACAACGAAGAATGCAAACCATGGAGATGAAGTGCTACAGAAGACTTCTGGGCATTTCCTATACTCAGCACATCGCCAACGACGAAGTCCGACAGACCATCACACAAGCCATTGGACAACACGATGACCTGCTGACTGTGGTAAAGAAACGGAAACTTACTTTGCAGTCCGCTGGACCCTGTAAGAAATGACTGACTAACTAACTAACCCACCGCACCCCTCTCTAAACCTCTAAATTCCCAGAACTCCCTCACCTCCAAACTCTTCCTCACCACTATCACTCCACCACCAAAGACCCAGACGGCGTGCCATTATAACTCTTCTGTCGATGCTTAAAGGGCGCCATTAGCACGGTGGTGGTGAAGTGAGAGACAGATGTTCCCGTTAAGAAGACTTAAAGTAATCGATTGGAAATGTCTGGTAAACCTTGCAGCCTCACTTCGCACCCACCCTTTCCCCTTCAAAACGAAAAGCCAATGTATGAATGAATGAACATTGAGGTTTAACGACTACACCCACTTTTAGCGATATGGCAGACGGGGATAACCATCCCAGGGAAAGAGGGGTAGAGACCTGAATCAACACTGAACCACCAAAGTAATCATACTGCTAAAATGGACAGTGAAAATGGCCACATTTTATATCGCCCACCACGGGATTCGAACCTGGGTCATCGGTGTGCCAGTCGAATGCTCTACCAATTGAGCTACGGCGATGTGACAGCCAATGTAAATGATTAATCTCTTGTGGTCTACACTATGAGAGAATGGACATTTGACAAGCATGTATGAAATCGGCCAGAGATAACGACTAAGGGTCGTTCCCCCTCTCATCGTAATAAAAAGCTGTTACACTTACAGTATACCATGGAAGAGCGGACACAGTTGACACATTTATGAAACAGGTGGGATAGGAAGGATAGCATGGGTGACGTGGCGATAAACAATAATGGCTGAGTGAACAGAGAGAGAGAGAGAGAGAGAGAGAGAGAGAGAGAGAGAGAGAGAGAGAGAGAGAGAGAGAGAGAGAGAGAGAGAGAGAGAGAGAGAGAGAGAGAGAGAGAGAGTGAAGCTAAAAACCCGACAACGGTTCGAATCGCCTGACAAATTGATGGCATGCATATGTTGCTCGGGCAAGTCCTATAATTCTTTCTGATTGGAGTATAACCCGAGATCTAGACTGTGCACGCGCAAGCATTCCTTCGCATTGACTATAAGATCCCAGTCCTCTTGTCTAACATTGGAGGGTGCCAGAGTTATGTACAATTAACCTGCATAGTTCCACTTCACTTCGTATTAGATGACGTTGATATGCAGTTGCCACGCTTTCGCTGTCAACGCAAAAGGTTACGGCATTACCGCATGGGTGACAACTATTGTCCAAACCCCAACATCCAAAGAAAATAATACTTCCAATGGTCTGCAGATTTATGTCAGGCTTTATGGTATGGTTACAGAGCTCCTGGTAGTAATTAGTCCATCTGTTTGGTTTACCCCCGTTGGGGTGCCGGGGGTTTCAGTATAAATAGTATCCCCACTTTCTGAAAATTTAGTGCTTTAAATTCCCACTGTCGCTGTCTTTATCATTTGCTCTTTCTCATTCCTGCTCTGTTCTATCAATCTGCTATACTATCTTCTTCTTCACCAGACCAGTCACCTACCTTTTTTCTTGAAAACTCTTCGGGGACAAGACTCCTTGTTTGTGTATGAGGTCTGTTGGATCAGCTTGGGACTATTGGACGCTTTCTGCCAGGTGGTCACTAGGGCTTCCTATGATGTTATTATTTAGCAATGTAGGCATTTTATATTTATATGTTTTGTTGATAATTTATAATGATGTTTGTATTCTATTTTGTTTTTGTAAACGGGGGCTCGATAAATTGGAGTGCAGCCTCAGCGTCCCCTGCGTGGGATGTCTTTATTGTAAAGTGACTGGCTGGTGGAGGGCATTCAGTTTTCCCACTAGGGTTGTTTCAGCAGATCGTTTATGAGGATTGGGGGTTGTCCGGACCTGATTTGGCTCGGAAGAGTCCGCTGGACCTAAAGCAACAATTATGTAATGTAATTTTTTTCTCTTTGTTTTTTTTCAAGACCGGCTCTCAGAATTTCTCCATCGTGACTCTTAATTGAGGTGTTAAATTGCAACTTGCAGTGTCCCCTCTCCTTGCTATACTGAATGGAATCGCAACTCGGGATTGATCTTGGAGTTATAAAATCAACCGGTGTACCTATTATTATTATTATTATTATTATTATTATTATTATTATTATTATTATTATTATTATTATTATTATTATTATTATTATTAATATTAATATTATTATTATTATTATTATTATTATTATTATTATTATTATTATTATTATTATTATAATCATCATCATCATCATCATCATCATTTTATTATTATTATTATTATTATTATTATTATTATTATTATTATTATTATTATTATTATTATTATTATTATTATTATTATTATTATTATTATTATATACTATTGTGTAACGTTAATTTAAAAATGAATTCTGGCCACATCATCATAGAATCAGGCCTTGCAAAGATCATCCTGCAGGGAACAGTGAAAGGAGGCAGAAGAAAAGGGAGATCGAAAAAGAGGTGGGAGGAAAACATTCGTGAATAAACTGGCTTGACACTGAACGAAGCCATGATGGTTGCCAAGGACAGAAAAAGATGGGAGTACTCTGGTTAAACGATCATCTGTGCTGCCCCTACGACCTTAGAGTTATACGATAGGATAGGATAGGACTGTTGTATAACGTTAGTTTTAAATGAATATTGCTTTGCTTTGTAGAGCAACAAAACAACAAAGTAGGACACAAAAATATTTTAAAGATTTAAAAATGTATGTTTTTCCAGGAAATGCACTTTAATGGCAAGCCATCTGGATGGTTGATTTGCTTTTTTTCATTGGGAGTCCTTTTTCAGGTGGTTTGCTTAATATTACGATGCTGTGTTTCGTGATAATTGTATGATTATTCTGCTTTATGTGTGTGAGTGGGAGGAAGGAGGGTGAGGGGGTGGGGGGGGGGGTAAGGAGTTAGATTACAGATTGCCGCTTTCACAAATTCGTGCTTTTTTCCAGGCAACGTGCTGTGAAAATTATGCCCACTGCTGTCCGAAGGGTTATTCGTGTGGCTCAGGTAACAGCGAGAGTCTACGACAAAAACGAAAGTCCTTGCTAGGGAAAAAAAAAAAATAAATAAATAAATAAAAAAAATAATAATCATGATGATGATGATGATGATAATGATGATGATGATGGTGATATTATTATTATTATTATTATTATTATTATTATTATTATTATTATTATTATTATTATTATTATTATTATTATTATTATTATAAAGCACAAACATCCAGAATCAGATTCGGTGAGTGAATCTCTGAGCGTAGTGAACCAGGCTCGTGTTTGGCGACATTATAAATGATCAATTTATTTACTTAATGTAAACACCGTTAAATTCGATGTGTTTTCCCGTTTATCGTAAATTGACGCTAACGGATCATGCTTGCCACGACTACTACTACTAGTAATACTAGCAAATACACTGAGTATTCTCAGTGTGCAATACACACACAAACACACACACACACACACACACACACACACACACACACACACACACATACACACATACATACATTATAATAAACATCCCAAGCCAGTCACAAACATTTTGGAACATTAATAATGGACACTAATCTATGGACTACTGCAGCTGCTGCTGATACTACTACTACTACTACTACTACTTCTACTACTACCAGCTATATCACCCCTTGGGGTCATGAGCAATCTTGTCACTGTAGATTGTTCTAACCTATAAAGGGAACAGTGAAAGCCCCAGTTGAAAACCTGTCTTGCCTTTGTAGGCATGACTAATTCACTGCGGCAACAGTTCCCCCCGTTGGAGTGCCGGGGGTTTCAGTATAAATAGTATCCCCACTTTCTGGAAATTTAGTGCTTTAAATTCCCACTGTCGCTGTCTTCATCATTTGCTCTTTCCCATTCCTGATCTGTCCTATCACTCTGCTATACTTTCTTCTTCTTCGCTAGATCAATGACCTACCTTTTTTCTTGAAAACTCTTCCTGGACAAGACTCCTTGTTTGTGTATGAGGTCTGTTGGATCAGCTTGGGAGTGTTGGACGCTTTCTGCCGGGTGGTCACTAGGGCTGCCTATGATTGTATTATTTCGCACTATAGGCATTTTATATGTATGTGTTTTGTTGATGATTTATAATGATGGTTGTATTCTATTTTGTTTTTGTAACCGGGGTGTTCGCGTAGTTGAGGTCAACCCTCAGCCGTCCCCCGCGTGGGATGTCTTTATTGTAAAGTGACTGGCCGGTGGAGGGCATTCAATTTTCCCACTAGGGTTGTTTCGGCAGATCTTTTATGCGGATCGGGGGTTGTCCGGTCCTGATTTGGCTCGGAAGAGTCCGCTGGACCTAAAGCAACAATAAATCAATCAAAAAACCAGCTATATCTCACACTATATACCAAAGATTTGTAGGGTATGCGCGGCAATAATGATTCGTATGCATCACAATATGCAACCACAATTTTTCAGCGTTTAAATATCGCTCATAGAATAATACTAAACTCAATTAAAACCAAATATTGTAGAACATGTGAACTCATATGTAATGAAACTATTTCTTTGGAGCATGTATTAGGCCTACTTGAATGCAGTCATATTCGCCCTTTGTGGCCAACTGATTTGCAAACTATGGGTTCTATTGATAAAGTTTTGATGTGAGCGTTAGGTTATCAAAAGCTGTAAATGATTCTCCAGTATGTCGGTTTATTTCATAATTTGTTATTTTTATTTTTAATGTGTGTTTGTGAGTGCATCCGTGGGTGGTTGCATCCGTGCGTGAGTGTGTGCATGCATGCCTCGTATCATTTCGATGAACAAAACAGTCAGTTCAGCTTTTTGTCTATATGGGCGATGAGTATTTCTTTTCTTCTTTGTTTGTATTCAACGTTTTTGTGATTTTTTTTCCCTGTGATGATCATTGCAGGAGGAACTTACAAACCCTCTGGATAGATTTCTTGAAATTAGTAGAAAAGAAGCAGTGGAAACAATTACTTTTCCAGACCATCTTGCAGGTACGGGTAGGACCTAAAGCAATAACCTTGTATTGTATTGTATTGCAGGTACGGGCCTCCCAGCAATAATAACGGGCAGACGTTAAAAGGCAGTCAAGGCTTAAGGCAATGTTGTCTTGTATTAAAGTTTAAAACAGATTAACGGTCTTTTTTTTGTGTAATTATCAGTTGGTTTGAGACAGGGTTGTATCCTCAGTCCTGTTTTTTTTTAAAATATATATTTATTAATGAAATTGCAGCTGCAGTAGATGAATGGTATCCAGTTGTTCCCCGACCTGATATAATTATTTTTTCTTTCATTTGCCGATGATATCGTCATTCTGTCCGATGCTGCCCTGGGCCTACAAAATCAGATTAATATTTTAAACACTGCTTGTAAATGGCTATTCTTAAAAATTAATACTGATAAAACAAAGGTAATGGTGTTTCGAAAATTGGGCTTTCTGGGTAAGAACGAAAAAGGGACCCCGGATGGGAGGGCACTTAAAGTGGTAAATGAATACATTTATCTTGGATTCATGATCACAACAAAAATGAGTTTAAACAGATGTGTTAGCGCCTTGGCAGTTAAGGGCAGAATGACATGTGTAGAGTGCATAACATTTATAGGTAAATTAAATGACGTTACTAGAACTTGCTTTTTGAAGATTTTTGACTCAAGGTGCAGCCAGTTTTGATGTATGCCTCTGAAATGCGGGGCTTGAATAGACTGGACGGTATTGAAAAAGTTTAAATTGGGATTTGGATTAACCAGGGCGTAGGATGTGAATCTGCTTTTGTATCAGTGTTGGACCAGTATGTACAAGAATGGAACTGCTCAAGGAGACAGAAAGTTATTTATAGAGCATACCGTAATTAAATCAGATTTTATATGAGAAAAATGTTTTGATTTTTGGTATATCAGATACTTTAGAGACGGTCTTGTTAAACTTCGCATCGGTGTACTCCCTATTAATAGGTCATCTTTTAAGAGATCTATTTATGACAATGCTAATTACCTGTGCATCATATGTAATGAAGCTCATTTTATTCATCACTGTCGTTTGTGCAGAGATATTAGGATGAAATACTTACTCGGCATTAGCGAACATTACACGGTAGTAAGCTAGTACGTAATGGATCCACTGAGCAGATTCACATATTGGCTTTTTATGTTTTTTACGCATTGCGTCAAAGGCAAATGTATATAGACCATATTTTGTAGAGCATTGTATGTAAACATTACGTTACCGTAATTATGACACTCATTTACAGGAACGGGAGACGCGGATGGGGGTCATCGTCGCCATGACCTTGGACTTTTGATAATTGTTCTATTTGCATTCGGTTTTGCTTTTATTGTTTTCCATGTATTGTATTGTCACCCTTTTCTAAGGGCCAGTGCCTTCAGGAATTAAAATTTGGTTCGTTGTTCGTTCGTTCTCTCTCGCTCTCTCTCTCTCTCTGTCTGTTTGTCTGTTTCACCCCCTTCCTTTCTCTCCCTCTTTTCTAGAGAAGAAAGTGCTTTAGACTTTAAGTTTAATTTAAATCTGATAATATTTTTAAAAATTGAAAATGCATCTCTCTCTCTCTCTCTCTCTCTCTCTCTCTGTCTCTCTCTCTCTTCTTTGTGGTATAGTTGCGTGCGCCTTTATCTTCATCACTATCGTAATCGAATACTAATTATAATGCGCTACGTCTTAAGTGCAACTGTTCCACCTCTTCTCTTTGGTTCAGCTCCACATTGACCACACCCATTATAGACAGATCCCTTTAACATACACAGTAAATGCTTGCAACAACAACAAAATCCAGCTCTTTCGAAAGTATAGATTTGTTGTTGTATTTTTTTTATCAACAACAAAGTCCAACAGACCATCACACAAGCCATTGGACAACACGATGACCTGCTCACAGTGGTGAAGAAACGGAAACTCCGATGGTATGGCCACAAGGCACGGTGCAAGGAGGCAGAATAAGAGGGAGACAGAAAAAGAGGTGGGAGGACAACATTCGAGAATGGACTGGCTTGACATTGAGCGAAGCCATGAGAATTGCTGAGGACAGAGAAAGATGGAGTACGCTGCTTAAACGATCATCGGTGGTGCCCCAACGATCTTCGAGTTACGGGATAGGATAGGATATGAATTTTTAATCAATAAATTCCATTGTTTTTGTGTCTATTCATAGCAATCACCATCTACCGTAGTCTAGTCGCTGACAGAGTTGCGCCGCTTTACATTATCATCAACATTATCGTCGTCGACGGTGTGTAATCATCATCATCATCATCATCATCATCATCATCATCATCATCATCATCATCATCATCATCATCATCATTCTTCCATCCATCCATCCCTCCGCATATATCCTTTCTTCCTTTCTTTCTTTCTTCAACTCCTTCCCCGTAATTGCTACTTTACCTTAAACGAGCCGCTGGCCTAAAGACTAATTTAGGAAGCGGTCAGCTTGGAATTAGTAAGGATTACTGTTCAATTTCCTCTGCAAATAGCAAGTAGCAGAAATCGTTATTGCACAGAGCATGACTAGAGCTTCCCTCACAATGACATTAGAGGATTTGTTATGCGGACATGGTAGGCTGGAATGGGAAGGGGTTGAGGAGGAAAGAGATGTGAGACTGGGTGGAGAGAGAGAGAGGCGATGAGGGGGTAGGCCCTCAAATACAATTTATAACAACCCATTGCATTTTCTGGCTGGAGAGGAAGAAGAACTTAAACAGCTGGTACAGAAGCTTGACACCACCTCCAGAGTTTATGGAATGGAAATACATGTAAGTGCAGCTTGCTTGCTTAATTCCTTGAATTCCGCGTGGAACAAAGGGCCTCCACAACAGTTCTCCAGCGCACTCGGTTCTGGGCAGCCTTTTTCAGTTCACCCCATGACAGGTTGCAGCTCTTCATCTCCTCCTCACAGGAACGCCTCCAGGTCGTCTTGGGACGACCAACCTTCCTCTTCCCCTGAGGATTCCACTGTAGGGCCTGCCGTGTGATGTCCCGTTGGGGTTTCCGCAAAGTGTGTCCCACCCAGCGCCACTTTCGCCTGGCAATCTGCTGGTCGATGGGGTTTCATGGTCAGGAGATTCGTCGGCTGGCTGGCTTCCGTGAGGCTTTCACCATCCTGCGTCATCTGTCCTCCTGAAGAGGCATCTCCCTGAATCAGGCGCTGGTGGTTGTTTTCTTCTGTTGTTTCTGTTTCTGTAGCAAGAGTGGTTTTACGGGGCAGGGTCGCTAGCCCCACGCCCAACCCTCCTCCTTTCTCATCCGGGCTTGGGACCGGCCATGGCGGAGTTTGTAAGTGCAGAGAAGACCAAAATGATGACCAACAACACCAATGGCATCAACACGGACATCAAAGTCCAAGGCCAATCCCTCAACACAGTGCATAGCTTCAAATATTTAGGAGCTATTTTATCAGACAATGAGTCCCGACAGGAAGTCCTCTCCAGGATCGCACAAACAACTGCTGCCCTGCCAAGGTTGAAACCCATTTGAAAGACAAGACCATCAGTCTACATTCCAAGGTAAGGCTGCTGCGCTCACTTGTCATCTCCATCTTACTTTACGCTTGTGAAACATGGACCCTCACAGCAGATCTACCACGAAGAATAAAAAGCATGGAGATGAGGTACTACAGAAGACTTCTGAACATTTGATTAAACCCAGCACATCTCCAACGACGAAGTCCGACAGGCCATCGCACAAGCCATTGGACAACACGATAACCTGCTCACAGTGTTGAAGAAACGGAAACTCCGATGATATGGCCACGTCATCAGATCATCAGGCCTTGCAAAGACTATCCTGGGAGGCACAATGCAAGGAGGTAGAAGAAGAGGGAGACCGAAAAAGAGGTGGGAGGACAACATTCGAGAATGGACTGGCTTGACACTGAGCGAAGCTATCAGGGTTGCTGAGGACAGAGAAAGATGGAGTATGCTGGTTAAACGATCATCTGTGGTGCCCCAACGACCTCAAGGTTACTGGATAGGATAGGATAGGATAGAGTGCATTTTCATTGAAACAATAAGCACTTCCCCGCGCATGTTGCCTGCCGAACAATTCCTTTGCATTATTGGAGTTGCGGAATTGAATGGCAGCAAATGATGTGTGTGTGTTTGTTTGTTGGGTAGGTGCGTAGAGGGTATTTTTTTTTAATAATGTCACGTGGGGTTTATGGGCTATGCACAATGGAATTATGGACCCTCACGTTTATTCGGTGGGAACTGCTAGTAAGTCACCCTATGAATTACTTTAATAAATTTATTTGTTTAGCTCGTTCTGTGTTAAGGTTGGGGTACAGAAATAGATAGAAAAATGGTAAAAGAATACTGTCACACTAGCTTTCACACGGCTATGAATCATATGTAGTCCAGCCACTTGATAACAGTTAAAAGCACACATTTATTTCTTCTACTCTATACAAGATTCTCTAAGTACTAATCTAACTTAAAAAGTCTCTTTCAATGCTAATAGTTCGATCGCTGATAGTCTAGGCAGCTGTTATTTCTTCCTCGGGCACTTGCTATTATATTTCATGTAGATTTGGACTACTGTGGTCCGTTTTACAGTTTCTGAAGAGTTGGACTACTGTGGTCCTGTTTTGATCAGGTTAAGTGCACTTTCGGAGAATACACTTAACTTTCTGATGGTGCGGTCGAAGTCCTTCTGTGAGGTAGCTTCTGGTACACCTTTGTCGTTGTGTAGTTGGGTTCCCTTGCCACGCTGTGGGGTCTGACAGGGTGTTTTTCAGGGTAGCTCTTTCCGTCTTGTGCGGTAGAGGATACTCCGCCAACTTGTTTCCGTGGAGTGGGGTTCACAGGATAGCTCGGGATAGCTCGCCTGCTCGTCTGTAATATAAGAGACGAAATTCTGCACAACCCTGAATAATCGGTTTGTGCAGAGCGTCTCACTGAAAGCCAAAGTAGCCCTCAGTGATAGCTCCACATCTCTATACATAAGCGACGAACATTCTGCTACTTCCGGGTTCCACTGGAATCTCAACTCTAAATTCCTATACATACATAAATATCAATCGTGTCTAACTATACACATCCAGAATTAATAATATTATAAACATTCAGTGGTACAGTCACTGGTCTGCAAACATACATATAAGTTAAACAACAGTGGTTCCGTATGGTATGCAACATGGCGGCGCAACCGGTCGTGTTTCGCCTCGTGGTCGGCTCTTTCACGTGGTACGGCAAATTCGGATTAACAATTCACATTTATGCATAGCAAATTCTTCAAACATAATTTCAACAATAATATAAATATATCACGATGAAACAGAAGGGTGTTCATTTACCTGTTTGACAAGTTCAGGCCCGTAGTGACTTGATAGAATTCTAAGATTCTAAGTCCTGCTTCCTGGTCTAAGTGTGGAGAGATTTCTCTGCCAGGTTTCTAGCTGTTAACACTTCGGTGTATTCCTCCCAACTGACCAAAGCTGTGTTAGGCTCGGACCCAGTCAAACTGGCTCGAACCGCTTTGCCTAAGCTCTCATTGGGTAAAATATTTACGACTCTCGCACACAGTGCTGATTCACTGGGCTGTGAGGGTCTGGCTCGCAGTGTGTACTTTTATTGCTGCTGTGTTCTATACTGACTCTCTACTGTTACAAAGACTGCACAAGGCTGAATAGTCAATGAGCAGAGTTAAAACTAGCCAGTTCATGACAGGCCCCCTCAACTGAAAAAAGGCGATGACTACTGGATTCGACCTTTTTCTACTACAGAGCCTAGTTTAACACTGCACTATCCTAGGGTCCTATTTACACACTAGTTAAGTTGCTCTACCTGAGCTGCAATGCTGTGCCAGGTAGCTATGGACACTAGTGACAGGGTATTACTGGGCGGGGACGAATTCTGGTGCTGTGGCCCTTAGTTGTGTTGGGTGGGCGACAGCTGCTGTGTCCTCCACGAGATGGCGACTGAGGTAGTCGGCTCCGTGGTTTTCCTTGCCGGGGATGTACTCGATTTGGAATGAGTATGCCTGAAGGGTGAGTGCCCATCTCATCAGGCGAGAGTTCAAAGACTTGGAGGCTGCCAGGAACGATAGTGGTTGATGGTCCACCTGAACTGTGAAGTGGGTCCCATACAGGTAGAGTTGGAATTTCTGTATGGCCCAGACTAGTCCAAGACATTCTTTCTCCGACGTGGCGTAGTGGGTCTCGGCGGGTCTCAATTTTCTGCTGGCGTAGGCGACAGGGAATAGCGTCTCTGCATTCTTGGGGTCGCGCTGTAGCAGTACTGCTCCGAGGCCTAAGTCGCTGGCGTCGGTGCGAAGAACGAATGGCTGAGTCAAATCGGGTAGGTGGAGTACTGGCGCCGATGTCATTCTGTCCTTGAGTGTTTGGAATGCTGTCTCACATTCCGCTGTCCAAACTACTCTGTCCGGGGCGATTTTCCGGGTTCCATTTGTCAGTGGCACGGCGATGCTGTTGTAGTTGGGGATGAACTTCTGGTAGAAGCCGCAGAGTCCTAGAAATGACTGCACTTCCTTCTTTGTCTTGGGCCTAGGAGCGTCGAGTAGGCGTTTCACTGTCTTTTCTACCGGTCGCAGGCTTCCTTGACTGATGGTGTGTCCCAGAAATTCTAGTTCTGTGAATCCAATCTGACATTTGGTGGGTCTTGCCGTCAATCCCGTGTCTCTGAGGCGGGCGAGTAGTTGTTGTAGGAGCGTGACATGTTCCTCCCACGTAGGTGTAGCGATGAGGATGTCGTCCATAAACGAATGTAGGTGCTCGCTGCTCAGGGGTGCCAGGAGTTTTCGCATCATGGCGCTGAAGATGCTGGGTGCGTTGTGGAGTCCGAATGGAAGCACGTTGAATTCGAAGTGTCCTTCCATAGTGCTGAAACCTAGGTACTTTCGGACTTGTGGTTGTACGGGTATCTGGTAGTATCCTTTGCTGAGGTCGATGCGTGAGAAGTACTTTGCTCGCTGTAGCTTGGCAAATAGGTCGGTCTGGTCCGGGAGTGGCTCTGGCTGGAACTGCGTTACCGCATTCAGGAGTCTGAAGTCGATGCACAGTCGATGCTCTCCGTTGGGTTTTCGCAACAATACCGTGCCTGCGCTGTAGGGTGAAGTAGACTCTGAGATGATTCCGGCTGCCAGTAGGGTGTCTATCTCTTCCTTGATGGCTCGCTGCTGAGACAGTGGCATCGGGTAGAGCTTCTGGCGGACGGGTGTTGGGTCGGTCACCGTTAAGGTTACTTCGACGAGGTCTGTCCTCCCTGGTCGGTCTGTGAGCACAGTCTGATGTTGTCGAATGACTTGTAGTACTTGCTGTCGCTGGTTAGCGGCTAGGTCTCCGTTGAGTATCACGTCTTTGTAGGTTTCTTTGGAGTGCAGGGGATACTCTACTGCATTGGTCTCCATGCTTTCTCCTTCTTCCGCGATGGCGATGGCTAGCAAGTTGTGAGTGCTGGGGGTCGCTGGTCGGTCCGTATACTTCTTGAGGAGATTGATGTGGTGGTATCGGGCTCTCCCGTTCACCTCTACTTGGTAGACTGTCTTGGATTTCTTGGCAGTCACCCGGTACGGTCCTCTCCAAGCGATGTCCAGCTTGTTGGTTCCACTTGGAAGTAAGATTAGAACTTGATCGCCGACTTGCAGTTCTCGGTCCTTCGCGTGGCGGTTGTAGTACTTCGCCTGACGGGCTCTTGCCTTCTTCAGTGCTTCACCAGCTTTCTTCCACGTTGCTTTGAGGGTTTCCTGCAGGTCTGCGACGTACATGGTGGCACCTCTTGGTGTGTCGTCTATCTTGGCTTCCGTCCAACTTCTGCGTAGGGCTTCTAGCGGTCCTGCTAGAGGTCTGCCGAATAGCAATGTTGACGGGGTGTAGCCTGTGGCTGCATGGGGCGTTTCTCGGTATGCGAACAGTGCCGCATTCACGTAGGTGTCCCACGCTTCTGGATTGTCGTCGGCGACTTTCCTGAGGATGGTGAGAAGGGTTCCATTCAGTCTTTCTACTTGTCCGTTGCTGGCTGGGTGGTATGGTGGTGTGCGAATGTGATGAACTTGTATCAACTCGAACACGTCTTGCATCAGGCGGCCGGTGTACTGAGATCCGTTGTCCGTTCTAATGCTGTCCGGGAATCCGACTCTGGTAAAGATGGCGATGAGTGCATCTGCAATCTTCTTGGTGTCAATCGCTGGCAACGGGACTGCTTCGCACCACATCGTACATGCGTCGACGAGTGTGAGTAGAAATCTGTTCCGCTTCTTGGTCATGGGCAGTGGTCCTACTATGTCTACTGAGACTTGCTGGAATGGCACGCCGACTACTACCGATGGTCCTAAGGTAACTGGTACGGTGTGATGTCGCGGGGAATATCGTTGACATTGGTGGCAAGATTTCACGTAGCGCTTGACATCCTCCGTGATTCCTGGCCAATAGTAGTGTGCGCTGATTCTCTGCACTGTGGCTCCAATTCCCATGTGTCCGCTGAGTGGCATGCTGTGGCCTAGTTCTAGTGCTTGGGCTCGAAGGGTGGCTGGCAGTACTAGTTGGGTGTGATCTCCATCTCCTTGTCGATGTAGAACTCCCTCTTCCATGTAGAAGTCTCCCTTGTGCGCCTTGGGTAGCTTCTGGAAGCACTTCGCTATCGAGGTGTCTTCTTTCTGTGCTGTTTTGATCTCTTCGAGTCCTGGATTCGGAGCGAACTCGGGCTGGGGTGGTTGGGTTTTAGCTTGGGCCCTGGTTTGCACTGCAGCTATCTCTACAGTTTTGGGGGGCGTGCCTAAGAACACATACCTACAACCTAGCACTAGATCATAAGGGGTTTCTGTAAAACAGCTGCTTGGATTCGTCCTGTGACGTACCTACTCTCTACTTCGATCCAAGCTATTGGGCAAGTAGTCGTCGGTTTCGTCAAGTCTGCTCCTTGTAAGTCGACTGTCTTGTCTGTCAAGTCCGCGCGCGATACAAGAGATTCGCTAACTATCGCGTCGTATGATAGACCTGTGTCATACAGACAGTTCGCTTCTTTTCCGTTGACCTTGACTCTGTCTGTCACCGATGGGTGATCTCCGATCGTGTGTGGCTTGTTACCGCTACTTTGAGTTAGAACTCTGTGCGCTGGCCGGCTTTCGCGCTCTTCCCTACGTTGTGCGGCCAACTTGAAACATTCTGCGGTGGAGTGATTGTTTCTGTTGCAGAACGAACAATACCGTCTCTGTTCTGCGGGACCTCTTTTCCCGAATTCCGCGTTGGGTCCTTTATTTTGCCCAGGTCTGGGGTTATTCGGCTTATTCGCGGTGCGCTCTTCCCGGTTAGGGCTTCGTTTCTGTGCCTCTTTCCCGTTAGGCTTTAGGTCTCGCCTGAAGCTCTTGGCTTCTCCGTGTGCGGCCACGTACCTATCTGCGACCTTGACCAGATCCTCCAGTCTTTCCGCGCCCTGCTCTACTGAGAATGTTCTCAGCTCGGGGGTCATGGTTTCCCGTAGCTATTCCCATACTAACAGTTCTGTCAGTCCATCATACGTCTTAGCCGTGGCTGACTGGCTAATCCACTTATCCAACGTTGTGGACAACCGATCCGCGAACTGCGCATAGCTCTCTCCTTTCACTCTCCGATTGGTGCGGAACTTTTGCCGGTAGCATTCTCCTGTCAGTTCGAATCCCGTTAGGAGTGCCTCTTTTACTTTGTGATAGTCAGTCACTCTGTCCGTCGGTAGCTTATTGTAGATGTCATAAGCCTTTCCTCTAAGCCCTTGACTAAGCTTAAAAGACCAATGAGTGGGATCTAGTTTGTACTCTGTTGCTAGACGCTCAAACCTAGTCAGATAGAGATCTAGACCTTCCTCTCTCTCATTGAATGTCCCCAGTGGAAATGACATTCCTTGTACAGGGTTGGATGCTACCTCCAGCTGATCTGAGTGGGGAGGGGTTGAGGAAGAACTTGAAGCTCCTGATTCCAATCTTTTCAATTCTAACTCATGCTGTCTGTCTTTTTCCTTTTCAGCCCTCTCATACTCCCATTTCCTAACTTCTGCTTCTCTCTCTGCTGCTAATGCTGCCTTCTTCTGTTCTACTTCTAATTCTAGTTTCTTCTGCTCTCTTGCTGCTTCTAATTCTGCTTTCTTTTGCTCTGCCTCTAATGCTAGTTTCTTCTGCTCTGCTTCTCTGTCTAGTTTTTTCTGTTCCCTCTCTGCTGCTCTCTCTGCCTTAGCCTCCTGTTTCTCTACCTCTGCATTGATATACGCAATTAGGTCTGCCCCTGCTAAGTGTAAAGCTTCTCCCAATTCCTTGAAACGCAATCTCAAGGCCACTGGGTCCGACATTGCCAAACGTGTCTATGAACAACCTCTGAATCACGTGGAATACCAAAACACTAGCAATATTGCAATTCAATAACAACAATGCAAAGACCATAAACTTCTCAATCAATAATAGAATAAAACAAGAGTCAAATGGCATACAACAGTTACTTAAGCAAAACCTGCAAAAGAACAATGCAACCTACAGGCACAAAAATATTTGAAGCAAAAAAGTTTTTAACTAAAGAATAGTGCACCCAACTGATCAGTGTTATACCCTTACACTATTCTAAGTTATTCTACTTCTACTGTTGTTATCTAATTTTATTGTACTTAGATCCGGTTATACCCAATTCCTATTATACACAGATCCTAGCTAGGCTCGCCAATTAAAGTGTCACGTGGGGTTTATGGGCTCTGCACAATGGAATTATGGACCCTCACGTTTATTCGGTGGGAACTGCTAGTAAGTCACCCTATGAATTACTTTAATAAATTTATTTGTTTAGCTCGTTCTGTGTTAAGGTTGGGGTACAGAAATAGATAGAAAAATGGTAAAAGAATACTGTCACACTAGCTTTCACACGGCTATGAATCATATGTAGTCCAGCCACTTGATAACAGTTAAAATCACACATTTATTTCTTCTACTCTATACAAGATTCTCTAAGTACTAATCTAACTTAAAAAGTCTCTTTCAATGCTAATAGTTCGATCGCTGATAGTCTAGGCAGCTGTTATTTCTTCCTCGGGCACTTGCTATTATATTTCATGTAGATTTGGACTACTGTGGTCCGTTTTACAGTTTCTGAAGAGTTGGACTACTGTGGTCCTGTTTTGATCAGGTTAAGTGCACTTTCGGAGAATACACTTAACTTTCTGATGGTGCGGTCGAAGTCCTTCTGTGAGGTAGCTTCTGGTACACCTTTGTCGTTGTGTAGTTGGGTTCCCTTGCCACGCTGTGGGGTCTGACAGGGTGTTTTTCAGGGTAGCTCTTTCCGTCTTGTGCGGTAGAGGATACTCCGCCAACTTGTTTCTGTGGAGTGGGGTTCACAGGATAGCTCGGGATAGCTCGCCTGCTCGTCTGTAATATAAGAGACGAAATTCTGCACAACCCTGAATAATCGGTTTGTGCAGAGCGTCTCACTGAAAGCCAAAGTAGCCCTCAGTGATAGCTCCACATCTCTATACATAAGCGACGAACATTCTGCTACTTCCGGGTTCCACTGGAATCTCAACTCTAAATTCCTATACATACATAAATATCAATCGTGTCTAACTATACACATCCAGAATTAATAATATTATAAACATTCAGTGGTACAGTCACTGGTCTGCAAACATACATATAAGTTAAACAACAGTGGTTCCGTATGGTATGCAACATGGCGGCGCAACCGGTCGTGTTTCGCCTCGTGGTCGGCTCTTTCACGTGGTACGGCAAATTCGGATTAACAATTCACATTTATGCATAGCAAATTCTTCAAACATAATTTCAACAATAATATAAATATATCACGATGAAACAGAAGGGTGTTCATTTACCTGTTTGACAAGTTCAGGCCCGTAGTGACTTGATAGAATTCTAAGATTCTAAGTCCTGCTTCCTGGTCTAAGTGTGGAGAGATTTCTCTGCCAGCTTTCTAGCTGTTAACACTTCGGTGTATTCCTCCCAACTGACCAAAGCTGTGTTAGGCTCGGACCCAGTCAAACTGGCTCGAACCGCTTTGCCTAAGCTCTC